>QYAI01000049.1:0-314948 GCA_003988855.1 Arachnopeziza araneosa | reverse complement strand
GATACTTCCTAATTAGGCACTGATTCTCTAGTGTTTTCATCACTATGGCGCGCCAAAAAGCTCCTTCTAAGCAGTCTAAGCAGTCTAAGCAGCCTACCCCACCTGCTACCAAACGCGCTCGCAAACTCTCCTCTAAGATCATATTAAATACGAAGCAAAAGGAAGGCTTAGATAATAAATCTGCTACTCGATCAGAGCCTCCAGAAGCTTCTGCTGCTCGTAAGCCAACGTTAAGCTTAGAATCAAGTGCAGAACCGATACCAATCCTATCCTCTCCACTTCTACCTCTGCCTCCGAAGAATATCGAATTCAGAGTTAATATAAACTTCCGTATATCTGTAGATGGAAAAATAAGGCAGGAGGCTAGTTCGTGTGTAGATATTAGGTCATTTGCAGTCAGAGAATCCAAGTTCAGCGAGTACACAAGTAAAGCAATTGCCTTTACTGAAAGGAAGAAGATTAGCACTTTATATAAGCTACGAGAACCTCTCCTCCATAGCAAATATGGCTCTCAAAACAAGCGCTTTCATCAAGAGCTATATGACGTAGATTCATGGAAAGATTGGCTAGAAGTCCTTATTCAGAGAGAACCAAAAGCCGCTCAAAACGTAGAAATCGAAGCTCGGTGGATCACAAAATAAGATCCTCTGTCGTCACCTGAGTGTTACGAACCAACCAGACATCACGTGAGGATCATGTGATGGATTGACGGATCGCTATGTCAGGATCAGGGGTGCGCCTTCGTGGACCCTCGATGCCCGAGAGTGCAGGGTGGGCCATCAAATAAGCATATATATTAATGGTGCAAGAAGAAAAGATTCGATGGAGTTACGGAACACGCATGACACGAGAAGAGATGTTTAGAGGTTGAGAAGTGGGAATTTTAAGCAGACACGAGATTGGAAAGAGAGATGATATCGTGGGGCTGTGCAAATGTCCAAGACGATACGAACGGTTTTTGGCGTATCAAAAATAGCTGTGGCGACGAAAAAGGTTGGGTGAGGTTAGCCAGCCCCCTGCATCTGCAGCCGAATCGAGCAACGCTGATCGCTAAATGGACCTCATTTGCTGCTCTACAGACTTCTCTCCTGAATTTAAGCTCTTGGCGCTGGGAATCCTGCTTCTGGTTCTTCAACGCCATCCCTCCCTTCCTTTCCTGCTTTCCAACCTTCAGCTTTTCAGCCTTCATCAACGGGCACAATCATTCGTTTATTGTCGCCCTTCTTTTCCCTTTCCTCATCCCCAACGCTCCTCTCTACTTCCTACCCACATTTTTTATTTCAACTTCTCTGATCTGTCTCTCACTCTCTCGAGACCTTTCACCAATCGTTTATTCGTTTGATCGCGGGTTTTAGCATCTCCCACGACATCGTTTCGAACCGATTTAACAGGAAAAATCATCATGAAGACTTACAACGCGATTGCGGCTTTGGCTGCTGCTTCGGCAGTCTATGCCTCCCCCACCCCAACTGAGGAATTAGTTGCCCGTGCTTCGAGCAGTCTGACACCCATTACCGTCCAAGGAAACGGTATGCTGGCTTGAAACATGCAAGATAGATCAATTGTTAACGCAGGACAGCTTTCTTCCAAGGTAGCAGCCGGTTCTACATCCGCGGAGTCGACTACCAACCCGGTGGATCTTCCAACCTCGTCGACCCCATCGCCGATTCAACCACCTGTACGCGTGATATCGTTGAGTTCAAGAAACTCGGCATCAATACCGTCCGTATCTACACAGTTGACAACAGCGCCAACCATGACGCATGTATGTCTGCGTTGGCCGATGCAGGCATCTACCTCGTCCTTGACGTCAACAGCCCTCTCTACTCCCTCAACCGAGCCGACCCATCACCTTCGTATAACACCGTTTACCTCCAAAACATCTTCGCAACCATCGATGCATTCTCAGGTTACTCCAATACGCTCGCTTTCTTCTCGGGTAACGAGGTTATCAACGATGATACCACAACAAGCGCTGCCCCATATGTCAAGGCTGTTACGCGTGATATGAGACAATACATTGGTAGCCGCGGATACAGACAGATCCCCGTGGGATACTCTGCTGCGGATGTGGACTCTAACCGTCTCGAGATGGCTGAATATATGAACTGCGGAACCGATGATGAGCGTAGTGATTTCTTCGCTTTCAATGATTACTCTTGGTGCGATCCTTCTTCTTTCCAGATCTCTGGTTGGGATCAAAAAGTCAAGACTTTCACCGGCTACGGAATTCCTATCTTGTAAGTATTTCTCCGATCGCCAAGGTTCTTTTCTCACGATATATAGCTTGTCTGAATATGGTTGCAACACCAATACTCGTCAATTCGAAGAAGTTGCATCCCTCTACTCTACCAACATGACTGGTGTTTACTCTGGTGGTTTGGTTTACGAGTACTCGGAAGAAGGCTCCAAATACGGTCTGGTTACTATTGATGGCTCCAGCGTCACCGAAGGAAGTGACTTCGCTGCTCTCATGTCCGCTTATAAAGCGACCCCTAACCCATCTGGTGATGGAGGCTACAATTCTGCCGGAGCAGCTTCAACATGCCCACCTCAATCTTCAACCTGGAATGTCACCAGCGATGCTCTCCCTGCTATCCCAAGCGGCGCCGCGGCTCTGATGAAGGCTGGAGCTGGAAAGGGTGCTGGTTTGACTGGAGCTGGTAGCCAGAATGCCGGAGGAACCTCCACCGGGACTGCAACTGCAGGATCCGGAAGTGTGACTGCATCCGCGACCGGTAAGGCTTCCTCGAGTAAGAGTGCGGCAGGTGGAAGCTTGCAGGGACCTCTCGATATGCGACCCATGGCTATCAGCGCTGTCGTTATTGCTTTCTCTTTCGTTGGTGCTGCACTGCTTTAATGGTTGTAGTGGATTAGGGTACGAAAGGAGTGTATATAGAAGGAAACGGTAATACACGAGGGATAGAGAAGCTTGGATCTTTTCACATGGGATTGTTGAATGAGGAATCTGACTATCGTGGGGATTGTAGGAGGCTAGGAAGTTATTCAGCATTTCTGGCGCTTTTGCTTGGTTGCTTGTGTGTATTCTATCTCTTTTGGTATCAATTTAGTCTTCTTTTGCTCTAATGTATGTCCACGGTGTGTACAGAAGAATCGAGAAAAATTTAAATACTAGGATCTCGTTGTTTTTCATTGCTTCAAAGAACAGAACTAATGATAACCAAGTTGATTACCCGAAATGGGATTAAACAGTTAGCTGAACACTTAGCAGGGCCCGGCTTGTACGTGATCAAGGCTAAGCTGACAAAATATTTGCGAGCATCCTGACCCAACTTAACCCGTCCCGTCTAGCTACACTTTCTTGATAAATTTGGGAGAAGGCTTGCATATATTGATCCTAAAGCAATCGTGTTTACGCGGTACTAGACACGACTTGATAGTCCTCTAATACTCTAAATGGGACGGCTTTGGAACGCATCAAATGACCTTTCCAAGGTCTAAAAATCCCACTGCTTTAGCCATATCGCCATCCACTCCATCCCAACAGCTTCCAGTGCCGACAGAGTTTGGCTTGCAGCCACAGCTCGTTGCGTCTCCAGCTTGGATATACTTCCCAAGGCAGTCTTTCGGCCCATCAGATAAAACTCTAGCAAGCTCAGTGCGGGGTTCTCTGCGAGAGAGGCTGACGGCTCATTCACGCCACTGGCCTGCAATGCATCTAGCCATTCGTCAAATGATACGAGTTTGATATTTTTTCGTGTTCTGCCTAGGTGAGCTTGCACTGTAGGAAGCAGCGTCCTCCAAGAGGTGATGTGCGGATTTACCACATTCATAACCTCAAACGTATTCGATTCCTTGGCTTCGGCGGCTTCCATTGTCTCCACGATGACTTTCGAGAGAATGTCAACTGGAAGCCAATTGATCGCATCAGCGATGGAGAGCGAATCTGGCAGTAAGCCGAGATGCTTCGAACTGGCGATGATCCCAGGGAGCCATTCTTTCTTGTTCCACATACCTTTCTTCAGCACTGGTCCAGCTATCTGTCCAGCTCTCAAGATCGAGACAGGAATCCCAGTTTTGGTATTTGCTAAATGTAGCAGGCGCTCTGCCACGTGCTTTGACTCGCCGTAACCATAATCGCTGGCTACATTGTAATCATCGACAATATCTTCTGGAGCATCGCCAGGGTAATAGTCCGACCATTTCATGACGGAAGCGACGGTAGAAAGGAATATTATTCTTGCATTGTGAGTAGATGCAAGACTAAGATCCAACAATTGTCGCACGCCATGGACATGCACATCGAAAGAGTCAACTGGAGAAAGGAAGTCAAGTTGCCACGCGTTGTGTATAATATGCGTTACAGACGAGAGCAGCAAGTTATATTTGTCTGCTGGCAATCCAAGATTTCGCTCCCCAAAGTCGACTTGGTAAAATTCAACAGATCCAGCTACGAGGTTAGTAGTCAAACCACGTGCTGAGTTGATTTCAACTTGCTTCTTGAGACCACCAGCAGATCGATTGAGGCATATGATCTTCAACACCTTGGGATGCATCCGTAAAGAATCTAGCAGATGAGAGCCTAAAGAACCAGTTGATCCAGTTAAAACTACGGTCCAGCCATCCGTCGTTCCCAGCGAATGACTGCGGATGCTAGATGGAAGGTCCGCTGAATATTTCTCAAATAGTGCGCGCAACCTTTGCACTCGAGTTTCCTCCACTAAATTTTGCGAGTCGTGTGCCTGCGAATTCTTTTCAACATATGTACCCTCTCGAATGTTCGGATTGAGAAGTTTAGAAGCCTGTGCAACTTGACGAGATAACTCGAGCAGTGATGTACTTCCGAGAATCTTGAAGGTAGGCACTTCAGCCTTCAGTTCCCGCATCATCCAGTTGCGAAGCTCAACAGCCACAAGAGAGTCCACACCACATGCTGATATTGGTCGAGAAGAGTCAATATCCTCTTCTTTTATTAGGAGATACTTCGATAAATTTGCAGTGATTGCCTCAAGTACGGCCTGTGACGCTTCATTCAAAGTTGTGGCACTCTTCAAAATACCGACAAATTTCATGGCTCCATGGCTGGACTCCACCGGCTGTACACTTGACTCTCGGAGAAGATGGGAGAATCTTGGGTCTCGCAGCCAGAAATGTATGTCTGTGGCTGGTTTCCCTAGCTTCATATCCACCATATTCTGCGCATGCAACCCTGTAATGATTTGAGAGGACCGGTCGTTCATAGGTTGAGTGATTGCACATTGCAGGACAGCGAGAAGCTCCTTTACCGTCATGCCAATGAAACCTTGTCGTTCGATCTTCTCCTTAATCCCTTCATTTTCAGACACATACCCGGCGTCTACGATCATACCAACATCCAACGTAACAGCCGGAAGTCCCAGCGTATTTCGATAATGAGCCAGGGTATCTTGGAAAGACGATGCTGCGGTATAACTTGCCTGGCCTCCATTGCCAACTACTCCCATAAGGGAGGAAAGCATAACGAAAAAATCCAAATCAACTTGAGATAATTGCTTGTGTAGATTCCAGGATCCCTGAACTTTTGGAAGGGTTACTTGTTTAAACTTCTCAACATCCAATATTTCGAAAGGAGTGTCCTAACTCTTGTTAGACATTGATACTATAGGGATGTGAGGACCATACCCTGAGTACCATAGCACTCTGGATTACACCACGGATTGGCGGCATTCGCCTTGCACATCCCTGCAAAGCTTCCTCAAGCTGAGTTTCATTGCTAACATCACAAGTGTAAACTGCTACCTGCACTCCACCCTCTTCGAGTTCTCTGACAAGCTCTTTGGCGCTTTCTTTGGATGTGCCACTTCGAGAAAGTAAAATGATATTCTTCGCTCCACAGTGCATCATCCAGCTAGAAATCGACCTCCCGAGTCCTCCCAAGCCACCAATCAGTAGATAAGAAGCATCGGGCCGGAACTGTGGTCTACTAGATCTTGGAAGAGCCTGGATGATTAGTCCAACACTCGCTACAAGAGGGTCATTTTACCTTGATTTGATCATCCAATTTTGGTACAATCGCTATCTTTCCAATATGCTTTCCTGACTGCATCAGACGGAACGCCGCCTCAATCTCAGAGAAAGAGAAAATCGTGATAGGAGAAATTGGCTCTAGAATCTTATCTCGAAACATTCTCATAACATCAGCAAAAACTTTGGCTCCATAAGATGGTCGATATGTTATGATAGTTGCCAGATCGACCGAAGCAAATGTTACATTGCGGAGAAAGGGTGCCATGTCAAGCCGACTGCTCAAGACCATATCACGTTTACCTATCTCGATAAATCTTCCAAACTTTGCCAAGCATTTCCATGTTTGTTGAAGTGCTTCGCCAGCCAAAGAGTTGAGGATGACATCAACTCCTTTGTTGTTAGTCATTCTCATTATGCCTTTAGCGAAAGATGTGTCTCGGCTCGAAAAGATATGGTCCTCATCAATATGGTACTTTTCCATGATAAACTGCTTTTTGATAGTACTGCCGACAGTGGCAAATATCTCGGCGCCAATCATACGCGCGAATAAAATGGCCGCTTGGCCCACAGCACCAGCAGCTGCGTGTATGAGGATGGTCTCTCCTTCCTGAAGGCGTGCTGTATCAGATAGTGACACGCTGACCGTACAGTATGCTGTTGGTATCGATACAGCCGTTTCGAATGTCATATCATCGGGTATCCGTTGGACCATAACAGCTGGAGTACGAATGATGTTGCTAAAAGCACTGCAAGACTTTGTTGCCCAGCCACACACACGATCACCAATATCGAGATTAGTGACGTTCTTACCCATTCGCGTGATAACACCGCTGCACTCACTTCCCATGGGAAGTAGGGATGTTGGAATTTGATCCATTGATAGCATTATATCGAGGAAGTTGAGACCTGCAGCTTTCGTCTCGAGCTCAATTTCGTCTCCGGCTAAAGGTAAAGCCATCGCCCGATTATCTACAAATCGAAGAGTGTCCAAGAGGCCTGGCTTTTCAATGTCCAGACTGAGAAAACGATCTGGTTGATTAAAAGGTTGTAACTCGGGTTTCGGCGAAGTAGTCAACGCCATGACGGATCTGTTCATAGGAACATCCTCGAATACGCGAGGAATGAGTATTTTGCCATTCCTCTCTGCGAACTCAACTTCAAGGCCTTGTACCTCTTTGGTAAGATCGAAAACGTAGTTAAATATATCTATAATAGTTCTTGCAGCTGCAGCGTCACTTAGTTGGTTTTGAGCATCAAGATCAAGGGTTGCAAATTTCGAAGCTTGGTGTTCAACTCGGAGAGTTCGAAGCAGTCCAATGATGAGACTGGCTTCTGGCTTCTCGCCCAAGACTGAACCACCGCGAGATATCCAGAGCACACCTTTAGCAGCTAAAAGGATAGACTTTATTGAGTTGAATTGAGCAGGATTTGGATCATTTAGTATTGGCTCATGGAGCTCGCATAAAAAGATGCAAACTTTACCATCAACCTGAGCCTCTGCCAATGTTGTAAATGTTAGATCTACTCCAGTTACGGTTTCAAAGGATGACTTCAAGGTATCAAAAGATAGACCTGTCATGGTTCCATCGTGGACGATTGTCATTGGCAGGTAATGAGGCTGTTCCCCAACAGCGGTTGACACGATCAGGCTACTCATTTGATCTCGTTCAATCGAAAAGTCAGGCAAGCAGAAATCCAGGCCAAAGCGGTGTTTCTCCAGTAGGATTTTCCACTCGGATTCAGATAAATTTGGGCCAGATTTTTGAGTCTTTTCATTGCCTGTAATGATGATTAGAGCACTGTTTGCGAAGATAAGGATATGGATTTCTTACCTCGCCACCAATCAGGAAGGGTAGCAAATATGACCGAATAATGTAGCATAGGACGTGTAGTCTCTACAGTGATGAGCTTTCCACCTTGTTTTAAAAGCTTTCGGATGTGGTTCATTGTCGTATCCATACTGCGTGTAGAGTGCAGCGCGTTGGCAGAGATAATCAAGTCATATTTGCCGTTTTGAAATCCTTGAGATTCCGGGTCGGCTTCGATATCGAGCTTTTTGAAGCTGATCAAATTACCCCATTCTTTAAACCTATTCTGAGCACTTTCAAAAGATTCGCTTGAATTGTCTGTAAAGTCATAATGGCTGAAGCGAGCATCCTTGTTGGCAAACCCTCCCAAAGTTTGCAGGACCGGAATGGTTCCAATTCCGGCGCCGACACCAATCTCTAGGATAGTCATACTTGGATTCTTAAAAGCAAGTTTGTCAATATAACCGACCATTTGCGAAATGCTTTGCTTTGTGCCGATGGCTGTAGCGTAGAAGTCGTAGAGCAGGTCATTTTCGAGCATTAAAGCACGAGGTTCGACTTCTTTTCTAAGAATATTCACCAAGTTTTCGCCGACTCGACAGAGCAAACGACCGTCCGCACAAGACGTTTTCGATGCTGTAAGGATTAACTGTCGCTCCTCGGCAGTAGCTGTCAATACCTTTGGAGTTAAGTGGTCGAGGACGCCCTCCTTTGCTGACCTGCTCTGGACTCTCATCCAATCATAAAATGATTGAAGATGTAGCTCCATATTTTGATATTCTTCGTCGGTGAGAATCGCCAAAGCGTTTTCGATATAGTAGAAAGCTGCCTGCTCAAGATGGGCTATTTCTTCTGAGATCGCCGGGTTAAAAGGCGTATTCCAGGACTGTGTAGTATCTTCATTGGTGAAGTCAGCATCTAGATCCCAACGTAACTTGAAACAAAGTGGTTTCGCTTCCTGATACTGTTCAGCTAAATCCACATTTCCAACAACAGTGTAGCGGCAGCCTTTTGCCTCAATTACAGGGAAAGAGTCAGATATTGAAGTATCGACGACAAGCACATCAGCTGTAGCTTCACGAGCTCCTTTCCGAGACGCGAGTGCGTGGAGAAGGAACTGGTGTCCATATGAATTATCGATTTCTTGAGCAATATAGAGTTCTTCGATAAAGGTTGGCAGCATGGGATCTGGAAACCGAGCGTCTCCACTGGTAAGGGTAGGAAAAATGGCCTGAAAGACTGCATCGAGCGTAGCTGGATGTATGAGATGGGGGTACTCAAAATTTTGAGGCATAATGGCTCCAGTGTCCGGGACTGAAAATGCGCAGAGAGATTCACCAGGTCCTCGATGAATGCTGACCAGATTTTGAAATGTGCTTCCAAATTGAAGTCCAATGGCGTCAAAAGAATCGTACAACTTCCTTGGGAGCACGGTTTCTTTACAAATGGATTTGGCATTTGCATATTTGAGCTTGCAAGCAGATCCATCTTGTCTCTCCTCTCGACCTCCATCGACTTCGGATTGTTGTGAATCGAATTCAACCGCGATCAGGCCTCGACAATGTTCACTCCATCCTTCCTGTTCATTGTGTGAGAAGACGCGGAAATCCTGCCATGTCGATGAGGAGCCAAAAGGATTTTCTGCAAATGGCCGTAGAGCAAAACTTGTCTCGATACCGCCGGAAGCCTCTGGGATTAGGAGTGCTTTACTGAAGCTTACGTTCCTTAATCTGTAGCCAATGGCTTTCTTCTTCTGTTGTGCTGTGCTCTGGATCATTGCTTCGATAGCCATAACGATAAAACCCGCAGCCGGATACAGAATGCTTGACTGGACTCTGTGATCTTTAATCCAAGGCATATCAGAAACTCGGATCGTGTTTCTCCATTTTGGTTCCAAGTCGTTGAAGTCAGTCACTGGAGCTCCGAGCAAATCGTGACGCGCATTCTGTCGAAAACGGTGATTTAAGCTCAGACGAGACTCATGCCAATAGCTAACTGTATGATTCCATGGATATGGAGGCAAGTTTACAACGACCTGTTTCCTTTCGTTACCTCTGGGGAAGTTTACGGCATTGAGATCAACTGGATATCCATTAGCAAGCAATGTGCACACCAACTGTTGAGCGGTCAGGATTGCATCGTTATCTCGAACCAGTGATGGTGCATAGATAATCCCAGAACCGTCCAAATATGGGCTCTTGAGTATTTGCTTGATAGGCCCGGCGAGAGCAGAGTGCGGTCCAATCTCGATTAGAATATCCACATCAACTTCCGACGCCGCTGGCCGTCGTTGGTCTACTGCACTACTTTCGAGGCAGAGGCTGCGTAGAGCGTCCGAAAAACGTACAGGGGAAATCATATGTCTCACCCAATAAGAGGCATCAAGCTCAATGGAGTTTGCAAGACCGCCTGTAACAGAACTCCAAAGTTTAACCTTTGGTGGGAGAATTGTTTTTAATTTATTCAATGCCTGATAATAGTCGTTTGAAATGGGTTCCATATGGAAAGAATGATAAGCGGTGTCAATTTTGAGCTTTCGAGCAAAGATATTTTCGAATTCGAGTCTTTTGCAGAGCTCATTGATCGCGATATCGTCACCAGAGACGGTGACATTGGTGGGACTGTTGATGCAAGCGACAACAATCTTCCCAGAATTTATGGTGGAGATATGGGTCTCTGTATCCTCTTGCGATAGACCGACAGACATCATGGCGCCTCTGAGGTGCGGAGCCTTGTCTTTCAAAGTCTCAATGAGAAGCCCCTTAAAGTACGTGACCGATAATGCTGATTGCATACTCAAGGCACGAGCAGCATACGCAGCAGCAGCTTCGCCACTTGAATGACCTACAACAGCAGTAGGTTTGACTCCCCAAGAGCCTAATAGATCTACAAGTGCTACTTGGATAGCTGTTGATATCGGTTGACTTATTGAAGCAATATTCACACGTGTGGTTTTAGAATCTCGATTCAGTTCGGCTATACGCAAGTAAGCTCAGTAGATGACCGAACCATTTTACACTTACTGATTATAGACCAAGATGCTTTAAAAGATTGCAAATGTTTATCGGCCATCTCTAAAGAAGATTTGAATACGGGATACGCATTCATTAGTTCCCTACCCATCGCCCACCATTGCGCACCTTGACCAGTGAATACAAACCCTAATCTAGGAACTCTTGATGATCTTGTAGGTTTCGGTATAGCTTGAAGTGCTTCGAGTAACTGGGTTGGTGAGGTCGCGGATATTGCTGACTTCCATGGCAAGATAGAGCGGCGCTGGCCGAGAGTGTAAGCAAGATCGCTTAACCAGCCTTGTTTACTTGCTTTGTGTTTCTGAATATAGCTCGTCAAGTCTTTAGCGAGTGTTTTTATGGTGTCTTGATCGTTTGAATATAGTACGAAAATTTTTCGTTGATCTCTTACTCCATTTACAGTGAGTTCCGAAATAAGATTGTCCGAGGACCGATCTGTTCGCCGATATCCTTTCCAACCCTTCGAAGACTGATAATGGTTGAAATCTTCGATGATTGCATGGCCATTTGTTCCGCCAAATCCAAAGCTATTGACTGAAATACGGCAAGCAGTCTTAGATGGCCATTGTTCCAATTTGAGCGGTACCTGTAAAGTAAGCTTGATTCATAGGGGAAGAAGGCGGAGCCACCTTCAGTTTCCACTCCTCGAGGGGAATACGTGGATTCGGCTTCTCAAAGTTCAAACTAGGTGGGATGAAACCTTTCTCGAGTATCATGACAGCTTTTATAATACCGGCAATACCACTTGCTCCTTCCAAATGGCCAACATTGGTTTTGACGGAACCTATGAGGAGAGGGCTATCGGTTGATCTGTCAGTTCCAAATACGGACGCGATGGCGCCAGCTTCGATTGGATCGCCAGCTTGTGTGCCAGTGCCATGGGCTTCGACGTATCCTGTTTCAAGAGGATCTAATCCAGCATTCAAATATGCAGATCTGATAAGATTTTCTTGAGCTTCTTGACTTGGCATCGTAATACCAGCTGTCTTGCCGTCCGAATTCACAACACTCTCTCTGATTACTGCTCTAATTGGATCACCATCTCGTATGGCATCTGATAAGGGCTTCAAGATGATGGCTGCAACGCCTTCCCCACGGGCATACCCCGAAGCACGATCATCGAAAGTATAACACTTTCCATCAGGCGAGAAAAATCTAACTTTGGGTCAGTTTTATGGGTAGATCAATCGTGTTTATTATTTCCGTACCCCATCGGTGTCATTTTAGCCATCAAATCAGGGTTCAAAATAACATTTGAGCCTCCCACAATAGCTTGTTTTGACTCGGAAGAACGAAGGCTTTGGCATGCAAGATGAAAAGCAACAAGACTGCCAGAGCAGGCAGTATCTAACGCAATACTCGGCCCCTTGAGATTAAAAAAATAAGATACACGATTGGCCAAGATTGAGTGTGCAGTTCCTGTGCTATGATACAGGGGGGTATTCTCCAGATCTTGGAGAAGAATCTCCTCATAGTCATTGTTGAAAGTTGCAGTGAATACGGACGTGTTACTACCTGCAACACTTTTCAGTGGCAACCCAGCTAAAATGTGTCAGCCATTTTTCACTTGTGGGTGTCATTATAACTTCCCATTCTCTAGGGCTTCGTATGCACACTCTAGCATTATCCTCTGCTGAGGATCCATCGCCTAAGATTCTAAGTGAGGATTATATGGAACACTCACGGGTTCAAATTACCTTCGCCTCCTCCGGGCTGATACTGAAGAATTGGGCATCGAAATGTGAGAGGTCTTGCTTCAGGAAATAGCCGCCTCGAGCATTTATCTATGATCAAAAGTTAGATTTGAGAGAAGCGGTTCGGAAATCCGGAAGACATACAATCCCGTTCCTCCTCTTGTTGGGATGGTAAAATGCTGTTGTATTGAAACTTCTGGGTGGGATCTCAGACCAAGCACTACGGCCCTGTGAGATCAATTCCCAGAATTTCTCAACATTGCTAGCATCACCGGGGAATCGACAGCTCATTCCAATTACCGCGATAGGCATTGTTTTGTCCTCAGACGTGGTGGTCTTTGGACTTTCCAGAACGTCGTCAAGGAAATGGAAGCCATTGGTGATGGTGGGGTTGTGTATTAACTCTGTTGCAGCAGTATTCCTCAAAATGCCGTCTGGCATATGTGAGCCATTAGTCGTAGAGATAAGTAACGGCTCTTCTCTAGCATCATTCGCCTCTCCTGTGATCGTAACATTCCCGCAAGCGGCGCCACAGCAATGATCTTCGGTTATTTGATGCATCGCTAAATACATTTAGATTACTTTCCTACCTGTCTGAGTGAAGTTTTATTGTGTTCGCATACGAAAATATGAAACCGACAAGATTAGCTCACCTAAAGTTGAAAAGCAGTGAGTAGGATAAATTATAAATGTCAGATAACCCCTGAATCCTCCACGTCAAAAACCTAGTGTGTTACGAGACAAGGAGGGAGCGACCAGGACACAGGCTATATCGCTTAGCTCTCCACTCTTCGAATGCCTACACGAGGCTTGCATACACTTCGTCCCCTTACATAGTGAGATTGGATACCTGCTCGACTAACCTGTCGATATCGCTCCCACACTATCTTTAGTATTAAATCCTTATTAAGACTCATCCGCGGGCTAAACTGGTCATCGTTCCGAATGCCATGAACATTCGTCCCTCACGACTTCTTAGCTGCACATAGAATAGGCGGGCTTACACGACCGAAATGAGCAAAATAGTTTTTGGTGAGGAAACACACCAAAAATCCTACCTTAACATTTGATTCGCCGCCCACAACGGTATTTTGAGGATGGTAGTACAAGGGTGACGTCTAAGCGGGCTGCACGCCTCCTTCCTTCGATAATGCAGTCCTATGGCCCATGCCGACAAGCTACCTTTAGTGGTCTATCAATATGCAATGACACGTAGAAACAGCTCTCACCGCAAGATGAAAAGAAAGTGAGCTTCCAGAAACTGTCTATTGCTAGGTTTGGTGGGTGGTTCCCTCCCTGAGAGGGTGAAGTTATTGCAAGGTTTGCAGAGAGGGGGGACCTATCAAGACATAATCCCAACATTCCTGATAAGGTCCAATGATCATCGGTCCGTTGAGAAGCACAATATATTTTGTTATGCTGAAGGTTGTGTGCCGCTTACTTTTTCGGCTGATTTGCCTCTTCTGTCAACATCAGATGCAACGTCGGGATTCGTGATCTGCCAAGAACTGAACTGTAAGCACTCTCTTTAAGCGAATAATTTCGTAGCTAACCTAGAAGCCAAGTGAAGAATGAGCTATTTTTCGAACCACTGGTGGTACTTACATGAAAACGGAAGCGGAATCACAGAGAATAACTTGGCACTTGCAAACCATCTAATGATAAGATAGATTGAAAAAAAGATAAATTTATTCATTCTCCGTGTTTGGACTTAGCTAAAGCTGACAGAAACTTAGCCTATGTTGAAAAGTTACTCGGTCAGGTGAAGCCCGTCGAGGAATATAAGACGAGAACGAAATCGCAACACTCGTCAACCAACCTAAGCCTCTTTTTCACAGAAAGTCAAAAGTCGCGAACTTGAATTATTTACAAATTAAGGAAAAGTGGCACATTGTAGAAAGCTCCCGATTGACTCAGTATTATCACCGCGATCACAATGTCAGACTTCTACATTAGCATTCCAAGTATTCTTGTTCTAAGTTCTGCTGAATTTTTATTTTCAAATATCAAGACTAACTTATCAAAGATAAATGCTCTAGTGGAAATACGGAGCAACTACTCCTTTGACCGTCTTCCAGCCCGCATCCAGCGCCTTGATCACATCCTCAGGAAGAGGCCCTTTCTCAAAATTGATTAGGTTCTCCTCAAGCTGTGCAGCACTGCTAGCACCAATAATAATCGCATCACCAAATTCTCTCTTTAGCAGAGAATGGTTGGTAATCCACCTCAAAGCAATTTCTGCTTCGGTCAAGCCATGCTCTTTGGCTACCTGTAACGAATTGAAGTCAGTGTCTCTCAATCGAAAGTAGACTTGAAAGGCTAGGATATACCTACAGGTCTGAGTATATCTAAAGCATCAAAATACTTCTCATTCCAATACCTTTTCCTGTAATTCTGGCCCTGTTTCCTCTTTGGATCAAATCTGGACCCCTCCTCAATCCCTTCATCAGCATTCAACTGATCTCTGGTATACCGTGAGGTCAAGTAACCACCTGCTAACGGATTAAAGGCATAGAAAGCAACGCCATACTTCCTCAAACAAGGGAAAAGCTCTGGTTCCACGCCTCTGTGCAAGGCATTGTAAACGCCTTGATAAACAACTGGTTTGATCCACCCGTTCCTATCACAAATCTCACAAATCTGCGCCACTTCCCAAGCAGCATAATTACTGATCCCAAATCGTCGAAAGAAGCCCTCTTTGTGAAGATTATTGACTTCCTGAAGAGTGGTTTCATATGGTGTGCTCCGATCAGGAGCATGGAGATACCACATATCAATCTTATCCGCTTTCAGACTCTCCAGAGATTTCTTCAATGCGAGACGGAGATGAGATGGGGAGTGAGTGCTCTGAACATCGGGGCCGAGACCAAGATTAGCACGAGGCGAGAATTTGGTGTCCATGATGATCCCTCGATCTTGCCAATGAAGTTGCCCGAGAAATTTCTCAGAACTACCACCACCGTAGACAATGGCGGTATCGATTTCCGAGTGGCCATATTTCTGGAAGATATCGAGAATTGAAGCAGACTCCTCAAGACTGTGTACACGGACTTGTTCAGCACCTGTTTTTGGTGTTAATAATTGTAATTGGAAGGGTGGGGCAGAATACCTTTGTCGCCAAGAGTCATGGCCCCGAACACGATATCCACGGAAGTTTTTGGAGTTGCCATTCTGAATGTATTTCGCACCAAATTTGAAATCGACAAGGTAGATTTAGCGACAAGAAAGAAATATATATAGATTTAACGGGCATAACGGAGTTAAAGGGAGGCCAAATTGATGAGGGGATTGCGAAGCTGACGTGATTAATGGGCTTTGTTGATCACAGAACAGATTGGCGATTCTGTTGGTTGGAATCCCTGGTTTATGCATCAACTCAATCACTTTTTCGGCTATGACGGATAACTCAAGGTCACTAATGCAGGTACCATTGAACCTCTCAGTTTAAGCTCGTCATTTGGTTCATGCTCTTTACACACAGATATGAGTCTCAAATTGAAAGCTCTCGGATGCCCCGGCCATAAGATTTTGATAGAAAGTATCCACTCGTTGAAAGACCGAGATAATTTCCCAAGATTTCAAACTAATGTTGCTGCGATATCGAATGAGTTAGAGATAGGATTTGTCAATTGCTGAGTAGGTGAATAAAGCTGCAATTTCGCCATATGCACTGCAACGAGTATCAACCTCTAAATTTGCAAATTTAATGGTTTCGTTATACTTAGGCATAGCGCGTTGAAAGAGTCTTACTTGAATATGCTTTATAAGCATTGGCTTCTAGAGACATAAGCTCAGATAAATTTGTCACTAAAGTATACAAGAGTGACAGTTAAGCCAATTGGAAACTCATAATTCCAAACTGAATTGGATATTTGCGAACAACAAGCAAAGTACAGCTGGATATAAGAGGCAAAGAGTAAACATACACATGTAGTTACAGTAATTAAGTGAGTTATTTAGATACTAAAGTTAAAGACTGTTAGGAAAAGAGAGAAGAATCGCTATTAAAATCCAGATGATTAAAGTAAGAGAATGCAAATTGTTTGATGTTAAAAGAATGGGACTGCCTTATTATAACACACATGACAAGTGAGATTCCGCCGGCCCCCGCCATCGGAATGGAACAGCAGATTTTTGAGCCGCCTCGTTTTTGGAATGTCGCTTATCTGAGCGTCAGGCGGTGGTACAGTAAACACGGCTCGCGTGCCCATTGTCCATGTGTCGCAAACTGGCAAGCTTTGTCCTGCCGCAATGGCGATGCGAGATAAGCAATGTGGCTTTTTGCAACTCTTGGCTCCATACGGAACTATCGCCTCGCCCGTAGCCTGGCTGAAATCTTCAGCTTAAGCCCCAGAAAACCCCATTCAAGCTTGATTCAAGCCTCGATCAAAAGCAATCAAGTATCACTGGCAGATGCCAAGTCCAATATTTCAACATGGCTGTCATTCAGCCGCATCCGTTCCCACATCTGTTCATCAACCTTTCAAATGCTTGGCCACGGTGATTCTAAAATACACCCCTTGTCAATCTGGACATTGCCAGCATACGCCTCTCTCTCTGCCAGTGTGGAAGAGGGTGCAACTCTTTGGGAGAGTTATCGAATGAGTCCAGAACATGGCTTGCTTCAGTGCTGTACGTTGTGAAGATAAGAAGCAGAGATTTTCTGTATCGATTTCTTCCACAGCTTAGAGCTTTGTGCCGACATCAAAATCTGCAAATATTTCATCAGCAAGATGCAGTACCAAGAACCTTTCGTCACCACATCTGAAACCCACGTTACGACGTCGGATTCTTATGTTACGACTTCTGATTCCCACGTACCGTCGTCTGAATCCTATGTTTCTACATCTCAATCTTATACTCCTTCACCTCAACTTTATGCTCCCATACCTCAAACTTATGCCTCCCCACCTCAGCCTTACGCTCCTACTCCTGAACCCTACGTTCCAACCTCTGAGCCTTATGTTCCCAAGTCCGAAGCCTATGTATCCACCACTGAAGAGCAAGATTTTCCCTCGGACACACAAGACCCTCCCTCAGAGACGCCAGATCAATTAGCTCGAACTAAACAGTTCATGAATGACTATTGGTAAGTTGCAGATCACCTGTTGAGAGCTTTACAAAACCATTCATGCTAGACAACACTGACTCAAAGTACTTAACTAGGGTAACTGAAATCTTCGCGTGCATTATTTCGCTTGGTACACTTGCTGCCGTCTTCGGTATCCTCCATGCCTACAATGGTAAGGATACTGAGTCTTGGGTTCTCCAGTGGTCTCTGAGCTCGGTGGTCCAGCTGGTGGCGACCTTCAGCCAAGTTGCCATGGCGGTCCCACTTGCTTCGAGCATCAGTCAGTTGAAATGGATATGGTACAGACAGAGCCGTAAGTTGACGGATTTGGACGCTTTCGATCAGAGCAGTAGAGGTCCTATGGGGTCTGTCCAACTACTATTTTCTCGACCTTTCAAGTAAGTTTAATCTTATTACCCTTCACCCAAATCTTGTCATACCAGTGAGGCGTTTCCAGTGACAGAACTTGGGTCGTGGAGGATGAAGTGGTCTGCTTTCAAGAATGTTACGAATACTATATCAATTTCTATCATACATTTGGAGACTGGCAGGAGCATCTCTACTTATGATTACACCTTCATCAACATTCGAGTTAAGATTCGTGATACTAACGACAACAAACTAGATTCCTAGGTGCCTTTGGTGCTATCATTACAATCCTCACCGTATCCTTCCATACCCTCATTCAAGCCGCGATTACCGTGGATAATGGGGTAATGGTTTTTGACTACGATCGCGGAGCTTTATACCCACAAGGAAACAACTACAGCTTTTTCAATCGATACTCCACAGGAGACACATTAGGGGATCAAGGGGTAACATTAGATATGTTAGCAAATATTGATTATGGGATGTTCTACAACCAGTTGGGATCTGACGCTTCGACTGTCAGAAGCGTTGCCTCTTGCGATACTGGTAATTGCACTTGGGATCACGTTCAGACCCTAAGCGTATGCTCACAATGTGCCGACATCAACTCCTCGATTGGTAGTGATGAGGGATACTATACTCTCTATGGGACGCGCTTAGTAATGAGCAAGCAAGTTGGACTCGTAAGTTCAATAGGGGATACTCTATACCCCGATCCTACGGCAATTCCAGGAGTAGGTCCCCTGATCATCCACTTAACCGCTATGGCCCGGGAAACGGTTGATGAGGGTCCTGTGGGAGTTGATTGTGCCATGTGGTGGTGTGTAGAGGATGATAGCAACGTAGTCATGGAAAACTTCAACATCACAAGCCAGGACACCTCGAATTGGACCGACACCTCAGAATCCGCAAAGACCACCTACCAACAAGATTTAGATATCGTCCTCACACCACCAACTTGTTATGACGAGAATGGAAACATCGCGGACTCAGCAAAATGCACCAAGACTGTCGGTGCCTTCGCTCATCTCGGAATACAGAATTTCTTCATCGACACTTTCACAGGCGAGGCAACCAAGAACACAACCAACGACGGTTGGAATATCGATAATCAATTCATCCAGCTGGTATACACCTCCTCGGCCGATGAATCAAATAGTCTCCGCTATCTCCTCGCACTGTATATGAGTAACATCGGGGCCATGATGACGTCTCATATCCGTCAAACCCCGCAAGATGGTTTTGCTAGTAGCTCAGGTTTAGTGAGCGCTTGGGTAGCTCTGTATCATATCCGATGGGGATTCCTCATTGTTCCCATGGTGCTCTGTATTTCAAGTATCATATTCATGTCCATTGTCATACTCCAGAGTCGTGGACAAGAGAAGTGGAAGTCTTCCTTGCTCCCACTCCTCTTCCATCCTTTGGTTGAGCGACCAGCTGTCGTACCCCACAAGCTCTCTGAGATCACTGCCCTTGCTCAGACTAAGCAAGTGAAACTTGAAAAGGGTCAGGCAGGTTTTCAATTTGCTTAGGCAGATTGATTGTTCATGGATTATGATGTCTGATTCCTCCAGGCTTAATGTATCTATGGATCTACGAAAACGGAATTTCGGAATGGGTTTTGATGGCTGGTAGAAATTGGATATGGAAGTAGATGATCGCCGTGATGAAATTCTGAACTCGTATCATATATAATTTAAATCAGTCAATAGGCCTTGAATAATCAAATTCTAAAACCTCTTCATGTCGCCTTCTGCGGTAACTCTGGACAAATTTTCTAGCCTGGTTTTGCAAATCTTGCCACTCTGCAGTTCCAAACAACCTTTGTATCGAAAGCACATATTGATGCTCGAGTGTAACTGAATCAAAATCACCACTTTTGCTACTTTTCTGTTCAAGAAGTTGCGAAGTGAGCCTTTCCATTATTGAAATATAAATATTATAGGCTTCAGGTTTTTAAGTCCGACTGCTGGCAGTTTTTTTCTTCCAGGGGAAGCATACGGCTCTTTGCGTAGTACGATCCGATAGTTGAATATAAAGCTGAAGCTCCTTATTTGCCACCGGTTTGTGCTTACTAGCCGTGCTTCGCTAGATTCTTCTCCAAAGAAGAGTATTGTCCAATCCCATAGCCAGTTAAAAACAGCAGGAACATCAGCAATTTCTTGATCGGATATTAAGTTTGAAGGTTTCCAAAATAGACAAAGACTACCAAAGCTCTCTTGGCCCAAACAGACAGTCTTATTGAATCTTTTAGGTAATTTACCATCTTGGAGCATCCGCAGACCCTTCTCACCGTTATGAGCCTGAATCTGATGAGCGAGGTTCAACTCTTTCTCTCGAGCTTCATTGCATTGGCCAGATAGATGTTCTTGCGGGATGAGGTCGTTCTGAATTTGATTTCATCTAATCTGGTTACTGAATACCTGCAGAGAAATTCTTCGTAGCGAGATCTGAGTCTTAACTCAGAGACAAGTGGAGCCACCTGAGCGGAGCCTGATCGTTCGAAACGGCGATAGAATCACTAAGATATGAGTTGACATCGTGTTTAGAATTCATCTTCAGTGGATTCAAATCATTCCCCATAGTCTCTTCTTGGAGTGAAGAATCAAATTTAGGCTCAGAGAGTTTAGAACTCTCCCGAGAGCCGGATGCTGAGACACCAAGATCTGAATCATCCGATGAATCGGTCTCTTCGATATCCGAAGATTATTATTTGAAAAAAGGATTGTTTTGAGTCTCCTATTGTGCTGTTCTTGGGCTGATCCTGGTTCGGTGTTTCGTTTGCCTTCTGCTTTTCTTGAGATACGTTCAAGGTCGGTATCTCAGTAGAATACTTGGTAGCTATCTCATCAAGAGCACCTTTTTCTCCGAGCTCTTTGATATAGGCCTTGATGAGGGGTTTGTGCCTATCAAAAACTGTACTGGGACAGCCCTCGAGATTCAGTTCCCTCCTCAATGCCCTCCAAAATGATTTGTCGTCATCCTTGTAGTCGGTCATGATGCTTCTGGATCTTTCTCTTGTGCCCTCATTAAGCTTCGCCACGACCAGACCCAACTTCTGAGTAATCCCTTCTAAATCTCCACCCTGCCTTCTCAGTCTGTCTTCGACCCTACCCTGAGACCCAAGCGACATCAACTGCAGCGCCATTGATATCGCCGAAATATAAGCCACTATTTTGGATCTAATCTCGGGCACATCTTGCACCTCCCCGTCAACACCAAACCTCACTTTCTTCCACAGCCTTCTCGATTTTCTTTCTTTATCAGTCAACCCGTTGTATTTTTCTAGAACGCCATCGAGCTTCACTAGTTGTCCTTCACAGTCTCGAATATAATTGCAGAGCTCGGTCTAGCGATCTTTGCTCGACTTATTGATCGCAGATTCTGAATTCTCAATCTCAGAAGACAAGTGCGACAGAATTCGATGATGTTGCAACACTTCTCGAGTTAGATCATCGTATTCGCCGCAAGCTTTGCGTGCTCCTTCGACTCCTTCGACTACTTTCCAAGCTAACTGAACGAGGCTGAGGGCATCACCCACGCTGTAGCCGAATGACATCGCAGCCTAGCACATTCATTGAAGTACTTTGAACCATTCAACCATGTGTTTCGATAAACAAGGAAGGATTTTAGATGTAGTGGGAGGGTATAAGAATGAATGCTCACAGTTGTTGTGGGAAAGAAAAAGGATTGACATTGAATGAGTTGGAACTGTGGCAGTCACTTGCTGCGGCTGGAGGTTATGGCTCGCCCCTGACAGGTCAGGCTTCCTGCGAGGCGAAATGAGCCTGACAAGAACGCGGTCCCACCCACTTTCTCAACCATTACTCGTACACGACACGCTGGCTTAGGCGAGAAAATTGGGCTCTAAAGTAGACCAAGAATCTAAGCCAGAGATTCACGATCACATCGAATAAATTTTATAAAGAAGCTTCGCATTCAAAATCTTCATCATGAAAAATCAATTACCATAAGAAGTCAACGACATTGAAGCTCAAATGTATTATTCCGAGTCCTACCAAGGAAATCCGAAAGGGGCTTAACCGAGGGTCAACAATAGCACTCGGACCATGACAGCAGATCAGCATCTCAACTTATCTTCTTTCTCCAACAACGACCAAGAACATCAAGGCATGTGAGTAACCAACACCTGATTCAGCCTCTTGTCATGCATCTGCTCCAACTTATCCTGCACATGTACGGTGGACGTCTGATTTCCCCAAACACTTAATGCGGCTCGATTCGCCCTCCTTAACCAATCGATACCATTGTTAATGCTGCCTAACCTATCGAAAATCTCCGCGACATCTTCCATGGCATAAACGTCTCTCTCATCGGGGAACAGATGTCCCTGATCTCTCTGTCCCCGTTGTACCACATCCTCAGCAACAAGCAACGCCTCATCGTAACGATTCTGATCATTGAGGATGTATACCCATTCTGTGAGAGCCAGGCGTGTATTGATATGGTTCTTGCCGCGGATGGTCTCTTCGGTGGTAATTAAGGAGCGCGCCATTTTTTCGGCGTGGGAGAAATCGCCGCTGCGCCGTGAGAGGCGGATGATGGTTCGGTGGAGGTCGAAAAGTTCTTGTTGATCGACTTGCGGGACGTATCTTGCTTCATCTAGCATTACTTGTAAGACTGTTGTGGAAAGCTCATCTGAACCCTCCTCCGTGCAAAGAATCTCGCAGATAGCCGTGAAGTGGTGATTGGGGCCGAGTCTTGCTACGGCATGCTGATGGAATGCTCGTAAGAGATCAGTGCGGAGCTTGGGTTGTATTCGTGTGTTTAAAGGTGAGAGAGTTGCATGCATGTCTTGGAGGAGGGAGAAGGGATGTCTTTCGCAGAGAAGTGGTAACATTTGAGAAGCCTCAATGATCTCTTGCCTGGCAAGTTGTGCATTGCCCATCTTCAGAAAGTAGATGCCGTTTTTGACTTTTCGCCAGAAGAGCCGATTATAGGAACTATTGTTATCTAGAGCAATAGAAGAAGAACTTAAGCCAGCTCCTTGTGCAATAGCATCAAGCTCCTGAAATTGGAGCTGCGAGTGTTCCCAAAGCTTGATATGATAGTACTGCTTGCTCAAGTGGAGTAGCTTCTCCATAGCCATGAAATTGTTCCCAAAATGTCCAGGTTGCCTAATTATTGGATCAGGTATATACGCCATGACTCCGCTTGAAGTGGTGTTTGTTGTGCTGTCTAGTAAAGCACCTAGATCCAACTGGCCGTCAAGCTCACGAACGATACCACCACTCAAAGACGACAAATATCCATGCTGTGGGCTTGATGGAGAGATCGAGCTTTGAGAAAACATGAAATGTCGATTGTTCTCATCTACCATGCACCACTGGTCGATGTCTGTAGAAGCATCTTCGTTTTCAGGAGTTGGTGGGATGTCGGGGAGCTCACTCTCCCATTGCTGAAGCAAACTTAGAACGGTTTTGTGATCTTCTGTTGGCTCAGTCTTCTCTTTACAATATCTCTGTAATTTCTTCAGGCTCGCCCGGTCTTTAAGTAGCATCTCCCGACCACGAACAGAATCTTCGAGCAATTGTCGACACAAGGCATCTTTGTCTTTCGAATTCTGATAGCGACGCACACCCCACTTATTCAGATGATTCATGATTGCTTTAGAGCTGTATTTTACCCCTTAGTAGTTTCTTCAAAGCCGTCTCGTTTCAAAATAGGCTTAAACTTACGTCGTGTAATTTCCTGTCTCTCTCACCCATTCATTGATTTTTGATGCTGTCCATCCCTTCGTTTTAAACAGATCGATAATAGTTTCTTTATGCTCTTCCCATCCATCAGCTGACAGCTGTACGAGCTTTTTGGAGCTCGAGGCATGGGGATTTCGAAACGCTAGTTGAATATCCGGACTTGTCCCGTTGTCACTACCAAAACTGTGATCCCAGGACATCCTGTAGTAGAAGATTAACAAGAGTTCTTTACAATCGAGTAGTCCAACTGAAGTCGGCCGCCAAGTCGTTGCAAGATGGAGTCAAGGCATCTGAAATGCTAGACAGCTGCCTTTTACCTCTCAGCCGCACAATCAATGCTCACCAGCCCTGATGTCGAACGCCATTTCTAGTATCAGGGCTGAGCAAGGTTACTGCTGCAGAGTTCCACACCGGGTTGAACAACAGCGCTACGAATTTACCGTGCATAGAAAAAGCAATCATGGATGACGGGGTGTAGTGGGGTGCTCGAACCGCAAGTCAAGAAGTTCCCATACCTCAAGACGCCGTAGTTCCTGATATTTTGGCATCAAGCTACCCTACCACGATCACAATTTTATTCTTCAAAATGCCCATAAGAGAAGAACCCGTTACAAATGCACCCATAATCGTCGATACACTCCCCTCGGACTCACCACCGAGTATCGTATTCACATCGGGAGGTTTTACGCTCTACCTCCCACCAACACCCTTTTCTCAGCCGCCAGAGCCGGCCACGTTCGTCCTGCTCGACGATCTCAACGATGTTTTCTACAGCGTAGATTACTCCGCTCCTATCCTACAGAACACCGTGGCTTGGACAGAGCGAAATCTCCACCTGGTTCCTGACGCTGCCATTGTCTTTCCACCGACACAATGGCAGTATCTCGTTAATCCCAGCGCAAATTTAAGTTTACCTGCAAATACAGATCCTAGGACAAACCCAAGTTCAGTTGCGAACACAGATCCAAGCACAATAACGGACACTAGCCTCACAGCAACCGGCTTCCTCGTCTCCATCCGCTCGCGCTCCTTAGAACCCGGGACGTTTACGGCTGTCAGGATAGGCACTGTACACGTGCGCAAACTGCCTCCTCACTTTATGAACTGGCGATCGCTGGAGGACATCAAGGGGGCGGAGTTGCCGGCGGAGTTGAAGAATGGGCTGTTGAGGTACGTGTTCAATCGACGCGGGAGTGGGAGCGCGCAAAGAATCGTGAGCCATAGTTATGTGACGCCGAGATCTATCCTGGATCATATGCCGAGACAGTAGCATTTGAGCGGCGCTCAGTTGAATTGGGAGTTGGATCAGAGGTTTGTTGGGGGGTTGAGGATTGATGCCGGCCAGAAGTGGAGGTTGTTTGCAGAATGAGAGGAGATGAGAGGGTGGCTAGATTTGACGTGGATTCTTTTCAACCAAGGATAGTGAACTTGAGCTCTTGGTGAATGGTAGAAGAGAGATAAATGCCATTCAGGGTTTCTAGTAGTGTTCGATATATCATCTAATATATACTTAGCTTAGTCAAACGAGGCGATTCCAAAAATCCCGAGTCAGGAGTAGGAGCCATTCTATCATGCCATGCATTCGTCTCAGCAAAGCCGATTCTCTGAAACTCATAACCGGAAAGACTCCTCGGCACGCGCTCTAGAAGTAGAAACAAATCTCCCTCTCTCCCAAAAACGTCATAAGAGCCGATGCGCAGGCACCAACACTCCAGATACCGCGGTGCGTCCTCGGTGTACACATCTAGCGAGCAGAGCACATTCTTATTAACCACGAATCCTTCAGAGATGCCGCATTCCTGATAGGGTTTCTTCCTGACCCATGGGTGCGTCTGGCGATCTACGGTAACGTGCTGGAGATAACCTTCGACAACGACATGACCTCCTGGTAGCAGCCGACCATCACCTCCTGGAATCTTTTCTGAGACGTTGTACTCGTGAACTTTGAGAGTTAGTCCTTTGGTGCTGGCGTCGATTAACACAGCGCTGCGGTATTCCAATCTCCCTATAACAGAAGCCCAACTCCACGTAGGAGCAATATACTCGTCACGAAGAGGGATCAATGTTTTGGTTCTATTGTGACGGCGCCACAGTAATCCGGTGACAAAATGTTCTTTCCAAAGTCCGCCCACGTAGTTTGGTTGCGCGTCAACGCCTTCCTTGGACATTCCAAACACCTGAGCGAACTTCTTAACCACACCTATGATTGCAGGAAATTTGTCCGCGCTATCTATCATTCAATTAGCATTGTAAGTAGTCGAAGCTCCAACAGCAGAGAAGAGTAATTGTGAGAGTAGGCCGCACCGTAAAGGTGTCGTTCAGAATAGGCATTGATCCATTCGTACCACACATCATTCCGACCGTTCTTCCCCATTACTTGCTCAGGGTCTGTATTGAAACGAGCGAGAGCTGCTTGGTTCATAACTTTTCGCCAATTGGTTTTCCACCGCACGCTCGTGGAGTTCTGATCGTGGTTGAGGAATGTACCGTGAGCACATTCCCATACCATTCCCTCATCAGTGTAGTGCAGCGTCGCTGTACTGACTAGTCTCTCTTGAAATACCCAAGCTCTTGTCGAAAGGAACTTTTCCTCTAAATCTAGCGTTTTCATCGAGTCACCCACATATATTTCTACTGGTGGCTCATTGGCATTGTGATTTCGCAACGTCCCAATACCAACCCTATCACTTCGAAGCTGCCGCAGGATACCCTCATCACTGGTCTGAGTACTAGTAGCTGAAATAACGAGAGTTGATCTTCCATATATCTCAGTCATCACAGAGATCTGCTCTGTCCAATCCTTCTTGTTACCTTGGAGGATACACAGTGAGTCAATCCAGATATATTGGAATCCCAACTCTTTTGCGATCCGGACTCCATCTTGCAGAGTCTTCGGGAAAGCGTCTAAGGGAATGTGATCAGAACTCCAGGACAACACACACGTGTGCGTTGGCTTAGCCTGGCCACCTCTAGGGTTAGGGACACGACGCTCGACTACATAAGACGACGGAAGTTGAGGTTCTTCTTTAGAAATAAGCCTATCAGTCTCTCCCCAGCTATATGAAAGCGCCGCATAAGGCTTCTCCTCGCCTTTCGTGGTATACAACGCAATTTTCAGCTCCTCGCCGGGTTTACCAAGATCCAGGACACGCTTGGGAAGTGTACTCGGAGGCCGGGAACATTCTCCATGGGTATTTCCACAATCTTCGAGCCACAATCTGGCTTGCTGAAATGCTTCCGAAGAACCAGGATCCTGGTGTGGTAGATATGACAAGAGCGGTCGATGAGCATCACCAGAAGGAATCTCTACCGCAAACTCAGGTAAATTTGGCGAATGATTGAGTTGGGCAAACAGAGTCAATGACTTTAGTGGCTGCCACTGAGAGACGTGCTTGGTAAAGATATTGATATCGCCTATTGCAATCTGAAACTGGGCTTTCTCGGGTATGCTGTCCCAGACGAAGATATGATATTGAGATGTTGTTTTCGACGAGTCAAGATCATGAACTCTGTCTAGAATGCGACTACACAACTGACAGTCATCTCTACTTGACCGCTGGAGGGCAGCAACCGTTCCATCCAAGTGGTTGCGATATGCCAACGTGGCATGTTCAGAGCGCAGCGTATGCCACTGCTCGGACGAAGAGGTTGAACCAGAGAGTATATCGATTACTAATGCCTTGCAATCATCGCAATTATGAGGTCGGATATCAGTAGTCTTGGACATATCTGGATCTTCTCCAAAGTTGCTCGCGGCCATGGGTGCATCCAGGACTTCTCCATGACTCAGCAGATCCGAGATGCAAGCAGACTCGCGCAATATATTTTCATCCGAACTTTCTCATATCTCTATCGCGATGGAATGTCAATGCCCCCCTCCTCTGCAGCATAAGCACGGCACAATCTTCCAAGGTGGTGGTTGGCTCGTACACACAGGCGCATCTCATTGGCGATGGTCTCACCCCTGAATGGCCAGAAATGCTTGAGCAGCTTCAGCCGCAGCGCCGCAGTCTCATTCCCCTGACCCTGGGGTTGGTTCATTCCCAGACCGAGTTGAAGGAACGGACATCGGGCGTGGTGATAGGCGGCGCCACGGTCAAAAACGAACAGCCCATGCATATCCAAAAGTCTTTCGCATACGCCTTGAACAACGCATAATCGTCTTTTCCATTCGAATATTGGACGGACAGATTGTAAGAGATGGGTTTCGAAACCTTTGTAATGAAAATCAAGTCGTAGATCATTAGATACACCCAAAAGCAAGCAAACAACTCAAGCGAAAGACGACCCCTATTCATCATCCGATAGGCATACTCGCTGCGTCTTGGAGCGGGGCCCAAGTCTGCGTGCCAGCACCGCTGTCCCCACCACCATACTGAGGTTGCTGCTGCTGCTGTTGTTGTTGCATGGGATATTGTTGTTGTCCACCAGTATCTCCACCGCCACCTGTATCCCCTCCATTATCGGCATCATCGTCGCAGCAGCAGAAGAGACAAGACAGGAGATCCGACATATCGAAGGGTCCTGTCTCGAGTTAGTCATCGCCTGAATGGTAGCTAGTGCACTGACTTTGCGGGAGTCAGAAGGTTAATTATGAATTGCAGTTCGCGAGAGGGCTTTTTGGATTTTTTACAGAGAGATGAAAATGATAAGAATATATACACGGCAGCTTTCTACAATATGTTCATCTGATTCTAGAATGGTATCCTCAGAGAACCATCTCGTCAGCCAAGGCGGTATCTTGCATCTTCAAAATTCCCATGCATTTAGTCGAACCGAAATCCCTGTGATGGATATGCGGCATGCAACAACCGTTGTTAAAAATAACCCGCACGACATCTTCCGATGGACAGGGACGATATCTCGAAAAAGAAGAAGAGCTAGGAAAGCCACCCGAAGAATGAGCTCCTTCGCCGAGTACGACAGGCTTGACCTTGTCGTCAGGAACCACTCGAAACCAAATCCAGTCCACCATCAAAGTCGCCAAACCCGACAACAAGCAGCCTGTCTCTCCTCTCTCCGGCAAGTGACACGAAGAAGCCCCTCATCCCGGAGACCAGCAGATCTAGAGGGACACTACCACGGCCAAGGCCTCCTCCCGTATCAATGGCGCACTAACGATCCAATAGCTTAGGCGGTTCAGTCAGCCTTGTGCCCCTCGAGTGCAGGCGTAGCTCTAGTGTGCATATCTGTAGACATTCCGTTTTGGCAGTCTGAGCAGGTGGTATGGCTAGCCGCTCACACACGTTTCACGCCATCCTACCATACGAGGCCAGGGATTGGCCAGATCTAGACTTTGCGGCTGAGGATGAGGGTTATATCATCTGGCAGCCTCTCCCGGTCGCTTTTGGGGGGTTGGAAAAATCTTTGCGCAATCTTAAGACTTGATCTCCAAAAAACTCTTCATCGAGGAGAGGTTTCCTCTGTCAAGAACACGAAAAGGATCCAGGGAAGAAGATCGCGAAAATGGGCGGCCAACAGATGGCACAGGTGGTGGAACAGCCATATTACCCACCTCAAGCTTCACCTGTTCCCATGGCAGGTCAATTCGATCCGAACCAGCAACAGCAATATGGACAGATGCCTATGCAACCAGCGGCCTCATACCAAGCGCCTCAAGCACCTTACCAAGCACCATATCAAGCACCTCAAGCACCATATCAAGCACCTCAAGCACCATATCAAGCACCTCAAGCACCACAATCGCCATATCAAGCACCGCAATCGCCGTACCAAACACCACAGCCTACATATGCAGCATCACCTCCTCAAATGCACCAACAATATCAACAGACTCCCCAGATGACACAATCGCCTCATATGCAGCAACCAGCTCACTTCAACACCCCACCAGCTCAGAACCCTCAGATGACCTATGCACAGCAACCCGCCGCGCCTACTCAGAAACAACGTCCAGCACAACCTCAACAGCACCACTCGGGACCGGCTCCTGTAATTGGCGAAAACTCGGTCGTTCTCCGGTGTCCCAAGTGCCACCAGAGTTCGGCAACAAAGACAGAATACGTCAATGGCGGATGTACACAGTAAGTCGCCCCAACTGGACTAACCTCCTCGAGTTCACCACGTAAACAAAGCAGAGCTAACCGTCTCTCCTAGCGCCTCGGCCGTTGGCTGCACCTGTTGCGCTGCATGCTGCGTCCCCTATCTCATGGACTGTTTCAAGGACGTGAAACACACCTGCCCCAACCCAGAGTGCCAGCACGAACACGCGACCTGGAAGCGGTCGACCGACAAGCAGACGATGGGCTGGGCCATGATATGCGTGAAGTGTTTCGTCGCAGCCGAGAGCTAAGGCCGCAGATGGCGTCTCTCGATGCGGAAACCCCCGATCTAAAGCGCAGAGCGGATGTTGATCTGAGAAATTTGAGGAGGATTTCTGAGAGGATCTCCCAAGCAGCACCGATTGCGATGCTCAGCTGCGGAGTTCTGTTTTAATGATATCGTGTGTTTAATCCCTGGGAATGAGATACCAAATATAAGCTGTTTATTACCTCGACCGAATCTTGAACGTTCCGGTGTGAGACTGAGAAGATGGCACCGCTTGAATCCGCGAGCACTTCTATATATTGCTGAGTTTGTTTGGTAAGATCTAAGCGAGCGCGCAGAGAGACGAAGAGTCATGAATCAGCTTGGGAATGAATGAACATGTGAACCAGAGATCATCCCTTGGATAAACGCTGCAGTGGATTACTCCCATCTTGAGAATAAATCCACAATAGAAAATATATGTCAAGACCAATGTTAATCGAGGTCTTGAAAGCACCAGCTGTCCCACCGAACATGATCAATAAACAATCTGACATCATTAAGCATGCCAAGCTTTCAAGGACCGGGAGGCTATATAAACATCTCAAAAACGGCATGGACCAGGCTTCATTACGATTCGATTCAACCTCCCTCCCAAAAGAATAAACATCCAACATGGCTCCCAGTCCAACCAACCAGCCAAAACGCCAACGCCAATCTATGCGATTGATCTTCTTCGTCTCATCTTCTATCCCGCGTAGCAAGCACGGGTCTAATACCACTTCTAATGTACACAAACCTCAATCGATTTTCAGTCCCGGTCGGTTTCCCATCGTACAGTAGGTCGTTCTCCTCAGCTTCCATGCTTCCCTCAATGCCATTTGGGAAATCCAGCCCCCTTCTCTCCTCAAATCCTCGGACTAGGTGTCTGCACGGCCTCGATCCCCCTCTTCGAATTGATCTTCCCAACCGTTCCCTGTATACTACCCAATCCAATCTGCCCACTCATCGGGGTATCCCCAATTGGCCAGCTCCCCAGCGCCGTCGCTGCAAATGTCTGCGTGAACATGAACCAGGTGCCGGTGACCGTGCCATCAACCGTGAGAAGCGAACCTGCAACCGTAGTGGTAGGGTATTGAGACGGGGCGAGAGTTGTAGCGGCAACTCCACCGCCGGCGGCAATCTGGCGCTCTTCGAGAACGGCGAGCTCTGCTGGGATGAGCACTTCTTCGTTGGAGAGGGCGGATGTGAAGGAGTTTGAGAGGAGGAGGAGGATGAGGGGGAGTGTGGTAGTTCGGATTGAGAAGCGCATGGTGGAGAATGTTTTTGCTTGGGACCGCCCGGCGAAAAGGTAGGTTGACTCCTGGCGAAACGCGGAATCGCGAGTCCAAGTTGAACGAGGAATTGAGATCGTATAAGGAGCGTGATATCTTCCCAAACTTTCAAAGGCCCTTCTCTCCCTCTCTCTCTCTTCAATTCGCACAGGATTCGTTATCCGCGCGTCTTCAGGGGGCGTCTTGTCTGGTCTTGTCTTATTCTCCCTCCCTCCCTATCTCAATCCTCCTGATGCAATTTTCGAATGCCAAATTCGATCCGCAGCCGTGACGGGCGATAAAGACGGTGATGCGATGCTGTACAGAGAAAGGAGAGGAAAAGCACGACGTAAACAGAGTAAGAGATCAAGACCTGTAAGTTGAGGGTGGCTCGCTGATCTCAGCTCCACCTGCTATTTCGGCTTCCAGGGCGCCGGGGCTCTGATTGGCTTGTTTTGCAGAGCGTCGTTTTAAAATGAGGCTCGAGCTGAGAGGTGATTGGCGGAATCCCGGTAGGGGGCTGGTGAGTTATCACGTGGACCACGATCACGGGATCCTTTCAACTTTTGTTCTTGCGTTCTTCAACAGAAAGAAGGACGCTCCACCGCTATCACTTACAGATCTGATCACAAATCCGCTCAAACAAAATCAGCCAAGCTACTTTTCAGATACCGTGCATGCTTTTCCTGCAACAAGGCTTTCTGCCCAAGAAGCAGGTGGCGAGGTGTATCAAACTAGCCCGCCAAAACACCATGGATCCCTTCATGAAAATGCTCAGGATCATGGACATGTCATCGCCACCTCACTAGCACGCGGACAGAAGTTCAAGAGTTTGAACCAACTTGAAACCTGGGATTCATCAAGTCACATCATTCATCGAGGTAGAGTTCGCCGATACGCACTTGAACGGTGCATGTAGAACTCGCAGCTGGCTTGAGCCGTCAAGAAAGCAGAAATCGATTTGCACAAGTTAAGCACGATTCTAAATCTACACTTGCGGAAAGGAGAGTCCTGTTAAACAGCAGCCCTGACTTAATCACCTCTAATCGAACAGCACAACAAACATGCACCTTGAGTCTTTATTTTCTTATTACTACTATAATTCGACAAACAGAGATCTCTCATCCACGCCGTATCTGTAGCAATAATTTCAATTGCCCTTTAAGAAAACCTCAATTAATTTGCATGACTTAGGCACGATTCTAAATCACACTCGCAGAAGGAGAGTCCTGTTAAACAGCAGCGCCGACTCAATCACCCCTGACCAAGCCTTACACGACACGCACCCCAAGTCCTCATCTTCTTGCCACCACTACCCCAACTCCACGATTAGAGATCTCCCATCCACGCTGTACGCGCAGCAACAGTTGCAGTTGGCCTTGCAGATACCGCCAAAGGGATACCACGGGACGAGGGCAGCACCAAGGTTATCCACGCGTGTTTCTGCTGACCAGGCGATATGCTTCCCTGAACCAGGGATTGAAGAGACGTTTGATCACGGCTGAGGAGTCATTTCAAACTGTCATGGCAAGAGGAGAACCGGGATGGGGTTGGAAGGATATCGAAAAGGAAAGCTGGAATCTGTTCTATCCAAAACATCCATCCTACTTACTCAAGAAAGGGAAGAAGTGATTAAACGCGAGAACTTCAAGTGCACATCACTGCTGCCAAAGAAGTGATTCTAGTATTACACAGCAACTTACCTCATGCTGGAAGGAACTGGAGAATCTGATCTATTTGGTATAGAGCATACACGCTGAGCCAACCACCTCTTCCTCACTCCCATCACACGTGAATAATGAGAAGGATATCGAAAGAGAGCCAGATTTTGTAGCATTGGAGTAAGTTACCACTCCAAGATCATGACTTGAATGGTATCTTATCGGAACAAACCTCCCAGACCTTCAGACCTCCTAAGCCTTCAGGTCTCCTTGATATAGTTCTGACTTCCTATGCCGTCAATCCGAGCCATCTCCTTGAGTCTTCTCAAGCATCCTATAGCAAGTAAACACATTGTAGATTGAGCTAATGTTACTACTCTCCTGTCCTTGGTCCTCATCGCGCCTCAAGCATATTGTACGCTCTTTATTCGACGAGCCGAGAGCAGGTCTCTAAAACAAAGAGACTCTCTCCCTGATATTCAACAACTGAATACTGTTTTGTTATTTTTTATAGCTGTCATGAGACGCGAGACAATGTTCATATCATGTGTTCATCTGCAATTTCGTTTGTCTCTAAATTCGCACATTCGTAATTGCTTCGCGCTGCAACGAGATCCTTTGACAATAGAGGGAGTAATGGAACATATTATCGTGGTGACGTGACTTCGGCGTTCGTCCAGGTTTGGATTGAGTTGCGTCGAGTCGTGCTTAAAATTTATTAAGTGGACCTGAGCAATCCTAGTCAACTGATTCAACAGTCTAGCCTACACCTCCTAACTTCACCATCTCCTTTCAACCTTACTCTGACTCCTATCATTTAGGCAGCAGCGCTTCTCCTAGAGAGAAACCTATCTCCACCAAGTAACAGACTTCGTGTTGCCTCGTACGGGCCTCGTCATTCCTTACGTCAGACATGAGGCGCGGAGTAGGATCACAATTGGGGGTATCGAAAAGCAGAAGCCTAAATGGTGCAACGGATTTGATAGGCGAGGAGTGAGTGAGGTTGCGACTTGCAGGCGATAGTGAGGGAGGTTTGAGATGAAGAGAGTTTTGTTTGGATAGAATCCGACTGGAAGTAGAAGCCTAATTTTACACCAACTCTGAGAGAACCGAGATATTTATCGAGGCTTAGACTCGTAAATCATCTCATGGTGATGCGTGCGGCGAAGGAGATCGTTGTTCGAAGCAATATGAATCGGAAGCAGACTTGCGCAGGAGACTACTGAAAATCCGTGATATATACTATATGCCATCAGAGGCCTCGAAGAAAGCCGACGTCTAAAGTCATAGAACGCAGCTCGAGAAGTCAAAAATTATTCAGGGCTGAGAGAAGCATTGAGGCAATAGTTTGGTGACAACGAAGCTGCTGTCGAACACAAAATTGGAGCGGCGTACGTAAGAGAGAAGTTCAAGTATTATGGTGTAAAGTGATTAAAACTCGGTCGCTGAAAATCAACTTGGAGAAGCAGAACATCAGAGCAAGCGTGGCAGGGAAAAGGAGACATGCAAAAGTAGATTACCCACTGGCTCTCATTACCAGAGGGACAATGCAGCAGACCTGTAGAGGTATTCTCAATCACAGCACACCACCTCAAAGGCCACGTCAACGACTGACTAGATTCGTGGCTCATTCCAAATGACACACCAAGTTTGGTAAGATCTTACAAAAACGCCAAGATTCAAGATACAATTCTGAAGGGACATGCTTCAAGAGAGCATTGCGACAATGGCATTTCTATGAAGACCGGTTGGTGTGCGTATTGTAGGAAGATTGTTTGAGGATATAAACCATGTAATGTGAACGAGTACGTCCTGGTAGTGTTGAGATAGCACCAGGACCGCAGCCATTTGGAATTTGACACATATGCCCCCTATGCAAACTATCTTTCTATACTCTGGGATCTAGAGTCTAGACCCGAATCGTCGCATCTCCGCGGGAGAGACTTCTCTTGCCTCGTAAGCTTTGCAAGGTGTTCGAATTGCAATCCAAAAAAGGAGGCTTCCGAGCTCGAGTAAAGCCAAACTCCCAACAACCAAGAAAAGATTGTCACTGGTTCAAGCAACCTGCTCCGTCCACTCTATCAAGCGATCTTCAAGTTGGTGTACCATGGCAATATCAATTTGAAATCACCCAGGAACCAAGAATCGTCACTCGGAGTTTAATATCGATCCGTCAAGAAGAGCCTAGAATCCTCCGAACTTGGAGTACATCTGCCGCTCGGATAGCATTGACGATATTGCAGAACTTCCTGAAATCTGTAACAGTGCTTGATGGATTTATTCGCTGGAGGGGTGTGACGCACATTTTCCACCCGAGGATATGGTTGGCACCAGGAGGGCAAGACATGTTTGAGAAGATCTCCGTCCACTGGGAGGATCATGACAAGTTACAGTAAATCATAACATCCACAAGAAAACTTAAGACAAGGAAGAAAGGCCGAGATTGTATGTTGGAATCAAACATACTGTAATTCTAGGTTCAGGCGGCAAGACAAGTGTTGTCCCCCACGCCAGTAACTCCGTTTGAGTCACGTCCGGAATATCCATAATATACTAGATATGGCATCGGCTACATGTCGTCGTCCACTCGGAGATTTGCCAATGATAAGCTAGATTTCCGAAAGACATGATAGACCAACTATAGAGACGTGCCCAAGTAAGTTTGCAGTCTCAAACCTGTCAGGCTGACATGCAGCTTGTGTGACCCGGGGAAGAAACCCGTGATTGGGAATGACAATTCATTCGCGCATTCCCGATGGATAGTGCAGTGCATTGAATTGCATAAGGTCTATTACCACGCTTGGAGCATTATGTATCTTGGAACAACGCAGGGGAAACGGGTGACGACAAAAGCCGCAACAAACGGAGTTCAGATGTCACCCATTGGGCGCGGATATCTGGAGAGCCTGGATTTCTGGCGAGAAGAGTCAGGAGACATTGTAAACAGACGCGTAGATGTGAGTTCCCGTGTCCACTTGATATCTTGGGACTTGTGGACGCAGGGACGAAGTGAAACATGAAACAAATGGAAGGCTATCAGCCAAAAACTTGGGAAATATCAATGCGCTTGCAGTGCATGAATAGAAGCTTCGGAAGTTGATCTGGAAAAATCTTGAAGCATCTACCAACGCAAATCCTCACACCAGCAAACGGATGCAGGTCTTATGATCCGAGAGTTGCATAACAGTTGCTCATGGAATGCGAGGCCTGAGCGTGGTGTATCATGGTAGAAACGATTGTTCGAGTTTTGGAGCATAAATTCCGGTCTTCGAGAAAGATCTTGGGACTGGTAAGCGCGCTGAGTGGCTGGATGAGCGGGAGCAGCGACCCAACCATAGGGTTTGATGCTGTGCGGCAGGACGATTAAGCTCACGTCAACGTTTCGCCCTGAAGATCCTGAGATGCAGCTATTCGATCAGGATGAATGCTGAAACACTTTGTAAGGCTGTGCGGGGGCTGTTCCAGCGCCCTCCACCGTGGGATTTGGGAAAGCACCCCTTGCAGATTATTCGATACTCGTGGGATATTATTTGTCTCCAGTACAGCGCCTGGACCCCTGACCTCGGAGCTTTTCTTGTCGCTGGAAATTAGGAAAACCAATCTGTGCATCAGCCGGTTCCCAGCAGATGATGCTGAGAGAGATGAGGCCAAGAGTCCCAGCCAACAGAGCCGAGTTGCTCACCCACACCATGGGGCTGAGACGGCATCGATTGGAAGGTCTCGTTGCTTTCTAGAAGCTGTCGCTCATACCGACCATTCCACGAGGCCCTCCTGCTAATCTCGTCATGAGCTCTGGTCCAGTGCATCCTCAGCTGAAGATCGTCTCCTGTTGGGTCTTTCCCAGCGACGGGATTGCCGAGAAGGAATGAATACACGAGGGTAGGTTTTGAAGATCGCGCTGATCCGCTCCTCGTAGATTCTAGCGACCTTCCAGAAGGTTTGGCTGACTCGGACTGGGCTTGATTGGAGAAGCCGATTTCCCGGGTGCGTGCATGCGTGCGACGAAGGAGTTGGGTAAGCGGCCATGCGCCTTGCTTGGGATTGCCGTCATGGGCTGTGTTTGTGAGACCTGGCGAGTAATGGGTGTGGGTGTTGCCACACACTCTGCCTGTCGGTCCTATCTGTATCATCCATCTGCTTTCGGTGGCAGGGACGGGGACAATTAAGCACGAGCCGATTGATTATGATGACGCCGCTCTACGGGCAACGATCTTCGCGTCGGGGAAGAAGAGCGTGTGGCGAGTGTCCAAGACATGCTTTTCCCGTGCAGCCAGCGAGGTGGGAGCTTGGATGATGCCAAGTTGACACTCAACGGCGTATGACCGAAAGAGATGCTTCCGGGGGTGACTGGCACGCCGCCCCATCCACCAGAGCGGCTGTCAAAACGACTTGAGCCGGAGAGCAGCACCGGTGTCGTATCGCTGGGCCTGCACTTCGGTTGCTGCTGATCCGAGCTTTTGTGATGAGGGTCTGTACTGTACATTTCCTGTGAGCATGATGAGCAGAGAGGGGGGGGAGAGAGGATTGAACCCACGCTGCTGGACCAACGTCGTCGCTCGCGCCATGTAAGGACCAGCAGTCTCGTGTCACACATTTTCTGGGTCTGCACGCGAGATCTGACCAGACGAGACGATGCCAGTGACCGTGACAGCGACAGCGAGGCCTCGCAGCTGGCCGCTTTCTCCTAGCGAGCTGCTGTCCTGGCACTTGGGAAAAAGCTTGGGGGAGGTGACTAGGCTCTCTTGGGGATGGGCCGGGCAGAATGTGGAAGACGTGCCACCGCGATTGGGCGACGAGGGGCTGATGCTTTTTGCCGTTGAACGGGAGCCCAGCCCACCCTGCGTCCTGGCTGGGGCAATGAAAAAAGTTGGCTTGCCGTGTTCGCTGGATATTTGGGGGTAGTGGTAGTGGTAGTGGTGGTAGTGGTAGTGGTGGTAGTGGTGGTAGTGGTGGTGGGTTGGTGATGGTGCTGGACCACTGGTGTCGTCGGGGTCAGAATGGCGCTACCCTTCCCACTTCCACTTCCTCCCTGCTCCCTGCTGCTGCTGCTCCGTCTGCCCTGCTGGAAATGACCCCAACCCCAACCCCAATCATCCCATCCCTCTGACCCAGTCAAGACCCTGATATGCTCTGCTGTTCCTGCTCCAGACCTCTCCTCCTCCTTTCCAAATCTTGAACCCTCATTCTCAACATCAGCCTCCACTCCAGACACCACTTCTGGCCTGACGCTGCTCTCATATAAGATACCTTGGCCCCCTCTCCCCCCCCCCCCCCCAAAAAAAACTCTTCGTCGGCCCACCCTGTGAAAACCTCGTCGACCACAACAGGCCAGACGCCCAAAACTCATCGACGCCACAGCATTCCACCCGACGCCTGCACGCCAGAGACACCACTGCCAGACCCTCACATCGGCCAGACCTGATCAAATCCTTTGCTCGGCTTCCCGCCACGGCGTTTCGTGCAGCCTTGGAATGGACTCTTAAGTTGGCCGCTTTCCCAATCTCCAAAGATCTCGAACCTGTGGCCCGTTCGTTTTTCCAGCATCCCAATTCTTGGGTCCATTCGCCACCAGCATGTTTGACCACTTTACCTTTGGTGCAGCTCCCACCTTATATTATCAACCACATGAGATGGACAGAGAGATCTCTCCATCAGATTGTTCCACTCCAAGTCCCGCATCGCCACCGCCGGCATATCAATCGTTTCCGCTGATCGCGGAAGGAGAAGATATCATCTCCAGGTTTGCGAAGCAGACCCTGGTCCTGGACGACCACGAAAACGAACGACCACAAAAGAGCTTCTGTATCATGGACGCCGAGGATGACCTCTCGCCTGATAAATTATCGTTTGTCTCAACATCGCGAGGCATGGCCGTCGTGACCGCGAATACGCCACCGCTCCTGGATTCGAGATCCGATGGAGGATGCAGACGATTGAAAAGACAGCTCAACATGCAGTTGCAAACATCATCTTCACATATCAAAGGCATCCACGCCTTGGTAGAAGATATGATCAGCTCGGAATCCCAGTGCGTGCTACGCCAATCACCACCACGATCACAACCCTCATCACGACCAGCATCTCGAGGCCAAGATGAACCCATTACCCTTGTAGTTGACCCCATCCGATCACCATTGGGCCACCCACCTGATGTTCCATTCACGATCGAGGTTGACGAGGATGAAGGATTTCACGAGATGGAAGACGATGCCTGGAACATCGATGATGAGATGACCTTGCGACGAGCCAGCACACCTAGCGGGATTCGGAAATATCATGGATTGCAATGGCGGAGGAGCTTCGAGACTGTTGGACTTCCCTCCAGCACTGGTGCTCCCGCGAGGATGAAGGTTCGCTCCGTACCCCGGATGCGCAGGAGGAAGCCCAAGGCAGTATCCGAATAAGGAACGAGAGAGGCATTTGCCAATGTGAAGCATATACGGAGTTTAGAATACGAGTGAGCAAGCAATTGCACTGGATTGGGCTTGGCAAAAATTTGACTTGGCAGAGCGGAAACAAGAAGCAGGAGGCAAGCGATTGCCGCGGGATGGAATGGAATGGCATGGGAAGTGCTGGGTATGGAGCAAGCAAGGGAATGAACGAGATTGGTGTATCTATTCTATGCACATCTCGACTTACCATCAGATGATCTTTGTGCGATGGGCAACACAGCATCTCATCGGCGTTACACCTCAACGGCGCACATTATACCCCTGCTGCCTCTTCGTGGCACAGCGACGAGATACGATGCACGCATGCGTGCATCGCGATGATAATTAAAAAAAACCTACCATACCTCTACGATAGATGATTATAATACCAATTTTGGCGGTGCTACTCTGTTTAGCACCCCGTCCTCTGAATCCCCTCATCTCGTTTGCCCTTCTCGACTCTCCACTTCGCGTATTTATTCCTCAATTTCCTTTCTGACATCATCATGGTTCGATTCCTCTGTGCCACCTCACTTATCACACCGTCTCCCATCACACCGTCTCATAATTCCTTCTTCGCACTTACTTTTTCCTCGTCGTCCTCCGCCAGTCGTATGTTCTTGCTCGCCTTCCCTCCTCTCGGGTCCATGGTTCCTAGCTCGCGTGCCGCCGATGCGTTCGTGCGTTTTCGAACCTCCCCCCAGCGGCGCTGGGAGATGATGCGTCTGATCGCCTGCCTGTCTGTCTGCCGGCGGTGCACCTCGAGTGCCATCGTCGTGGCGGCCTGCCTCTGTCTCGATCCTCGCAGCGCTCCGTCTCGGCAGTTTTATGTTTAGATCCGTGGCGAACTGGTCCTAGGTTGCTTTTTGCAAATCCCCCCCTCGCTACCCACTTGCTGGATGGTCGTTGCACGTAAAAAATGTTTGTGCGGAGCCGCAGCTGGGAGACATTGACGTGATACATTTCCTCGGGTGAGATGGATCTTTTTGTTTTGTTGCGTTCTGTCTGGGTTCGATGGGCATCTGCTTAGGTTGAGTGTCTTGGAGATTCGACGGTACTGTCGACGATGGATGATTTTGAGACACCTTTTTTTTTTCTGCGTCTCTGTCGAATCGTCTCAGTCTGGTTGAGGGTGTTTATCGCTGCTGATCCTGTCTTCGATTCAAGAATGTGCATGTGCATGTGGCGTCTGTTAAGGATAGTCTCCTCAACGACCTCCTGTCTAGAAAACAAGGGGCAGACCTCGAGCGCGAGATTGAGAAGAAGCAGGAGCAGGTGTAAATTCAGCAACCAACTCAACCCAGGAGGAAATGTCTTGCAAGTCCACAAGATCGCAGGGAGAAGGGAAACGCATCATTCTCGTTCCAAGAGCAGCCCAGATGAGGCTTCTGTATCCAAGAACTATCACTGCTCAAGAAATCATTGGGCATTTTACTGCAGAGCAAAAGGTTTCCTCTGCGCTCGTCAAAGCTTCAAAAGAGTCGTTTCCATCTCCCAACTTGGAGAAATAGTTCCTGGAAACTCGATAGACCGGTCATAATTGTTCTCAAAACGTGCTCGGGTATAAATACGGCGATCGGTTTCACACAAGGCTCCTCCGATTTTTGATCAATCGTCCACTTCCATGTCCAGTCGGTTCATCTTTGAGGGCATCTGATTTACTTGGTCGGGCGACGAAAGGGGAGGGATAACGAAAACCAGATCACGCTGGGTAGCAATATGGGACCTGAGAACAAACTCAGCTCCAAATTCTGTATTTTGGGTGAAGATTTTGATGATGGCGTTCTCAAGTCCCATTTTTAAGCCAATCAGTTCTTTTTCATTGACGCGAATTAACTAGGCCACTTGCGTTCTTGATTGGCCTGCTAGCATGCTGAAGAAGTCTGTGGAAAACCCCCTCGAGTCTAACTTTCCAACGTCAACATTGCCCGACAGAGTATTACGTAGCTCTCCATAAACTCTCGAGAATCCTCTCTGGTTCTTCCCATGGAAGATTGGCGGTAGTCGGATAGTAGGTTGAATTGTTTGTGGGGGAGTTTATCTCGTAAAGACGGTATCAATGTTTAGAAGCTAAATCTCCTCTAGAGACAAGCCGGGAAGAGTGTTATCATTGCACTGATATTTTCCCTGGCAATGAAAGAATTCTGAGCATGTCACAACGAAATCTTCTGCATGTTTGATCTGAGACTGCTAAGCGACCGGCTCAACAATGCGAATGCCAGCATTAAAACCTCCTGCATAAGCCATCTTTTTCTCATAAAAAATTCGATGCTCTATTTCTTGCTCGCTCAGAGGAGTCTCGGCGGGAGTGGCACGACTCGAACCTCAGGTGCCTTGTCACATGTCGTATCCATAGATAGATGGGCTGAATGAAATCTTGACGAGGATGAAATCTCGGGCAGCACGGCCGCTGTGAGTAATTGGAAGATCCAAACGTAACAGGAGGCGGCCGATGTGGGTGATAAGAGGGTTCAGATCGAGGTGATGCTTGAAATGGTATATGTTAGGTAGGCTGCACCTTATCGGTAGGTGGCGGTGGTGGTTTTTATATAGGTGAAGGAGAGTGCGAAGATGGGACTCTGGTGGATGACTCTGGTGGATGACTCTGGTGGTGAGTGGTGATACAGAGACTTTGGTGCTTTGTATGATGAACACGGTTTAGCAGTCGAGGTACTGACTTTGAGACGCCTCAGGGGGGGAGACCCATGGCTTTAAGGTACATAGTTGTAAGTTGAATAATTCTAGGCCCGCTCTTCGTAGGAACCATCTTCATCGGATGATGACATACTCTAAGACCTCTTAAAAGTGCGCAATTCGCGCAGGCTGAAGGTTCTTCTTTTCTTGGTGCCCGATCATTTATTTAAGAAGCTTAAAAATTCGTGTTTTCCCCTAGCCTTCTTTGTTACTCTGTCTATATGTACAAGACGGTCACGTCCTTAATCGAGTCTTACTATTAGACCTCTAAAAGATAAATTTCGTTTGATGGATGTCGCTTTCCATTTTCTACGTTGGTTTATGGCCTCTTCAATTTCTTATTCTCATCAGACTGACGTGCTCTCAGTATCATCTTGAAAGTGCATTCCGTGCAGAATACTGTCCAATCAGAAGGTCTAGCGCTGATGCACGTCGAGCGTACTGTATGAGGAGATTTGAGCGGTCAAGGAAAAGATTTGTGCGGCAGCAGACGAAATTGAGAGGTTTGGTTTTTGCGAGCCAATGATTTTTCTTAGGGCCACAATCCACCCTCCATTGTATTTCAGCTCCCTATAGCTAGCTGATATTGGTTGACAGCAAATTTTGTTCCGAATGTTCAGTGTAACTCTCTAGATTTGATCAATGTCAGCTGTGAAGCTCTACTCGGCATTCAATGACATTGATCGGGCTGTCTTGCGTGATTTACAGTCAAAACCTATCCAATGTCCTAAACTTCGTCTCATTTCTTACACGCTATAATTTCGAATTATAACCGATTTTTCATAGTCCCGTGATAGCTCTTGCATAATTGCTAACGCTGGCATTCGGAAGCTTACCTATATAGGCAAAATCTTTACTAGCATCTCTACTTTAACGACATGTTTAACAAGGAAATCAACGAGATTGTAAGCCACAACTTTATCATCAAGCCCTCCAGTTCCCATCTAATAGTAAAGAGCACAGTCCCAGAAACAAAAAGCCTCATTCCATCAATCGAAGCAGATGCATCAGCAATGGCTATTGGTGTAGTTTCGGAAATTACGGCACTAATTTTAAGTTTAGACGTTTAAAAAGTTTGGTTTGAGTGGGTTGATGGGGAGAGTTTAAATCATTTATGAGATCAAGATTACATTTATCACTATCTGTTTTGTACCCCTAGTGATTGAAGTAAAGCTTAGCGAATGAAAACACCCCCTGAATTTCTCGCTTCGGCTATCAATTGGTATAGCCTTGCGCTACCATCCCTCTGAAAAATGCTGCCTCAGCCTCGTCCCCCTCCACAACATATCAAACACCTTCCCTCGCAATGGCTCCCGCTACCGCCCAACAAATTCTCCTCTCCCCTGCCGAGCTCTCCTATCTTCACACTTCTCTCTCCCTCACCCCACCAATCCGGCCCGATGGGCGCTCAACAACCCAATTCCGGCCCCTCATCGCAGAGTCTAATATCCTACCTGGGACCAATGGGTCGGCACGGATCTGTTTCGCGGACGGGACGGAAGCTATCGTTGGGGTTAAAGCTGAAGTGGAAAGGACAGTGTCATATAAGGGTCATGGGTTGACTGTTGATACAGAGGGTGGTGATGATGAGGGAGAAGGAGAAACGAAAAAAGGAGAGAATGAATGGGTTGATATGAGCGTGGAGATTCCTGGCTTCAGAGATGATGATTCTATGCCTGTTTTTCTGGCTGCTATGCTGACAGAAGCATTATTGGCGGATAGGGCGTTTACTGATAGATTGTGGATCAATCGGAGGTTTCACTGGAAGATTTATTTAGATGTGAGTTTATCTCTTCTTTCTCTTTTCTAATTTATGGTTCACAAGAGAAAGGATTACGCTGATTTCAACTAGATCCTCCTCCTCTCAAAACCACTGTCATACCCACTGCCACTCCTATCATTGACAACTCATCTCGCTCTCCTCTCAACTCGCCTCCCAAAGCTAAAGTCAGAACAAGATGAAGACCCCCTCTTCGATGATGATTGGGAAGCTTCCGTATTTTTGTATCCACGCGACGGAGAGAGAGCCCTTACACGACCACCGATCAGCCTCCTCGTCATGGCAGTGAAAGACAACATCATCTTCGATCCTAATAAGGAAGAATTAGCGGTGGCAGAAGTAGCACTTGCCGTTTCGGTATCCGAACGACCTAAGGAGAAAAGTACGATGGACATTGATTCTCAAGGGAGAGATTTGAGACTTCTAGCTATAAGGACAATTGATCCACCCTCGAGGTTGACACATCCTGGTGTACCTAATAATCTGAACACGGCAACAGGTGGCAAGGCTGCTACGAATGAGCAGATGGCGAATCAGAGGGAGATTCGAGAGGAGGGCGTGTGGCAGCCGCCAAGAGGAGGCGCAAAGCGAAAACTTATTGCGGCTATGATACAGAAAGTTTTAGAGCCAGGTGGTGTGGCTGAAGAGGTGTTAGATGGACTTGATGCGGTGGAGTTGGCGTAATTTTGTACAAGTCTAGAAAAGATACCCAAGTCCTGAATACACGGAGAAAATCACCAAATCCCTAACCACTTCTTTAATGGCTTCTTCCCCGTCTTTACTTCTTCAACCCTCTGTTCCTCTGCTTCACTTGGTGCCTTCACCCCCGCTGCAACCATATCCCCCACCGGTATTCCCGGACCCAGCATCTCCTCTGTATTTTTCGCTGTCCATCCACCAAAGCCTTGCTCCTTATCTAACCCATGAGCTTTCCTATAGGCAGCTCTCTTCTGCACATCCTCAACCTTCCTCTGTCTCCTCTCCATCGTCTCAGCCGTCGTCCTCTCAGCATCTAATCGAATGACCTCCAGAACAGTGCGAAAGAAGGATATAGGATGGACAAAGAGCTGCGTCCACGAAGGTAGCATATCTGCAAAAGGAGAGTTTTTCTTGAAATTCGTGAGCCAGACAAAGGTCGCTAGGGAGAAGAGTGTGCTCTGTAAATGATGTTAGCTATGACAAGACAGCAAGATCACGCGTCATGGGCCGTACAAGTGTAAAGTACAAATGAATACTCCTATTTGTAAGGATCTTATGCATGAAGGTGCCTTCAGGTGGCATCATGTTAGGGTATTTCTTCGTCTTTTGACGAGCCAATTCTTCCGAGGATAACGAAGGACCGCTATATCTTGGGCTAGGTTTACGTAGCCTCTGCGGATGGGAAGGTGGTGTGAACTTGGTTGGCTTCTCAAGGATGAGAGGTTTAGAAGTCGGTTTTTGGGGCGTGACTTTGGAGGCATTGCGGGTGTGTATTCCTGTGGATGACGGGGAGGGGAGGCGAGGACGCCATATTAACCCTCGCTGGGGGAGTAGGAATCTTGGAATAGCTGTTGAGGACTGTGGTGGTGGCATTGTACTGTTGGTCTGATACACAATGTGAAATGAGGATATAAATTTCGCAGCTCAAGCTCCGGACATTTAGCTTGTGTGGCGTTCCATTTTCCTTCTCTTCCGGCTTTGACCGACCGGAGCCAGGCGCCGCCAATCACGAGCCGCATATTTGAATGGCCTGTGGCTGGTGCACGCTAAAGCCACGCTTCTTAGATGATCTTGTCTCGCTGCTCTTGCCGGGACCAAAATCTTTTCTTCCTTTTCTTCATCACTTCCATCCTGCACTCAACAATCACCTTCTGACTACTACTCTCGTTCGCCTTCTCTATTTTTACAAGAAGACTTTTTAATTAGACATCATGGGATTCAAAGATGGTACGCTGCCACTGTCTATTTCCTTGATTTAGGAGTTAGCCAAAGAAACTTGGTCATGTCATAGATGCTGAAATGCAATTGATTTGCACGACGCTGAGTTGAGGCTCCGAGATCGAAGTCGTGGTTGGAGCGCTTGATACTCGATATCTGAATCATGATTTCGAACAACGTTCTCCTCTCTATCGTCGTTCACGCCGGCTGCCCGGCGCTCCTGCGTCATTAAGAGAGGAAGAGCGGAAGCTACAACTAGCATCGCAGATGCTTCGATAGCAAGTTTCAAGAGGCCTCTGCATGTAACGATACTGCGCACCACTTTCTCAACTCTCAAAGCCTCGCTTTACCTCACTATCTTGCGCCTGACCGCGTTTCCATCCACATCTTTCAGAGCTTGACTAACAAAACGATACAGGTGACGCCAAGAAAGGAGCCAACCTTTTCAAAACACGATGCGCTCAGTGCCATAACCTGAAAGAGGGCGAAGGAAACAAGATCGGTCCCAATTTGCACGGTCTCTTTGGACGCAAGACTGGATCCGTAGATGGTTTCTCGTACACCGATGCCAACAAGGCCAAGGGCATTACATGGAAGGAAGACACCTTGGTAAAGACCCTTTTTACTCAATTTTCTCTCCCTGAAGTTTTTGCTAATAAGCTTTCTAGTTCGAGTACCTCGAAAACCCAAAGAAGTACATCCCAGGAACGAAGATGGCATTCGGTGGTCTCAAGAAGGATAAGGACAGGAACGACTTGATCACGTATGTCACTATCCTCTTTTTTACATGGTAAAGTTTACTAATGAAAAATAGCTTCTTGAAAGAAGAGACCAAGTAGAGTTGGACAGGCATTGTATCGATAGCATAGATGGTAGATGGGACAAACCACCACGATGGATAAACGAATTTGTACTCTAGGTTAGATAGCATTGGCGTTCCGATGAACGGCATAATATCAGACAGACAGACTCCTCCTCTTTACATACATTGAAAGCTTGTTGCGGGGTGATGTACTTCAGAGAAGTTTCATATCATTGAGAAGCTTAATTTGAAATAGAAAACTTTGATAAGAGGTATTTTCACAATATGGGCCGTCTCGTATTTCTTTACACTGTTGGAAATCTCCTAGCTGCATATTCTTGGCAAGATAGGAAATCAATATCTCGGATGAAAGCTGAGTATATTGCATAACATTTCATACCCCAAAACCCCTCCCTCGGACTGGATGAGATCACATCCCCCTCTCCTTCAGCCTTCTATACTTCCCAGCATCCTTAACACTTGCCCTTACCTTCCCTAATGCAACCTCCCAATCTACTCTCTCAATCTTCAAACCATCGTCCTCCTTCCCACTATTATTCATCTCCCTCTTCAAGGACGCCACAGCCGCTGCCTGATGCAGATTTCCTAGATCAGCACCACTATACCCTGTACATCTTACATCTCTAGCTACTCCCTCCAAAGCTTCAACTTCTTCTTTCTCTACTCCAGGAAGCGCTTTCATGTATAGCGCTTTGAGAATCTCTACTCTTTCGTCTGGGGTAGGGAGGTCGACGAAGACGCTTGTTCCGAGACGTCCAGGTCGTAACATAGCTGGATCAATCATATCCGGACGGTTGGTAGCCGCCACTACGTAGATGCCTGCACGGTTAGAAAGGCCATCTAGTTCTGTGAGTAGGGTGTTGACGACCTTGCTACTTGCTTCGGAGAGGGAGTCTTCTCTCTTTGGGACTAGAGCGTCCAGTTCGTCGAAGAAGAGAATACAAGGTACAGATGAGCGAGCACGCTCAAAGACTTGCCGTACCGCTCGCTCGCTCTCACCTACATACTTATTAAGTAGTTCGGGGCCTTTGATGGAGATGAAATTCGCTTTGCTCTCGTTTGCTACAGCTTTTGCAAGGAGGGTTTTGCCGCATCCGGGAGGGCCCCAGAGGAGGACACCAGTTGGAGCGGTGATACCAACGCGAGCGAAGGACGCAGGGCGTTTGATAGGCTCAACAATGGCCATCTCGAGTTGCTCACGGACAGAATGGAGGGCACCGATGTGGGACCAAGTTGTGTCGGGGATGGTGGCGAAGCCTTCGCGCTTTGCTGAGGGTTGGACTTTAGGAATGGAGGTGAGGAAATCGGTATAAGTGAGTGAGAAGTCGCCATCTGGGGATGGAGCACCAGCGTTAGCGACAAGGGAGCGGAGGACTTGAAGAGCAGGTGGATTTTCTGAGGCGTTTGAGTTATCAATCTCCATGGCTGTTGCGGATCTTTCCTTGAGCGCCTTCATCATACGTTTCATAGCTTCTGTACCAGCTACTGAGACGACATCGTTCAGATCCGCTCCGACAAAACCAGGGGTGAGTTTTGCAAGACTGCTGTAGTTAAAATCCTCAGGAAGAGTAAGCTTCTGTGTAAGAGCTCGTAATATCTTCTCACGAGCTTGCTCGTTTGGAACACCTAAATTGATCTCCTTATTGAATCGCCCTGCTCTTCGAAGAGCTGGGTCGAGACTATCAGGTCGATTGGTAGCTGCAATAATGATAACTGGTTTTCCACCAGTCTTCTCCAGCGCCATATCATCCATGCACGTGAGCATCTGAGCCACTATACGTTTCTCCATTTCTCTCTGTGCACTTTCTCGCTTCCCCATGATCACATCGATCTCGTCGATGAAGACAAGGCATGGAGCCATCCGTTTTGCCTCGTCAAAAATATCTCTAATCTTCTTTTCTGATTCCCCAGACATGCCAGCAACTAAGGAAGGTGCTGAGAGTGGAATGAAAGATACTCCTATTTCTGCAGCAAAAGCATTCGCAATCATGGTCTTTCCGCACCCTGGAGGGCCATGAAGTAATACACCTCGGGGAGGTTGAATTCCAGTCCGTATGTAGGTATCTGGGTACAACATGGGCATGGCTACTAGTTCATTCAACTCCTCGATAACATTTTCCACCCCTCCAAGATCATCAAGCGTTAGATCAGTTGGAGGTGATCGATCAAGATCCTTTTTTGGCTCTCCTTTCCTGCGTTTGAGCTTAGGTTCTCCATTAGCCTGCCGTTCCGCTTTTGCTGAAGATTCTTGCAAACTTTGGGCAGGAAGAGTTGGTGTTGAAGAGCCATCAAGCGGAGGAGTGCCTTCTCTTGGTGTCATATTGGCGGATGTTGGTTTACCCCACATTCGAGTAATGCTCTTGTTCATAATATTATGCTCCTATAAAATCAGCAAAAAGAAAACCCAGACCACATTTCTAACCTTTAATTGAGGAATTGCATCTTCTATACCCTCGTAATCTCCTTCCATAGAATCACTCTCATCCTGGTCCTCCTTTAGTACCAGCAGGACCCGATCAATGGAGTCTTCAAGCTGTTTCTTGCTTCTGCGTTTTAAACTTGAGTTTGAGTGTTTGATACTATCATACACCATGGAGACAGTAACTTGTTTCCGACCAGATTTCTCCTCCTGCTCATCTGCCAATTTGCGCACTACCTGATATACCTACAAAAAGATCAGCACCAAGTCGGTACCCAATTCCAGCCTAAGTGGCGGAGAGATTCCAATTACCTCCCGATCCAAGCCTTGGGTTAAGGACGGCCTTCCGCCTCGTGGAACCATCATATCTATTCGTAGAGAACCATGGGAGAATGAAGTGGTGCGGCCTTTGGGCACAAAGATGAAGATTAACGTCGGGAATGTTTTTTTGAAAATCCCGAATCAGAAAATTGGTAGCCTTGCTCGCCTCGCCGCCTTATCAACACCCCTGTCCGACACACACGATCAAGTCTCAATGACGCCGAGGCTCTAATCACCGACTGCCTTTCAGCCCCTCCCTTAACAAATGCTCAACTGGTTCAACAATGTCATGGGTAACTCAGCGAGTGCAAACAAGATATCCGTCCAGGATAAGTAAACCTCTCGCAGCCGATTACCATTAATTATTGCTAATGCCAACTCAGGGCTATCCTGGACATGAAGAATCAACGAGACAAGCTACATCAGTACCAACGACGCATCACTGTGCTCACCGACCGGGAGAAAGAGATTGCAAAGGAGATGCTTGCCAAAGGCGATAAGCCCCGCGCTTTGTTAGCTCTACGGAGAAAGAAGTACCAGGAATCATTGCTGGCGAAGACGGATGCGCAGCTCGAGCAGCTGGAGAAGCTAACGAGTAGTGTGGAGTTTGCATTGGTGCAGAAGGATGTGGTGTTTGGGCTACAACAAGGCACGAATGTGTTAAAGGAGATCCACAAGGAGATGGGCGGGATTGAGCATGTAGACAAGTTGATGGGAGAGACGGCAGATGCGGTTGCTTACCAGCAAGTTGGTGTTTTGCTTTTTGTGTCTACAGGTATGCGAGTACTGATGATTTGATAGGAAATCAGCGATATGCTCGGAGGACGGATATCAAATCAAGATGAGGATGAGGTGGAAGATGAACTTGAGGCTCTGGAGGCAGAAGTGACGGGAGTGCCACTACCCGCTGTTCCTACAACGGATCTACCGAGGATGGAGAGAGCCAAGGCTAGGCAGCGTGAGCATGAAGAGCAACAACGAGTTGCGATGTTAGCATGAGCATATTACCAAGGTGTTTGCCGGCGTTCAGAGGTAGAGGTCATTAGTATCTATTCGTGAGATTTAGCACTCAGAGTCTGAAATATCAAAGTTGATGTAAAGTATCGAGCTTGTATGACTTAAAATATAATATCTTTTTCATATTTGTAGTATATCGTTGACGTAATTTCATCGAGTAAAGTTATGCTATTGAAAGCTACACTTTAGGGTGAAGAACAGCCTCTCAATTTTCTCCAGACACAGATAGATAAGTAGAAGAAAAAAGAAAATACTTGATCACAAAATGAAAAGAACGAGGAGTAAGGCTCAGTCATCAACTATTCTCAAGTAAAAGATATTTTATCAAACCAAACAGATGGGAGAGAGAGGGGGTTCGATTGTTTGTACAAGAGTATCATAAAACTATGTGCATCAGTCCAATCCAGTAAATCCATTCATAATCGCCAATCCCCAATTGACATTGCCCGCGAAAACAGGTAGGGTATCAAACACCAAGTTTTATACATACTCCGTCCATGCAACCTCCCAATGCTACCTCCCAATGCTACCTCCCAATGCTACCTCCCAATGCTGTCTCCCAATGCTAAAACTCCAAGTTTTTCACTTGAGTTGGAGAGAAACCCTGTGCGCCAAGTTCATACAAAAGGTCCGAAACTGCGAAAAACAAGAATCCTCCAAACTCGTAGAACTCCAATCGATGATAGCAAAGCCGCCTGCTAAATGCCGTAATTTGTCCTCCAAAACACCACGAAAGAAAAATTTGTGCAAACCCCTTAGGCATGTACAATCCGCTGATCAATTCACTTCTAATCCTTCAATCCTATCCTAGATCATTCAATGAAGATAACACCCCGACGTTCGGTGTTTGGGTTAGGAGTTTGACCCCATGGCTGCCAAGATTCATGTTGGGATGGTGGCATCGGCCCTGCATTGCTGCTATAATGATTTGCTGACTGTCTGGGTGGGTCGTAATAAGTAGCTGATGCCTGAGGTCTAATGATAAAAGCATATCAGCGAATCTACATAATCAATTAAAAGAAATAAACTTACAAAGGTCGATGTAGGGATGAATCAAATGAATGGCTTTCAAATGGGATACGGTTTTCTTGGCTACTGAAATTATGAGGAGCTCTCTCAGAAATAACAGTAAAACCATCTCTGCCATAAGGTACAGGTCCATCAGGACGAGATTGAGAGAAACTGGCGTCAAACTTCGAGTCAAAGCCTACGCTATATGGACCCATATCATAAGAACGGTTTGGTTTGCTGGGCAAAACATACGCTGGCGATAAGGGCCTGGAACTATGATACTCATTGGCATAGCTACGGTCGACTGGTCGAGCTTGGCCGTGCTCCACAACTTCCACATCATTTCCATATAATGTTTTGGACCTCATGGAGCTTGAAGCCTCATTTGAATATGAATGAGAAAAACCAATGCGCCGAGTATTGTGATCTACTTCCTGTCGACCCGTAGGATACCTACTATCTGGTCTTCTGGGATATTCGGGGTGGGAGATACGGCCCAATGGTGGAGCATCGTATATAGGAAGTTGTTCGCCAGTAACAGAATTCGTGTACATATGCGGCATATCTCTGGCAAGCCTTTGAGGAGCTTGAGATGATATCGGTTGTCGTTTAGCAAAGAAATCTTGAGATTGAACAGAGGACGCCGATGCCAAATGAGAATCAGAATACGGAGCTGCGACATAGGAAGCATGGTTACGAGACTGAACAGGTCTAAAATGACCAGAAGCATCATCTTCAACAAAACGACGCCACTTAGGGAGCGGACTATCATCTTCAATAACAATCACATCGGGGTGTACAGGTGCATTCTGTTGCTGGTAATCAACCACTCGACGAGGATATGAATCCTGCGAATGATTAAACCTATGCCGCCCATCTAAACTTGGTGGGAAAACATCGTTTGAAGGAGTCTCAACAGATTCCACGAGCATATCTTGAAGATTATGCTTCGCTGCAGACCCTCGCACAACTTGTGGTGGCCTTTGATCTGAAGTCGAAGAAGAATATGGGCCTGAAGGTGGCGGCATACCATCATAATAAACAGGGCGCTTAGGATGCGATCTTGCTGGTACCTCAATCATGTGCGCTGCTCCTGGATATGAAGTATACTGCACTCCGAGTGAATCCTAGTTTCATTAGTGTTTATAAGGGATGGTTATGATATACATTGCGTGCTTACCACAGAGCCATCATAATTTCGTGACTTTTCTTTTCTGTAATAACCTATATTAGAGTTGTGACTGGAAGGTGGATCAGGCATCAAACGAGGGGCAGGTCCAATCATATTTGGCAAAAGGTTCGATCGTGGGTGCTGGTAAGCTGGAGGTTGATATGATGGATGGGGTTCTGTGCCATGAGCAGGATCCTGTCGCCTGTTGACAGCATCATCCCACGCGGCTTGGTATCGTTTGAAGCCTTTCTGGGCTCTCTTGTCTTTCTGGCCTCTGGTATTCGCCGAAGGACCATTGTACGAAGAAGTGGGCCTTTGGTCCATAGCAGTAGCAGTACTATTTTCTAGTCTTGGCGTGTTATTCAACTCCACGGGTCGATGTTGGTTTCTTGAATTTGGCTGTGAGGGTGGCTCGGAGGAGCTTAAGGAGGTGACTTCACCATCCTCATCAGAGCTATCATCGTCTGAGCTCTCATCACCACTTTCAGAATCAGTGATGATAACGACTTCACGAAGAATCTCATCCATCTGGTCACGACCAGTCTCATCATCACCCCGCCATTTCATAATGATGTCTAGACAAACAGGCTCGACGGCTTTTCGCGCGTTTAACCACGAAGTCTCTCTCAATAGCTGGTCATACCTAGTATGTGTATGCCGAATATGAGCAAGAACAGCAAGCTGTACTCTACGTGATAATGGAATGTTAGATTGCAGACCAACAGTCGGCTCACCGTGGAACTCGCCGCCCTAGTATTATAAGTAACGTCAGGCACAAAATAAAGCCAACACTTACCTTTTTGAAAGCATGCTCAATAATCATTGTCCGATCGGTGTTGGGGATTTTGGGGAAAAGATCTCGAATAGCACTATCAGCTTGCTGATTGATCTCATCTTGGGACTCTGGAATTGGCTCAATGAAGCCACGTCGGTTAGGTTTCGATATGACAGTATCGCCGACAATCTCGCGTGCTTGTTCAACAATAGTCTCTCGAAAATGGAATCCAATCCTATGTACGTGTTCGGATATCTTAGAGGTTTGGTTATTCTGGGTCTATATCAGATTAGTTAGAGCCTTAAGCCATCGGAGACAGGTACACACTGAAACGATGAAGACCATAGCTTCTTGTTCTCTAGAAAGCTCTTTACATGTTGCCGTCATGACTGGGTCTCCAACGGGTACGAAGGAATAACCCGGAGGCGGGTTGACGTCTGAGTAAGTTGTGAACTCGAGTTTCTTTTCCTTCTTGTTCGGGTTATCGGCAAACTCGTAATATGACTGATACTTGGTTTTGATCTTTGGTTTGTCCAGAGTCGCGACTAGATGCGATGGAACTGGCGCCGCCCACATATCTGCCGTGATTGCTCTTTTCTCCTCTTTCCGCTGCTTGATCTTCGCAACGCGGAGCTCTTCTTTATTTCGGCGACGCTCAGATCTATCCTTTGTCGAGCGGAGGGGCTGACTGGCTTGGCCTTTGGCAGCCTTCTTAGCTGCTCTTGCAGCCTTTGCAGCATCTCGAGCAGCCCTCGAAGCTGCCGCCGCGGCAGGATTCTTCTTCTTCTTCGGCATTTCTTCGAAATCAACTTACCATGATCTTGTCTGATGTCTGGTTTCAATGTTAGTACGTGGAAGCACTAGCTATCCCACTTGCATAGATGAACAGACACACACAAAGACGTTGTGCGATGAAAGACAACGTCAATGTTGATTGATTCACAACGAGGTTGGGAGCGGAGAGAACCTTCTATTAGAGGCGCTAACGGCCGGACTAGAAAGTGCGAATGCGAATGCGAATGCGAATGACCCTTCGGACATTCAATGCATGAGCATTGATTTGTCTAGTTCGAAATGACTGTGATAGCCACTGCACGAGAAATTGATAAAATAACACGAATCTTTCCATAAAGAGGCTAAGATAGTGATGGACTGTCACAAAGCTAGGTAGTTTGTAAATTTCCTCTTTAGCTATACAATTTCCAAGTTGTCGGTGTTAAGTGAAGACATTGCTCTTGAATCAAACGAAGGTACGTAGAACAAAGAACAGGCTGTGGGGAGGAAAGTATTAAATAGAAACGATTAAAGAATGTTCAACCATGCAAGTCTCTCCTTCACAAGGCCTCATTTAATATCGTCCATTTCTCTGCGCTATTTGGGGTATCTGACCCTGACTTCTGTCTTTCCTGCCTTTTCGGCCATTCTAAACGTACATGCCAAATATGTCTTTAGGCAAACCCATATACAATGACTCTCATCCAGATCCAACGCCGAATATGCATTCCATCAATAGAACTTAGCCTAGTAGTCCTCAAGAGCATTAATCTGCTTCTTAACAAACTCGAATGCGGAGAAGAAAATAGAATTTACAACACAAGACCGACCCATGGAAACGCCCAAACCACGATACATTCTCTTGTTGAAGAATTGGATCTTCGGTGCCTTCTGGACCTTCTCACCTTTGCAATGCGTCAAGCAGTTTCGCTGGTAGATGCTCTTGGCTGAATCGATCGGATAAATCATTGCCCAGCTTGCTACACCACAGATTCCACCGGCTATGAGAACGGCCAAGGGGTTTGTTGGTGACTTTTCTCCCTGAGCTGTAGTAAGGAGCTGCTTGGCGCTCTCATAGGTCATGAAGTAGACAGCAGTGCCCAAAGTGTCACGAACTTTAAGGTCAGTTAAGTCAGAAGTAAAAATAACAACACTTACGCAAGTGAAGACTAAATCCAGAGTACAATCCTGCAAGACCACGATGCTTAATGATGTTTTTGGCGGTTTTGAAGGTACCTTTATTCTGGTAACTGGCGGCGACTGCTGTTCCATGTGATGCATCTGACATGCTTGTATTGCGACCAGCCATAAGAACTGAAACTTGCGCGCTGATTTTGGTTAATTCGAAAGGGCCTCAAGATTTGGTTAGCAAAAGATCAGACGAAAACTATTAGGATTTCACTCACATGCAACCAGAGTGATAAAGGAACCCGCAGTAGCTCCAGCAGCCCCGAAGCAGGCAATAGTTGATAGGTTAGGGTAATTGCCAATGGTATTAACATGTACTAACGGATCAATGCCAAAGTTTCGTTTGAACCAAGCCGCATACGTGTATTTCGACCGTTGATACACGGAGAAGGATATAGTTCGAACTAGAGTAACACTTAAAAGCGGAGCAGTTACACCTCTAAAGAATCCCCTAGCACCTTCAGTTTTGTATGTTTGTCGTACACAATCGGTGAAGCTATCGTATTTGTATGTCTGCATGCGGGTTTTGACAGAGTCCAATGGAAACTATATATCTATTAGACTCGGTTATATCTTGTAAAGGTGACTGGAAGCTTACAGCAACAAAGGTAGACAGAACTGAGCTCATAGAAGCTGCAATTTCAGTGCGATATCGTTTGACCCATCTCCTCTGATAGCTCGGGTGTTGGAGTCTTGCTGTAGCATCACTGTAGAGTTGATTCCCCTGAGAGCCTCCGGTCTGTCCAGGCTGGCTAGACATGATTGCGAACTGGCAGTGCCACGGCGACGATGGAGACAATGGTCTTGTAGACCAGAGCTCTCAACGTGGTCGAATCGGCAGCCAGTGAACGGCCATGAAGTCTCCCATCAATAAGTGATTGCGATGAGGTGGATTAGAATGCAAGACGACTGTTTGGAGGGGTACAAGTACAGAGGATTGTATGTGTTACTTGGAGGAGGTTGAGATTGGTAGAGGTTTGCGGGGTTGACAGGTACGTAGCTGATCGCGATAAAGAAAGGAGCAGTAATAAGCTTGTGATGCAGTTGTCCATGCTTTTTTAGAGAGAAGCCAATTGAGATGTAGGGGGGTAGAAAGCAAACCAGGTTGTTCAACAAATAAGGCGATGTCATTCGGCAACCCGGTCGCATGTGGCGGACCAACCCTTGGAACTAAAGTGGATGCCCGTGTTTAACCTGCCTGCAGCTGCTGTAACGTGATGCAAAACTTAATATACCAAGCAGCCCGGAAGGGAAATGATGGAATGAGTTTGAGGGACCATTCTATGTCTATCATCTCCTTCACTTGGTGCTTCTGCAAATGTAAAATGTTTTGAAACCTCCTCCGCTTTTCTCTCTTCCAGTTTCAGTCTCTACTTCATACTCCACTAGGCTATCGATGGGTCATGGATAGGACCGCAAAAGAAATTCTAGAGCTGCTTGACTCGACAATATCCTTTAGACCTTGGTGATTCTCTTAGTCCTTGAGATATACAACTTGTCCTAACCCACGCGAAGAATTCCTTTGACAGTTTAGATTTCCCATTATATCATCACGTCAGTCCTTGCCGTGAATAGTCTTATCAAATGCCTGAACAGCACGCTATTTCAAATCGATGCCCAATATAGAGTTATCAACACGAGAAGATTTAGACGCCTTTCCGACTTTCAATCGACTTCTTCTTAAGGTCAAGCTATGATAAGTAATAACCCTTGCTATCCTAAAGGCAACTTTATACAATACTTGAAATTCAAGTTGCGAGGCGGGCAAAATTCGTCTTCGCCGAACGAAAAAATCAAAGCCGCAAAATGTCAATACTTGTCTTAAACAAGCACTTGAAACTGAAAATACAGAGCTCTCAGATACTTATCTTTTGTCATCTAGAGTTTTTATCGACTTTGGTAGAGTAAAGATTGTGGTATTTGAGCTTCGACTTTACGATCTCCTGAAGCTTTGGCGAAGACGAATTCTGACCGCCTTGTTGAAATACACATTCGGAATTGGGTTGAGAATCTTCGAAATGAAGATAAATGGTGTAGCCAATCAGTGGTGGCTAGTCTCACAGAGATTGTCTACAGTCAGAAAGGTGAGACTTGGATTCGGGAGCCTGAAAATTGCTACTACAATGATGGTTTTCGAGAATCATCGGAGGCAAAGACCCATGCTCTTGTTAAGCATTGTGACGGTCATGTAATAATGATTTCTGGCCGTCTGCTTTAGATGCTGGCGAATAGGACTTCCCTCTTTATAACGTCTTTTTACTATTAACAATAAAGCTTTTCAAGAATTCACATTTACATACTGGTAGTTCTTTTCTTCCACTTCCCAAAACTTGGTATGCAACATAGATTTGACAATCCGATGCTCCATCCCCTTCTCCTTAGCTGCTGAATTGAGAAATAAGACAGTCGTATCGATTCTATTTTGATCAAAAGATGACGGATCTTCTTTTCTAAAGGCACTTCTTAAGGTGTCTCTAGCGACATATCTGGCTGGCTTTGAGTATTGAACTGCATGCAGGAGTCCTCTATAGAGATGACGATATGCGTGACGAATCTGCTGGTTTGAGGGTGCTTGGCTCATTATAAGCTTGTCGGAGCTGGGAGTATGGGAAGTTCTGAATAGATTGAATAGAAACGTTGCTTGCAGCCTTTTTGCGTGAAGGTGAAGAAAGATATAAATGTGGTCAACTGGCTTGTCAAGGAAAATTCTGAGCACGTGATGATATTTGTTCGGCCTTGTAAACTTGAACGAGCACTTCCCCAAACAACAACTCTTTAGGCCCTGATTTCAAGCTTTCTACATGTTCAAAAGTTCTTGATCTTTGATCATTGTTGTTTTTCCAATAAAGATTGACTCCCCAAGCCTCGCTCTCAGCTTACGCAGCTCTCCAACGTGCAGCCTCGACCGTGAGGCTGTTGACAAAATGTCAAGCCTTGATGACTTATTCAAAGTAGCCCTACAGGCTCCTATTCATATCTGACACTGACTAATAATCTAGAAACCAGCTCTTCCTAGTCACAAGCGCAAGCTAGAAACTACTCGCGACCCAAGTTGGTCTCACGTCAAGCTTCAGCTCCAATCACTAACTTCGACCTAGATGAGATCTACAAATCCGCCAAACTCTCAATAAACGGCTACGCAAAGAGCAACGGTATAGCTGCCGCCGTTGCAGATGTTGAGGACGAAGACATAGAAGCTGGAGCCTCGGCGCCTCCAGACGACGAAGATTATGGACCTGACATACCCGATGACGAAGAAGGGCGATTCTTTGGCGGAGGAGTCACACAAGAAGAGAACGAGATACTGGATTTTATGGATGGGCAAGAATCTGCAGAAATAGCACCAGAAAAGATTGATTCAGCATGGCTGAGGAAGCTGGCATTGAATTTCGAGAAGCGGATTACCAAAAACGCTGAATTAAGAGCGAAGTTCGAAAATGATCCTCAAAAGTTTATGGGTAGCGAAGCGGATCTGGATGCCGATATTAAAGCATTAAGTATATTGTCAGAGCATCCAGAGCTCTATGGGGAGTTCGCAAAGTTAGGCTGTGTTGCCAGTTTGGTTAGCTTGCTAGCTCATGAGAATACGGATGTTGCCATTGACGCAGTGGAAATCATCAGCGAGCTGACAGATGAGGATGTCGAAGCGGAGCAAGAACAATGGACTGAGATTGTGGACGCCATGGTAGAAGCAGACTTGATGGATCTCTTGGTTTCGAATTTCGCTCGATTTAATGAGGGCAACGAATCAGATCGCAATGGAGTGTATCACGCCCTGAGTGTGCTAGAGAATCTAGCCTCGCAAACCAAACTGGCAGAGAAGATTGGGCAGGGCACCACAATCTTCAAGTGGCTGCTGGAACGAATACAAAAGCGCGAGTCACCCGTCAGTCAAAACAAACAGTACAGTGCCGAAGTTCTAGCAATCCTTCTCCAATCCTCGCCAATCAACCGCAGAAAACTCTGCGAGCTGGACGGAGTAGATCTGCTCCTTCAACTCCTGGCCGCATACCGGAAACGCGACCCCATAAAAGGCACGGAAGAAGAAGAATTCGTCGAGAACATCTTCGATTCCCTCACCTGCGTTGTTGATGAAGCCGAAGGTAAAGCCAAGTTTGTAGAGGCCGAAGGCGTTGAATTATGCCTCATCATGATCAAAGAGGGCAAGATGAGCAAACCCCGCGCATTACGACTGATAGATCACGCTCTAGGCGGGCAAGGCGGCGCAGAGGTATGCGAACGCCTAGTTGAAGCAGCAGGATTAAAAGTCATCTTTGGCATGTTCATGAAGAAGCAAGATGGAGAGACGACCGAACATCTCCTGGGCATTTTCTCCTCATTACTACGACTGCTACCTGCTAATTCTGCTGGGAGAATACGCACGCTAGCGAAGTTTGTGGAGAAAGATTATGAAAAACTGGCTAAACTGGTGAAATTACGGAGAGACTACGCGTCGAGAGTCGGAGTTGTAGATCAGGAGATTAGGAAAGAGCAGGTGAAGCTGGATGCAGAGGAGAGAGAAGACATGGCTGATGAACGGTTATCGAGAAGGCTGGATGCAGGCTTGTTCTGTTTGCAGAGTATCGACGTTATCCTCGCTTGGTTGGTGGCTGAAGATGACGGCGCATTTAAGAGAATCAAGACTCTTCTTGCGGATCGAGATGAGACCTTGGCGGTGGTGGCTAGTACGATACAAGGTATGTCTCAAGAACGAGGTTCTTGATGTTAAATTTACTGACACGCAACAGAGCAACTCGGTACCATAGTGGGAGATACGGAACAGGAGACTCTGACGAAAGACATGTTAGGTACCTTGCTACAGTTCTTGACATAGTCAATGAAATTGGCGATAGCATCTTTTCAGATGTGATCGCATTGCATCTTGTGGATGACCAACAGCCCGTATTTTGATTTTGTCAAAAGCTCTTGATTGAGTGGAGTGCACGATTACATTTTGAAATGCTATATACAGTAAAGAGAGGCGTAGATCAAAACATCTCATCGAAGCTAGTCGCTATATTAACACAAAGCTGTCTTGTATATCCCTGAGATTCAGGTCAACGTATATATATATATATATATGCATGTTTAATATTAAACATTATCCTCCGGCCTCTCGACTCTTAGAGAAGTAGAGTCCAGGCCACTAGCCTGGTCAACCGCCCTCTCATCAGCCGAATGAGCATTGGCCTTTGTAATCAAGCCTCCGGTATACACAAAACACGGAACCACGCCAGCCAGACTGAAAAGTCCCAGAGACCAAGCCATCGTTCCCCAGCCAGCTGCATCTCTGACATAGCCTGCCCATACAGGTCCTATCAAGGTGCCAGCAGCAAATGCTGTGATAAAGAGGCCATAAGCTTGGGCATATGCTCCATTTTTCCCATACCGGCCTGGATGTTGCTTCTCCTTCGCTTCAACCACATACGTGATTTCCGCCATTAAGGGAGATATAACGAGTGTGAGCGATATGCCTATGAGAAAGAGTAAGGCGCAGAGGAGGACTTTCTGCCCCAAGCTATCATGGGTGATGAGACGGAGGAGAACCCAGAATGGGGCTGCGAGAATAAAGCCAGAGACGCAGATATAGCGTGGCCCGTAGTGATCTGATGCCCACCCTACGGCTGGCGAGAAGAAGCTAGGGATCATGAGAGCTAGAAATATGAGTCCGGCGCCGACAGAACTCCACCCGAAGGTTTGTTGGACGTAGAGGGGAATCACAGCGTCAAAGGCTGTCATCAGTGAGCCCTGTACAATACAACCCCATAGTGCAGCCAACAAGCGACGAGATTTTAGAAGTGTGATGACGGGTGGCCATTTACTTGGTTTAGTTTGATATATAGGCTCTGCCGTGCCAGAAGTGGGAGGTCTTGCTGTAGACTTTTCTTGAGTATTCTCCGGATCAGATCCTGATTCTGGGTTGGAGATTGCTTCCGAGTCTGCTGGTAGGTTCACTTGCCATTGTCTAGCGATTTTCTTCTCAATAAGAGCAAGTCGTAGTATAATGTCCAGAGCAATTAGAGCAAAAGCCATATAATAAACGGCATAGTAACCAGCATTATTGTAAACAATTCCACCGAGCAATGGGCCAAGCAAGATGCTGATACTCATACTTATACTGACCCACCCGAGCACTTGACCAATATCTCTATGACCCACCGTATCAACCAGCAATGCCGTACCAACTGTCCAAACGACAGCAGCCGAAGACCCTTGCAAAATCCGCCCTACCACAAGCAATGCTACCGTCCTCGCCAGGCACAGCAAGACGGTCGCACCACCTAAAGCAAGTAGCCCAATCAACAGCGGCAGACGCCTACTTGACGATCTATCGGCATACCATCCTGCCAGCGGGCTCAGCACGAGTAGGGCCGCTCCATACACGGCGAGCAAGACCGACGTCCAGCTCTGGACCGAGGGGGCAGAGACGCCTGCGCGCGAGGTGAGCGCGAACGGGATGACGGGCACGATGATGGCATAGAGGAAGAGGTCAGTGAAAACGGCGACGCAGATTGTAGAGAGGATAAAGAGCTTGGAGCTGCGGATATGCAAGAGATATGGTGGCGGCGTTGAAGCGTTGAGACGGGTCCCAGAGAGGAAATTGTTGATTCGGCCCATTGACAGAAGTTTGGCCTCGTCTTCATATCATTGCAGAGTGAAGGGCCAATGGCTACATCTTCAAAGTCGATGATTCCTCTGTCGGCCTGCGTCGCATAGCGGAATGGGTAGGGAAACGTGGAGGAAAATGGGGGAAAACATACCAATGACGAAGTTGAGCGGCTAACCTCAATTGGGCGTTAGTCACTTACCTCTGGAACCCATCAGTTGGGATTTCTCTCGACGAACACTCAAGTTTAGAAGAATCATCAATACAGTAAGGAGTCATTGTCAAGCAGAGACTTCTTGGTCTTGGATAAATCTGTTTACCCTCGTCCAACGCGGTAGATGCATCCCGATGTGCTATCGAAGTGATCTTCTGTGTATCGGCCGCTCCGATGACTCTGTCCCCAAGTTGCAAAGTGCATCAAGGATTTGCTTTTGTTCTCTCCATCCTCATATCACGCGCCGACCCCTCATTGTTTTCCAAGAATCCCGTCTTGATTCGGTTTCTACCATGTTTTATACCTTTCTATTCGATCGACCATCAAGCTTCAACCGCAAGTTCCGTTCTATTAAGCTCATTCAACGGCTGTTGGGTAATGTCTTTCAGGAACGACAACCCTGGTGCTATCTAGTCATCGCACCGAGAAGGCATATCAATGCCGGGTGGTTTTTGATTCGCCAGGGTAGGTGCCAGTATCTTTGCCATACAAGTAAGCTTGACTTTACTAACAACCTCTTAGTACTTCACCATGTATTCGATCTAAGAGACGTAGCCTACTCGATCACAATTGGAGATGGGCCTGTCGTCCACGCAACGCAGCACTTGATGACAAGAAGGTCATTGCAGGTGGACTATAGTGAACACTAGATGCAAGCCTCGGTGTCTGCTAAGAGAAGGACACGGTTTTGGGGCGGCGACGCTTCGAAAAGCCGAATCAAACTCTCAGCTATCCGAAGGTCTTTAAGAGTCCAGATCGGCCAAATAGATCAATCGATAAAGCAAGCTGGGCTACCCCGCGTTACCGATTAATCACAAGGTCCGAATAGCCAAATCCCCAGAGAGCGTCGAGGTCTCATCTCATTGAGTATCCCCGGATCGCCGGCTCCATCGCTTGGATACCCTTGAGGAATGTCCAGCTGCGTCTCGTCACTGGTGGGGAATGTATTCGATGCACTTGTTCTTACTCAGACCAGCACCGGCTGCATCGGACGCCCAGCTGGTGTGCAACTAAGTGCAGACGGTGCTGCAGCTACGGGATCGGATGGGGCCAAAGGACCTTGACGTTTCCATTACGGATGAAGAAAGCATCAAACTGAGAGCCAGATTTGAGGGAAGAAAAGTGATTCTGGGGTGCTGTGGGAAAAGAGCCTTTTGAGAAGGCTCCCATTTGGGGTTGGGGGGAACATGGAAATGCCCAAGATTTGTGTTGAGAGCCTCATCTTGTGAGGTGTGGTGGCGTCTCGCACTGATTGGCTTGCGCAGGCTGCAGCTCCAGGGCCATCCTGCTCAATGCACTCGCTAGGTGTCACCCCCGTTCCGATGCACGCCCATGCCCATTTGTTACCCTATGCGACTTGAGCAATCCACCCGTTCGGTTGCTGTAGAATCCAGCAGTTTCAGGCGTCGACGGTCACCCAATGAGTGGTCTGCCTCTGCTCCGGTCTGCCTCGTTTGTTGAAAGGGGAGCACGAGATGGTCACCGAAGGGCGAGATCTGATCAAGTTTTGCCAAAGGAGAATGGATTGACACGTCGTATTGGTTGTTGTCATGCGATCTCCAGTCCTCCCGATGGTTTCTTCTCGCGACGTGCGGCTCTCCGGTCATAGGGGCTGCATTTTAAAAGTATTGGAGCATCGGCCCCACCATCCTCTCTCGCTCGTGCGGCTCTGCAGCCACACAAGTCGTGCAGGATTCCGGTCTCATTCGCCAGCCCATCTTCATTTGGGGCGCCGAGAAAGGAGTCGGCACTGTCTCAAGGCGCACAGTTAACACTCAGCGGGGACAGGCAGACAGGCAAGGGACCACGGATTGCGCCTCCAATGCCGGCCTAACCCTTCTTGAGCCTCAGTCGGCTTATCGTACCCCACCTGCCACTTTCTTGTCTCATCGTCCTCTTGAGCCTCATCCTCTATAAGATTCCCCTCCGTTTGCAGAAAAATCCGTTGGTATCCAAGCGTCAAGCCTCGTTTGCCTCGCTTTTGGACCACCCCCACACAGCCAATCGTGAACTTACATGTTTTCTCTCCATCCCAGTTTTTTTTACATGTCATCATCACTGTCCTACCTTACACATAATTTATGGCCAACGTTGTTTTGGATATCTCTTTGAGGCCCGCATTTGAAATTCGTTCGTTGATTACAAATGTTGGGCCTCTTATCTTTACCATACGAAGTACTTGCGAACATCGTGGATCACATTAGCTTTGATGATGTCTTCGCTCTTGGGCAATCATGCAAGGACTTCTTATTTCTACTCAATGAGGAAGGTATCGGGAAATTAGTGGTGCAGGTAGAGCACGCCCATCTTGTCAGAGTGTGATTTCAGCTGCTGACATCTTCTGCAGAGCAAAATCAAATTCTCCAATGAAGCCATCCTCGCTCGGAAAAAAGAGGGTGGCAATTCTAGAGCATTGCGACGAGCGGCAAAACGGAGGCTTGCGCTAGCAAATGCTCATCCATTCACAGTTGCAATTATTGGGTTCTGTGACGCGTACATTTACAGTAAAGGAGTGCTTTGTTACACCCTGGATGACAGGATCAGAATTCTTGACCTTCACCGCTCCGGTCATCATGAGCTAGTAATCAGCATTCCTCAGCTGCTGACCCAGGCACTTACCGATATTGGAGACAACAACAAGGGGGTCTTTCAGATTCTGTACTACTCAGATGGCATCGTTTCCTGCCTGTACAAGTCTTGTTGCTCAGAGCTGACAGCTTGGCTGATCTCCTTCCACTTGAGGACCAGGACTATTCTGGTAGTGCAAGAGCTCGAGTCGACTGACAAAATCTTTGTGCGACACAATAAATCCTTTCTTTACTACGGCACGCATTCGGAACTCGGCGCAGACGGTTATAAAAAATGGGTTGTTCATGGCTATGAGTTTGCGCAACGAAAATGGTTTCCTGAAAAGGTGCATTTCCCAGATCTAGTTGGGTCTGAGATCGGGTCTAATATTTGCTTTGAACTTTATGATGGCTGTTTCTACGCTCTCTCTAATCAGACTTCGTTCGAGGTGGAGGAAATTGACTGGACTTCCTTTTATCATTGTATGCGCTTTCCTTTAAACTCTCCTTCTAAAGCATTAGTGGAAAAGACAGAGAACAAGACTATGTGGAGACGCCAACATCAAGAAGGCCCTATCGATGACAGATGGACGAACTTGCGCCTATTCGAGGACGAGTCTACTGGCGCGCTGAGGATTGTCGAAGCTAGAAAGGAGTGGTATCTTGGTTCAAGCAAAAGTCAACGAACATACTACACAACAGACATAAAATTTCCGGTCAGGAACGAAGACATTGAGATGGCTTACTCTCAATCGGACCTGAGCCCAGCAGTTGTTTGCACAGGTATTGGAAGCTCTTCCAATGACGGTGTTGGCTCCATCGCAGATGTCAGTACAAATTTGCCTTCGTCTTCAGCTGGTACCTCATCACGCACTGCAAACACCTCCTACCTTTCCGACGAGAACGACACAAGTCCTGCCAACTACCCGGATCCTCAACTTGCTCGCCTCATTGATTCAAAAGAGGACCACCCCCACTTTATAAACCCCTTCGCCCGCCGACCAGAAGATACCCATCCAGGAAATGACGGATCAAGGCAGCCCACGCACACATTGGCGAAATCTCGCATTCGCACGTATTTTCCAGACTGCAGCACATTCATGGACCTTGTGGATGACCCCCTTCCAAGTGACTGGACCGGTACTCAACGCTTGCGGCTGCGAGCCGGAACGAGAAATCTCGGGCCGCCTTTGCGTGATGCAGACGAGCTTTTACGTTGCACACCACCCGAAGACGTCGACACTGCTCTGCATGAAATGTACAAAGTTCCACCAATCGCCTATTGGCCGCCAGCACAGGACCCAAACCATCCGAATAGCGAGATAGACATGATCTATAGGCTCATGAACCCACCAAGTCATTTGGGAAATGTCGAAGGCACGGCTGATGAGAGAAGTCTCGTCTACATTACAGGAAGTTGTGGACAGCCTCGCGCCTTAATTTTTGTAGGTTTCGATCCTGCCATCAAGCTTGTTGGGCTTAAGAAATGGAGCCCCAAAGGTGTGGGAGAAGGTCCCCATGTGGATGGGAGGGCCGCAGGTTGCACGGACTGGGGAGAGAAAGAAGGTTATGCATACATTGACGTGGGTGAAGCGGATAGGACGGTGGTGGTTGATCGAAAAGGAAAAGAGAAGGCTATTGGTGGCGGCGGGACCGTCGTCAATGTCACAAGCGGACAGGCGATGGTTGAGATCCACGATGGTGCTAGACGTGGCAATGGTAAATGGGCGTGGAAAGAATCTGCCATGTATCCGGATATCAACCGGGGATTTTACTTTGGGAAGGATCAAAAGGCGAAGGATATGATTCACGAGTAATGACAGCAAGATACTGGAGGGAATCGTATCATAGGCGTTGTCTAGAACACTGTTTAGACTTTTAGCTGAGCTCTGCATATGGTCGTACATGGCTAGCGTATCTATCGCCCAGGCTCTATGTATGCATCTTGCTCGTACATGGAGATTCAATAAAACAAATACATCTCAGGTTACTATTTTAGGCGCGATGATCAACGATTGGCTTGCGCTTAAGCAGAATATCAGAATAGGTTCTCTACATATTTAGGCTCGCAGCCACGGAGTCTTGAATTATGTGACATCCAATATCTCCAATGAGGCTGCTATCTGTCAAGAAAACCAACGGGTTCACGGGTTCTTCCCACCACCCACGGCCCTTCACCATCTGCACCATGACTGAAACGACGAGAGCCACATGCACGCATCTCTTTCCTCGGGACCTATCAGCGGCCTTCCACGGCTCCCGATGCACATAAGCGCGGGCTGATCAAGGAGGGGGAGGGGGAGGGGGGCAGGATGGCGAGGCTGATTTCCAGTCTCTGCATTAGGGTGGGCAGATTTCCGATCTGTGACCAACGGCCAGCGCCCGAGTGCGGTGGGAGTGGGTTGATGGCACCGGGAAGACCTGGGTTGGGAGAGGGTAGAGGTTGGGTTGGGCGCGGTACGAGCATGGTCATGTGTGATGGGTGAATTGGATGGATTGGATTAGATTGGATTAGATTGAGGGATAAAGGAGAAGAAGAGAGGGAGAGGGGTGCAGGACAAGACAGGACAGGACAGGATAGGATAGGATAGGTTGCGTTGAGAGAAGTATGAGGCTCTGTAAAGGGTGGGGGATGTATGCGAACTGGGATGATGCCTCGTTTCGCCTTGTTGCCAACTCAACACATAATGCAAAGTTCAGGAACAAAAGCACAAGAAGGAAGGGGGAGGAAACGGACGAAAAGAAAAAGAAAAGAAAATGCGCATGTGATCAGATCCTTCGACTTGTAAGGAAAGGAAGGTGGTATTGAGTGAGTGAGTTGTGTTGATGCAATGCAATAGCACGTAAGAGTAATGCCATGGCCTAGCCTGTTACAAGATACCTCTGCCTTTGTCTAACCCTTTGAAGCCATTTCTGGCTGCAGATGCATTACCATCGGGTCTACCTCGCGCTTGGCCTCTCAAGCATTATTTGGTTGTTATATTCTCTAAAGCTCTCTAAAGCGCTCAGTTCAACTGGACATAATTGCCTATGCCGCAGTTAGTATTCCTTCTACCATTACTGACCGAGGAGGTAACTCACCTGGAAACTGTCCCTGCTTGCCCTTCATCTTTCCAATCCACCATTCGTTATCGTTATTTGTTCTTGTTACAATTTCTATGATATCGCCTGTGGTAAAACTCAAGTCCCCTTCTGCTTGAGCCTCATAGTCATACAAAGCGGTAACAGTCTCTGCAGCAGGCACTCCACTCAGTCTTGAGGGTTTGGGTTTAGGTGGAGGGGGGGCTTTGGCTTTTGCTTTTGCTACTGCTCCCCACGCAGAACTCGTCGAGTTGGCACGTCCAAGGCTTGTCTCACCACTCGTGGGTGAGAGTTGACTTGAGTAGGGTGGGGGTGGATGATCGGAATCCTCGGTTGAAGTGCGCGTCGGACCTGCAGTGATAGCTAGCGGTTTTGGAGAGGGCTTGCTTCCTTCTATTGCAAGTCTGCTGCTCCCAGGGCCCAATCGTGGCGGTCGTTTGGCACCAGTCGTCTTGAATTTCGTAATCGACAAGGCTTCGGCTTGCTCTCGAATATCACCTCGCTTTGCTTCAAATCCCTCTTCAACATCGAGTTGTAGGTTAAAATACCCAATGTCGCATCCTTGCATCTTCTCATGAAGCGTGTAAAAGACGTTCAGCTGCATGTAGTAGAAAGATTGGAACAATGGTCGGATGAACTCTCGTTCTAGTGTGAAGAGTTTTGGGAGCTCTTCTTTCAGTAGGTTATTGTAATACTCGAAGTCCTGGGTAGCTGACTCCACATCGTTTTCCGCCTTGTAAAGTGCCTTCTCATCTTTGAGAGACTTCTCCTTCTTATCCTGCAGCTTTTTCAGGGTGGCTCGATGTCGGTCGTAATCAAGCTGTTTATGCTGCCGTTTGGTTGCGCTTTTCCTGATAACTTTGACGATTTCCAACAACTCGTCGGCAGGTCGAATGACTCTTGTTTCGATCATCTCCAGCTCCGGTTGTAGCGTAGCTAACAGATCCTTCACAATCGCCTCGTATTCCTCACATGCCTGAATACCCTCCGGGTTTCCTTCCGAGATGATCGAGTCTGGATCCGACATACGGCCAGATATTGGCTTATAGATCTCTGCAATAGCTTGCGAGAACTCGATTTGATGGTTCATCATGCCATTGATCGCATCAAAGTACCGCTTACTCTCATCATGCAGCTTCTTGGTCTCAGTCTCCAGTTCCTGAAAACGCCGTTCCGCATCGATATAGACGGCATCTTTAGTATGCTCTCCCAAGTTGAATTTGGCTTTGAATTGTTGAGGCGCCTGCCATACTGTCAGTCTTCAAGACATAACCCCGCCCTCTCCCCGCCGTACCCGGATGACACTCTTCTGAAAGCCTTTGAAGCTCATTTCCTCCTCCTTGGTGTGCCGAAACCAGTTAAATGATAAAATAAATAGCTGGAGGTTTGTGGAAGCCTTGCGCGTGCTGTTGCTGTTGTAGGATCAAAGTTGGCAGCGGCGCGGACTTGGAATTTAAAAGAGTTGTTAAGACCGTTTGCGTTTTGCGCCGATGACGACGGACTGGCGTGGCTTAGCACACTGCTTATTTTGCTGTACGGGTGCCTTACACGTTCTCGTCTCATGAAATCTTCCAAATATCGCAGAAAGTGATTTCTACGGAGTTTTGGAAAAGCCGTACAGAACCGCGAGTTTTACTTCACGGCTTGTGCATAATCTTGCTTCGCCTTTTGCCCTCCGATCCGTGAGGTCATTAATCCCATGCACAAAACAATGCACGTGCACGGCCCCTCTTTGTTTCCTACCTAGCTTCGCTTTGGATGAAATATCTTTGCCTTGCCTCCAGAATCTTATCTGATCAAGTCAGAACGCCAGCCATGTCTAACCTGGCATCGAAGTCTTTACGGCAGGCTTCAAGGCTCTGCTTGAAGTCCCCGAGTCTTTCTTCTGCTTTACTGAGAAATTCGAATATTCCGAGAGTGGCGGGGCTATCAAATCCAATAGTCTCTCAGCAAAGATGGGTTTCGGAGACCAAGAAGGATAGTGCCCAAATCAGTGTCGATACTGCGATTCGTGCGGAACAAAAGGCATTCTTTGCAGAAACTGGAAAGCTTCCAGAGAATCAGGCAGTACCCGGAACGAGTGTTAATGCGGATGCGATGATGAGTCCGATTGCTGGTTTGCATCTAATGTTCAAATGTAGTTATCACATGTTGACAGCTTATAGGGGTGCTGAAACAGGCTACTGTTATGGATGAAGGCGAAAGACCAATATATCTTGATATGCAAGCAACGACGCCTTTAGATCCTCGTGTGCTGGATGCCATGTTACCTTTCTACTCCGGGCTTTATGGCAATCCACATTCGAGAACACATGCTTATGGATGGGAGACTGAAAAAGCTGTCGAGCTTGCTCGACAGCACTGCGCCAATCTCATTGGTGCTGACTCTAAGGAGATCATCTTCACTAGTGGTGCCACGGAGAGCAACAATATGAGCATTAAAGGAGTCGCGAGGTTCTTTGGACGGGGTGGAAAGAAGAGGCATATAATAACCAGCCAAACCGAACACAAATGTGTTCTGGACAGCTGCCGGCATTTACAAGACGAAGGATTCGACGTTACGTATCTTCCGGTACAATCCAATGGATTGATCGACATGGAGGAATTGAAAGCAGCAATTCGTCCTGATACGGCTCTTGTTAGTATCATGGCAGTCAACAACGAAATTGGTGTCATTCAGCCTCTAGAAGAGATCGGAAAGCTTTGCAGAGCGAACAAGATCTTCTTCCATACTGATGGTGCACAGGCTGTCGGAAAGATCCCTCTTGACGTGAACAAAATGAACATTGATTTGATGTCAATTTCATCACACAAAATCTATGGACCAAAGGGTATGGGCGCATGCTATATTCGAAGGAGACCACGAGTCAGAATCGACCCAATCATTAGTGGTGGTGGCCAGGAGAGAGGGCTGCGAAGTGGCACACTTGCACCTGCGCTAGTAGTTGGATTTGGAGAGGCTTGCAGAATTGCAAAAGAGGAAATGGCTGTGAGTACCTATTTTCTCATTCATTGTTTACCCTATGTGATGATCTACTTTTACATATGCATGGCTTTCCTAGTGATCTCCTTGCTTGCAAGTTGAGGCTTCCTTGACGAGACACAGTACCTTTTCTGATTGATCTTTATTCTCGTGTATTTATGAGACTAGGTCTTGAAGTTTGACTGATTATTCTAGTATGATTCCAAACGAGTCAAGATGCTCTCGGACAGACTTTTAAAAGGATTACTGTCAATGGAACATACAGCACAAAACGGAGACTCAGATCGCTTCTACCCCGGATGTGTCAACGTCTCATTTTCTTACGTTGAGGGCGAGTCTCTATTAATGGCATTGAAAGACATTGCGCTATCATCTGGTAGCGCGTGTACATCTGCGTCACTTGAACCTAGTTACGTTTTGCGAGCTCTTGGTAGCAGTGACGAGAACGCTCATAGCAGTATTCGATTCGGCATTGGACGTTTCACAACCGAGGGTGAGATTGACTATGTTTTGAAGGCTGTTAAAGAGCGAGTTACGTTCTTGAGAGAACTGAGCCCCCTTTGGGAACTAGTTCAAGAAGGAATTGCCCTTGATAGCATTGAGTGGAGCCAGCACTGAGGATATTTGAAACAAAAAGGAGTTGGCGCAACCTAGTGGGTGGATTGGGAAATCTATTTGTAGCATATTTCACGGGTTGATAATACCTGAGTGTACAATCTGTTCGAAAGAACAAAATAACCCCTCCAAAATCTGGCTTGTACACTTCAATAATACAGCTTGAGGTCTGAGATGCAGAGTAAGATCAGCTCGCTTGGGGAAACCTCGAAGTTGCCGATTTTCAAAGATGCCAGTCTTCTCTTTGGCGTACTAATACTCTTCAATTGCATATCATAGTTGGAGAAAGGTGAGATCCATTGATAGATTAACGCCCGTAATGCTTCCTAACCCGTGTCACAACAATGCCATCCATTGATCACCTCTCCATGTCCACTAGAATACAGTCCATAGTATCCTTATCGTACAAGCTTCCCCCGATGCTCCCCTTGATATCTTTATTTGTAGACCATCGTGATCCATCGTCGCAGCCCGAATCAACCAATTCAACCTCCATCAATCTCTATAGACTATAGCAAAACATTAGTGATCATACGCCCTAGTTTTAGACCAAGATCCTTACGGAGGAAGTAAGAACTCGCTCCACGAACTCGAGAAGAATGCCACGGCAACCTATAGCAGATTCGTTAGCATACATTTTCTCTCCTTTCTCAAGTCGCATTTTGATCCTCGCTCACAACCATTCCCAGAATCTCCGTCAATAACCTCCGGTAGGTTTCCTGATTCGAGACTATGTTAAAGAGAACGCAATCTTACCCCAAAGACAGCAACACTCCTCACAACCGAAGCATTCTCCGCCGAAGTCAATGTATTGTATGCACTGGCGAAATATCCCTTTGCTGCTGGGCGGCGGGGATCAGCCTTCTGGACTTGGATGCGCTGTTGCTTGGGTGCCATTATTGCGGTAGGATTACAGGTAGTTGCGTTGTGGAGAGGATGATTGCAAGGCTGATGAATGATGTTTTCTCCTTTCAACTTTTTTGCCTTGTCACTCGAGCTCTCAGGCCGGATGAGCAGGGGTATTGCACGTGATGTCGTTAATCATCATCGACATCAGTTTAAGTTAAGTTAACTTACTTGGTTCAAAGATATTAAGTAATACACCCTCAAAATGAGAGAAAGTCTCCTTACTTTTGAAAATGAATATGGATTTGGACGATAACTCTCAAAGACCAGGAGGGTTCATCGTACCCTCCCTCCCATCACCTGCTCCCAGCACCTTCTCATCTACATCTACCACCTCCAATCTTCCTCATCCACGCTCTCATCCCTTAAGAGCTGGATCAGCGAAAGAAGACGCTGCGAGACGATACGCAGAAGGTAAACTTCTGCATATCTCCAGGAGGTATACAAAAAAGTTTCAACCTGAAGAGGATAGAGAGGAGGCCGTTAAGGGCTATGTGAGTATGAGTGAGGTGGCGAAGGATCTGGGGGAGGTTGTAGATGTGCTTTGGTTGTCTGGAACACGTGTGTTTCATGTTTCTTATCTTCCTCGATCACATTGTCACTAATGAGATATAGCGAGTCTTCAGATTCCATACCTGCTTAATATTGCAGGAGCAGTGAACACTTATCTTCCTGCTTTCCCTCCTTCGCCTAAAGCCATTATTTCTCTACTCCGAAAGCTAGATCATACTTTTTCTAGCTTGTTGAGAGGAGCAGATATTGTGACTGGTGAGATACTACCTGGTTTTGAAGGCGGGTTGAAAAAAGGCATGAGCAGAACGGATATGGTGAGAGTTAAGAATCTGGTTCAAGATACCAGAGTTCTGCTTGTGGATGTTATGAGTGGAATTCCGGAGATTGAACAGAGTGAGAGTGGAGCTGATACTGATGTGGATATGCTCACTGATGGAGAGCATTCATTTGGCGGAGATGAAGAGGGTGAAGATCATGGAATGGATATTGCTAGGGTTTACGAAGACACGATTGTACGGCTAGGGGAGCTGCTGGAAGACGATGGTATTGCGATTGGCATCCCAAAATATCCTCAGAGATAGTATCAAACTCCAGATGAAGTTGCATGAACTTCTCGTAAGTAGGAATAGGACATCATTCTGATGAGATAACTTGTTTTTCGTTATGTTTTTTTACTACGTTCTATGACACTGCGAGAACTCTATATTGATATTGAGGTCTGCTCAGGTAGGTAACTTCAAAATGGCAGTGTCACTGCCTTGGCAGATGTCAACGTTGCTGGTAACGCATCAACAATAATAATAGAACCTGAAAACTCTTCTTGCATCTGTCAATAATAATTTTTACGCATTTCCTGGTTCTCTTCACTTCGTTGCTCTCAATTATCGAAATGGAATGGAGCCTGGGAAACCATGACTTCAGAGGAAGGCACGAGTGTCCATTTCCCTTTACGCTCCTCAAAGAACCCATCCTCCCAACCTCTCGGAAGGTTCGAGGGATATATTCGGAATAACTTCGTGCCATCTTTGGATTTCTTATCGCGAAGCTCACGCGTCAACATTCGTCCGAGTAACGTATTATTTACTTTCTACCACGCGTTGATTTGATCTTAATCATAACAGTCACCACCCTCTTCGAAAATTTCAGTTCCGCATCCATTGGAGATGCATTGACTCAATACCTACAGTTATTTAACTGTATCCAGTCTCTAGACTGGTGATTCTCTACTCTCATCGATCTGTCTTTTCAATCCAGGAGGGATTGATGGACATGTCCTTTCGATATCGCGTTGACTTCGGCACACTTTCACCTTCGGAGGCTTTGTTTGTCATCGACCAGGCACGAAAGTAGCACAATTATAAACAATATGCCTACCTACGGTCCTCTTGATAGTACCATTTCGTTGGCCCTTTGGGAGCCATTGAAAGGCGATACAATTGCCAAAAGAAGTCTAAAAGGGAGCGTCGCAGATCCTTGGGACGGCTTCCATACCGAGAATCTAAAGGAAGAGTATTTCAATAGTCCTGGTGGTATTGATTTCATTGGGCCTAGCAATTACCCATTTTACTTAGTCAACGCAGGTCAAGATTTGTTCTTCAATTCGCGTACAAAATCCTATAACGAAAAAGAACAGGAGCATCGGGAAGATGAAGACAACGACGTTGAAGATGAACTACTCCCTATTACTCCAACTCCACTTGCTCGATCGCGTAATGCTTCCTTCAAAATCGATAGCGATGAATCAACACTCTCGAGTATTGCTTCGTCTGTCTTCAACTCCTCCAGTCCTAACATCAGTCGTTCAATGAATTTAGATGGTCCGAGCGATGATATTTGTAAGTGCTTGATTTGGTTTAAATAAATCACATAGCTGATAAGATCCAGTTGCCGACCTGAAACCAAACCTAAACTCTAAAGAACTAAATCCACAAAGTCCAGGTGTATTACCTAGCACAAAGCACGAAATCTCCAAACCAATTTCGACCTCCTTGCCCATCAGGGTCCAACTGGACTTTTCCAAAGTAACATTCATGCCATCACTAGGAAATGACCAGCTGCTATATGATCTTTGTGTAAATGTCTACTACAATGGTCAGCTCACACACTCCAGGCTCGTAAAAGCCGGAACTGTGCGTGCCTCTGTCGTGAAGGGGAAACAACAATCGTTTTCTGGGAGACGTGTCAACGTTGAATTAGAGGCGCCTTTCGTGTTAACACCTATTCCGCAGGCTGATTTAGGTTCGTCCAAGAAGACTTTCGGTTTTGAGCAGAGATGGGCTATGGTTAATGAAAAACTTCTTGCAGAGGCGGATGAGTGGGGACGACAAGGCAGATATGCTACATTTCGAACACCTTTTGGAGAGTATTTGGAAGAGCTTTCAAAACTCGAAGTCCCAGAATGCCTAAGAGGTGGTGGAAGAAATGGTACACATGCTGGCATTATAGACGTGAGTTATCCTTGATTATTTTCAACGTTCGCTGATATTTCCTAGGTTGTTGTTGCTTTAGGAAAATCCTTAGTCATAAATGATAATCATTCGTGCCTGAAGTTTCCAGACCGAAAATTGTCTAATGCGATTTGCGGCAAGGATAAGAAGAATTTTAGTGTTCCTGAAGAGAGTCTCACGGGAAATGCCTTTACTACTTTGGGGGAGTTGATAAGCGAAGATCTCGAGTGGAAAGAAACTATAAACATCAACGGAAAGGAGCAACCGGTCAAGCGAAAACGTGAAGAGTCATCTACAACACCGCAACCTGACCGGTCATCCACCAGTCGAGATACTCATTCTAGGACTAGAGCCATTCCGGAGACCATGCGAACTCTTGCCAATAATATTCGTACTTCAGAAACAGCTCGAGAATCAGCATCGGCAACATTAGTTGAGCAAGCAACCCAAGATATCAACTCGGGGCGTAGAGAACTATCCTCAAATCTGCATATTCCGTACACTGCACAAAAGTCTGTAAACTCTGGTAAATCTCCGTTGTCCTATTCTACGTTCTTAAACGTAAAAAATCGAGTCACAGCGCAGCATATCGCAAAAGCGAAACGACCTCATCCGAATAGACCTAGAAACGTTCCACAGAAGCGATATAAAGGTTTAGAGCCGGCCGAGCCAGCAAACCGTTCAAAACCTGAGAGCTTTTGGGATATTCCAAAATTCGATTTAAAGACATCAATTTCTTCAAACACACGATCTCATCGAAATGCTCCACCCTCCAATCCAGTACCAGCAATACAGGCCCAAAATCTACCTAAGAAGAAAACGAGGCAACGATTTTCAAGGCCCAAATTTGAATACAACCAGTATCTACAGACTCAAGATGGCGAAGATATCAGCGCTGGAGATCAAGAAGACTATACGATGCTTCCATCGTCACCATCTCCGATGATGCGAAATGGCTTGCTTCCTGCTAAGCGCCTTGGAGGCAAAAACTTGGAGCTTTATAGTACCCCGCAGGAACATGCACGGGAGTCCTACTCAACCGCTCAAAAATACTCCCCTGATATTGAAGGATCATCTATCTTTCCCACATTTGGAATGGATGGTACCGGAGACGTTACTTCGCGCAGAACTACAAGATCTGGAGTAACTTTTAGTAGCCCTGATATAGGAAACAGCGTAGGTGGAGTTACGAGAGCAGGAACGCCATTTATAACGCCAGATACCATTAATAACCTCAAAAGAAACCTCGCCTCAAGTGATGTTTCCTCAGCAGGTTCCTCTGATGGCAGACCTCCAAATAAAATCCCTCGTTTCGAGACTAAAACCGATACACAAAACACAAATCAAAAAGACAAACAAGCCAATCGGCCTAGCAATGGAACACCAGTCCTAGATGAGTCGGAACCTACTCAACCTTCTTTTGTGGAAGAAACATCGCATTACACGTCCACTGAAGTAGTATCCGATGAACCGAAACAGAAGAGAAGAATCAGATCCCTAGTCTCAAATCGGGAGATGAAAGGCTTCCTAGAGCCTCCTAATCTCTCAGCTTCGGTCAACAAGTCTCTCACAGCGTCGTTTTCAGAAATGGCCTTCAGCAGTTCTAGATCAAAGTCGGGAGGAAAGAAAGGACTCGAAGCACAGCTCCAAGCAATGGCGAAATCAAACGAATTTCGCGTCTCGGCGGTGCGCAAAGGCTCGCGTGAAATTGTTATCCATGGAACCAAGGTGAAGGATTTACTTGTTAAGAATCTATCCAAAGATTCCTTTCCAGAAACTGGAGTGATTTCCACGCAGCAAAAATCCTTGGCGGCCTCAAAACTAACTGGCATGACGGGTGTCTCTGATGGGCTTGCAAACCCTACGTTCTTTGACATTCCTGTCCCTACTCCAAGTACGGTCTTGGTTTCTACGAAGGCAGGTAGGATTCTAAGAAGCAAGGTACTGGGAACTCTAGTGCCTCCTCCTCCTCCTCCTGCTCGTAGAACACATTTCTCTTCTAGCATGGACATGGTAGGTCCAAAAACCAAACCTCACGAGACCCCTGTGCCTCTGCCGAGGAAGCAATTGAATTATATTGAAGAAGTTAAAGGCTTCAACAAGCTTGATAGAAGATATCAAGGAGATCAAAGGGATGAGATGCTTTCAAAATCAAAGGTCATGAGTCAAGAGAAATTATCCAGTTCTCAGACAGGTCATGAGAAGTCATTTGGAAAGCCACCGATGCCGAAATCCAAATCAATGATCAACTTGAAATTTAAACCAACTACGCGAACTTCAGGCAATAGAACAATTCCAACCTCACTTAATTCCATGGGTGAGACGCCGGAAAGCACTGGGACTCCATCGATCACAGGTCAGACCATATCCTTCGATGTCAAAATAGACGATGCATTTCAATCACGAATAGCTGCAGAGGTTCCTAAATCAAAACCAAACACGAATATCCCCCCTTCCGTTTTTAGTAAAGGAAGAAGGACGGGCCATCTCACGGTAGCTTCAGCCTCAACGTCAATGGTTGAGTTCACGACAGCGACCCGAACCACTCCACAATCTTCCACCAACTCATTGAACGATCAGGCGGTGGGTACAAACCGCAGAGCTAAAGCTTCTAGATCTGTTATTACGTCTGATCCCAATTGGGAACCCACAGATCTATGCAAAGACTCAGTGTTGACATATGCAAATGTGCAAAATACGAAAGACTGGGCTGGATTAGAACATGATTCAAGATCCGAAGGAGTTTATCGAAGTACGAGACGCGAGTTTCAGGGTGTGTTTAGGGCCTCAAGCATATTAATGGGTGTAAGATTTGTAGTTGGTGTTCGCTCGGAGTAAGGAATCATGTATTATAGATGTGACGACTAATTGAGCGGGCTATCTGGGGTGGTTGGACTTGCTTTGCATTTTATTTGCCACGATTTGCCTGGGCTTTCGCAAAATGGACGGGTTCATTGCTATGTATGAGTACAGTCAGAGCATTCATTCACTTGATATTTTCATAGACCTACAACCGTACAGAATCATTCACGGTCAAATGATTTTTTTTGATTTGAGATTATCAGTGCCGCCGGTAGTTATCCCTCCTCCGGTCTCGATTGTCGTAAGGATCTCGACCTCTGTCTCTGTCGCTCCCACCACGATACCTATCATCTCCTCTACCGCCCCTCCTCTCGTCCCTCCCATAGTCGTCTCTCCTGTCTCTTTCTCTCGGACTCCTTGATCGACTTCGATTCCTCTTATCCCCATCCCGGTCCTCTCGTTCATGCCTTCTCCTCAACTCCTCCTCGTCGATAATCATGCCATACTTATCTCTCCTCTCCCGTCCTCTCCCCTCCATCTCACTCTTGTACTGCCTCTTCTTTTCCAGCCCACTCACCCCACCAAACCCTCCTCCTCCCTGTCTCCTCTTCGTATTCGTCGCCGTGCGCCAGCTATCACTGAGTTTACTCACACTCTGGGAGAAATCAACATGGATGCGGTGATCGTCAATCAGTACTCCTTGCATCTTGAAATATGCTTGTTCACACGACGCTTGCTCCGAGTACTCAATGAAGGCATATTGTAACGAGTCGCCGGTGCGTTTGTCCCGGATCACCTCGCAGGAGAGAATGGTTCCAAAGCGGGAGAAGATGAGTTCTAGATCCTCATCTGTGGTTACCGGGTTGAGCTTGCATACGAAGAGGACGTTCTCTGGGGGTTTGACCTCGGCGAAGGGGAGATCGCCAACCATTTCTAAAGTCAAAGCTTGCGCGCGCGCTTCCCGCTCTCGACGGGCCTTTTCCACGGCTTCGACATCGGTCTGTTCGGTGAGGTCGTCACCCTCGCCAATGCGGACGGTGACTAATTGTGCTTTGGTGGGCAGAGGACTTTCGGGAGGCTCTATAAGTCCTGGCGGGTCGTCAAATGGATCTTCGATTATAACCGTGTGCTTGATACGAATATCTACCAGAGGTCTGCCTTTATCGTCGCAGAAAGCCTCATTTATCTTCTCCAGCGCATCGAATCCCTCTGCCACTGATCCAAATATCGCCGCCTTGCCATCCAAATAATCCAGGTCGTTGCCCAACGTGATGATAAATTGACTCCCGGCAACCCGCTCGTCGGGATCTTTGGGCGACACTGCTGTCGCCATGCTGACTGTCCCACGCTCCACATGCTTCAACTTGGGGTGCAAATCTGCTTTGAAGTTCTTCTTCGCAGGCCCCTCCAAAACACCCCATATCGAACTGCCCCCATCGCTCTCCTTCGAGTCTGGCCCCAGAGGATCGCCTGTCTGGAAGGAGAAGTCTTTCTGCACGCCATAGATGGGGGCGAAGTTGTAATATTTTATCTTGCAGAGCTTGAGAAAGCTAGGAGGGTGTTAGGAACTATGTCTTCAGTTACTTGATAGGTTGAGGAGGTTGGGAGAAGCCTACTTTTCGCAGAGTTTTGGCGCCTCGCTGATCTTGAGGTCGATGACAATGTCACCAGCGGAGGTTTCAAGAAGGACCGCCATAGTCGAGTTTTGGATGTGGAATGGCGCATCCGGAAGAGGTTTCAATGATGCATTGTATCGCGCTTAGCAGGACAGCCAAATTCTACGACAAGCGCCAGCCGAAAGTTTGTTCCTTGATCTTTTAATCTTCCTTGCTTCCTCCGACTTGGAGTTTAATCCGGTAGTAAATGTTATCACTCCTGTTCTCTGAAGTGAAAATCTCACCATCTCCTTTTCCAATCGATACGGAAATATTTCATCCGCTCTCGACCTACAATCAAGCCCATAGACAGAACTGTCTTAGATCACGTGTTTAGGACCATCACGGGTCACGGCAGTCCCCTTGATTCTTCTTTCCCCCTTTCGGAGTTTCCATTATTGCTACTTCCTCGGTCACGGTACTTCATTCTCCATCCTCTCTTCATCCTCATTCTTCGTACGGATCTCCCGAGATCGCGATGAGGTTCTTGATCACCCGACCGGCTCCCTATGTCTTGTAGGGACACTCGGACATCTCGGGGGTGCTGCGTTTGTTGATATGTTACCTTTTTGATACTAAGACTTTCCCTCGTTCAAGTTTTCAAATAATGCTGCCGTTTTTGCATTCTTGTTGCTTCGATTTGGGTTGGACAGTCTTCCTCATTTCTCGTCCTTGTTTATATTGACATACCTCTCTCTACCTCAATCTTGTTTATTTTGACCCTCGATATGGATTCTGCATCCTGACAATACGATGGCCAAGCTGCAGAACCCCTGACAGCCCTTGATTTTTCAGGGCTCGATATCGGGTACTTGCAGACTTCAAAATCGCGAATGGCGGCTTTCTTTGTCACGAAGCGGTCAGTCACCAGTCCTTTTGACAATCCTCCAAAATACTGCAAGTAATCACCGCACGTGTACTGTGCATATGCTAGGTGAGCTGGTCAGTTCACTGAGCAATCACAAAAGCCTTCTCCCTTTTGAAGCCGGGATTTCGATACGGTGCAGCCGTACCCCCTGTGGATCGGTCCCCAGCCCGTGATCTCAAGAGTCACTACATCTATTATCTGTCGTACACGACGTACGAATCTCACAGGAATGGCCGAGTACGGCCGCATTAATTACTTCTGCCCATCCTCTGCATATCCGACCTTCAGCGCTCCGATAGGGATGCTCCCCGAAAAGCATCGCCCAATCTACACCATGGCCTGCCTTGAGGACCCGAAGCCAAGAATCTTTCCTAATCCAATGACGGTGTTGCTGTCATAGATAGCTTCGCTGACTAGACCCGAAGTACTGTGGTATTGAACTTTGCAGCTATATGCCGTGATTTACACTCACTTTCATCCTAGTCCTAAATATTTGACTGGATTTTGATTCGGCCTCGTATTCTGGACCTTCCGTTCGGCTTACCGAAGGGCAAAAGTTGACATCTTTTCATTCCGAAATTTGTAGGTTCTGTAGTGCAACTGCAACTGCAACCGAGTCTGCAGGATGGCAATCAACGAAAGGAGACAGAAGATCCACATTTTGCTTCAAGCTCCATCTGAACTTTTCCAGCGGTCTGGGAATCTATGTGGACTAGGTGCTCATGGGGTATGGATTGGAATGAGGCACGCCACATCAGTCTGAGCCTCGATGGTGGCTTTCTTCACCGCTTCAATGTCCAGTTGTCTATCTCGACGACAGAAATACGACCCAGGACAGTCTTTGGAATGTCAATCGTAGTCAAGATGCTGTGATATCTCCCCCGATGTCAGAGCTTGTGCATAGTCTTTGCTTTCTTCACCAGTCCATATCCACCTCTCAACATGCCGGTACTACTTCTTAGTGACAATTCTCTCGTTTGATCACATCAAACGCATTTATAATCCTTGTGACTTTGGTACTTCCAGCATTTTGCCTGCTGTGTGGTTGGTACTGCAATGGGGATTCCGAGTTAGCCAAACAGATTCTCTTTCCTGGCCTCATGATCCTCAATGTTGTGATACAGCATTGAGTACATACTGGAATGCCCCATCGAACATTCTTGCGATGCGGCGTGGCGGGTTAAGTCGCAACATTTCAGGGCAAACACGAATCAGGGCGAGTGTGGGTGGTTTTTAATTGGTCCGTTGCAATCGGTCACTAATATGGAGGTTTGCTAAATTCTGATTGCAGGCCCTCATCAGTCGTATTCCGATCAAGTGCACTGTCCAACTCTTTCAGTCCTATGATCAAGGCATGGGCTTCAAAATGGTCAATTCTCTGAACCAAAAGCTGCGCCTGGACGTGGGGGTGGTGAGATTAAATAAATTTGATGGCCATGGACAAGGACACCCTCCTTGACTACTCTGCATTGATGTGCTGGATCGCATGTACTGAAACTTACCTGCATCATTGTCAACTTGTTCTCGATGGATTTGAGATGTTCTCCTGGATTGGGCTTTTCGCCTCTCCAGGGTGTTGCAACCTGTCACGAAAAGATGTTTGCGTCCAGTTGCACATCACCGTTGAAAACCGGATATCATCTGGAAGTTTGCTATCTTTATGCTAGCAGGCGCCTTTCGGTTTCTGTCAATCACGAATTGCAGTGCGCATTTTCACCGAGAAGAGCCTGGTCTTGGACTATATCTTCGGCAGTGGTTGAACACCTGTCAAATGCAGCAATCTCACAACCTTATTCGGATTGTGGCAGATGCTATCTACCCAAAAGAGGCAACACAGGTCCCTTGATTCACTCTGTAAACCTTCACTGGTTGACCTTTTCAGCACAGAACGCCTTGTTTCTTTGTCGACTTTTCCCTTGGTTTCATCAGTTAAGAGAATTTCGTCGCCCATGTAGTTGAGAGCATTCTCTTGAGCTGGCCTCCTCTTGAAACTCGCTTCTTGAAAAAGGGTTTGCTTGATACGCTCAGTTCGAGACCTCCTACTATCTAAGCTCTCCTGTTTGAAAAGATACGCCCACTCTCTGCAGATCTAAAGCACTCTACGCCGGGTAGACATGCGTGGGGAGGGGTTTTCATGCAGCCATCCGTTGAGAAGTCCGGGGTGGTATTCAAAAATTGACCTGGAGGTTTAGTGAGAAGGCTGAGGAGACTGCCTCATAATTTCGCATAGACGAATCGGTCATATTTTCATCTGCATCATGCAGGCCTTACTTGGGCCTATAGTCCATAGAATTGCCATCATCTTATACAAACAATTTCGATAGTGTGGCACGTCACACATCTATAAGCTTCCTGTTGTCCTGCCTGAACCACCTCAGATTCCTGAAATCACCAGGTAGACTGGATGGTGATCTGGTGCTTCCATCGACAAGACACTCGCTTCCCATCACTCTCTGGATCCTTCTAACTATTCTCTATTCATCTATTTCCAACAATAATACAATATTCCAAGGTAGGTTCAAGGAGATCTCATAGGACCACTTACATGGCTGCTTCCCTGTACTGATAAGATGATTCGATAGATGGTCACTTACGGCTATCTTGATGATCAGAATGAGCAACCATACTACCATCGCCGTCATAGCTCTCGAAATCATCAGGACTTTCCTTTCAGTAGCCATGATCGAGACCTGTCTTCGGCACCGCCTCTTGGAATCTACTCAGGTCCTCGGAGCCAACGCTTTTCTCCTCAAGAGAACCGCGAAAATCCTCAAGAGAACGACTCAAACTCTCGTCCAAGAAGCAGAATTCCCGTAGCTGTGAGTTGAAAGCTGTTTTCCCCTTGAGCCGAAATTTAACAGGCTTGAAGTGCGGACGTTGTCGCAAACGCAAGATTCGATGCAGCGGCGATGCTGGCGGACCATGTACCAACTGCAAGAGTGCAGGAAATGAACAATGTCAGTTCTTGAGGGTACGTCATTTCGAAGCTCTTGATAATCTGTGCTGATTTTGTTCATGCAGGTTTCATCCACAGAGACTGCAATGAAGTGTGATATCCCGACCTACGAGTACGATGCACCTCCCCGACTGATTTGCCACAATATTCCTTACGGACCACAAGCGTACAGACAACCCAACCCTATTCCTATTGAAAGCTTTCCTTATCGCAGCAACTCCATCCCATCACATCAATATCCCAAACCGATGTACCAGCACTTTAATGGATCTTTCAGCGAGGAGAGCCTTGATTACGGTCTTACAGTGTGTGCAAGCGAGCTTCTTCCTTTTGAAACCCAAGGAATGCCTCCAAACTATACGACATCAAATGTCCGTGGTTGGACTCCTGCGCCAGCACCAGTACCCACTGCTCCGCTTCCAAAGAATCCAATCTATCTGGAGCAGCCGGATGTCTATAACCATGCCTCTTCACTATTCCAGGGAAACGGATATCGTCTGAGCTTTCCTACAGAAAAACTGCTCCCGTTACATAGCATGCCGGCTCCACTTCCTCCATTGCTTGCTACTGCTGGCGTTGATCGTGTTTTGCCAATGCCCTCAGCCAATCGACCAGCGGCAATACCATCATTCTTACACACTACCGATGGCCTTCCATACAATTCATCAGCCATATGCGCATCTAACACAGACATTTCTCTTAGTAGAATAATGAAAAGTAACAACAGCGTCCCAGTCTCGGAGAATACTATTCCTGAGAGCGCCCCTTTGGCAGATCAATATGAGTCGCTCCCTAACAACTCGTCGGAGAACATTACTACCTCACACATGGGATACAATCCTCAAGCTCTCTACGAGCAACAGCAAGATGAAATTCATTATACGACCAGGAGTGATTCACAATCATACGATCAAAGACAACGAAATCGCTCTGCTCATCGCGCGTCAATCAGTCGCTCTCCGCATAGCTCTCAAGAATCTTCGGCATCCGCCTCTGAAGTTCATCGCAGGTCGGTAGCATCGTCATTTGCAGAAACCGGTGGTATTTCAGAAAACAGGCATCAGTACTGTCCATATGTCAGCCCAACATCTCCCTTCCCTCCTCATCCGTCAACCCTCTTGCCAGCTCAGAATTCCTCACCAACTGTACAGGCAAAACGTTCCGAGATGAATGGTATACCTGCTGTGTGAGTTACAATGGAGATCTACAATCCTTGAAGACATTCTTTGAGATATTTTCCAGAGGGTGATGATCGTTGTCAAATCACAGTACCCAATACCCGTGGCAATTTATTCAGTATTCTTTTTGTTTGGTTTTCAAGTCCGCATGGGCGGGCCATTTGTTTAAATTAGTTTCCTTCTGGTTCAAGACTCGTGTTTGGTTAAGCTGCACTTCCTCACTTGCTGGGGCTCAACATTAAGACCCAATTTTGGTCATGCTGGCAGGAGCATTAGGTAGAACAAAATTTCGGAGATACCGGAAGGGGCAGCTCAGAAGAGCTAGGGGCGTTTACTTGTGGAGAATAGTGCTTCCTTGTACAATGAGATGCTTTTATCGAGCTGGAGGGACTGTTGTTTAGCTTGACCCGCCCTAATGTAATAGCTTGTAAATGAACGTAGACGTATAACAATATGATCTGAAAAAATGCGAGTTTTTGAATTCTAACTAATCAGATTATTTCAACTACCAATTTTATTTGCAAGTGGTTCGACTATTGGACTGAATAAGTTGTAGTCTTTCGAGAGATTAAACAAAGTTCTGTCAACACGGCGAAACCATTGTGCTACAGCACCATGCAATATCTCATTCTCTCTACATGACCACCTGACTTTGTCAGCATGTCAGTACATGACCATAAATATTTATCCCTTCCCTCGTCTACCTCTTACCAATATCTCAACTCGCCAGTCCCATCCAGGCACCACGTGCAAATCACCAAAACAGCACCGTCATCAGCATACTCGTGTCACGCCAGAGATCCAGAAACAGCAAGATGTGTGTGAGCATCCATCACACAGTGTGCTCCGTACCCCAATGCCTCGTTCCCCCTCGGCCCTTCCGTTTCCGTTTTCCCTAAACGGCGAGAGTGGCAGGAGGATGGGGGGGCATGGCGCGCACGGAGGTGCTGAGAGGTCACTGCTACTGATACCGTTACCACAGTTGTGTGATGTGTGGCCAGGTGCCGTGTACGGTGTAAGACTGGTGTGGGGTGTGTTGGGTAAGGAGCGCTGGGAAGGTAGGTAGGTAGAGATTCCTGGATTTGAAGGAACAGAATAGAAATCGACTTTCCTCCAGCAAATCTTCACAGCTGAAAGGGTTAGTCAATCTCAAAGTAACGCAACCGACTCTATATTTGATCATATGACCAGGATTAAAGAATGAAGTAAAATTCAACCATAACTTCGACAGATTATCATCCTTTTCACCAACTCGCCCCCTTCTCCAAAGTCTAAGCTGGATCACCTCCTTTTCTAACATATAACAATGACATGGGATGCTTAGACTTATCAATTGTTGATATGGAAGTCATAGCTATGGGTTCGGATCAATCATTGTGTGGCCGTAGTGTAAATAGTGGTCGAGGGGTATAAAACTTGGCAACAATAAACAACTATCACGGAACACCTACTACAATCTGTAATAATCCAACCGCTAGGATAAAATTATGATTCGAAGGAAATTTCTTACAGCTAAGGATTTGATAGGCTCTTTTGCTGCTTGGTTCCAACTTGATGGGCTGAATTGATTTTGATTTACGCGAATGGGTAAAGCACTTTTAGATGGGAACGACCTTTATTTAAGCTGCTGTATGGCAAGAAAGACTGAAATTGAGATGTATCATTGGATATGTTAGATAGCTATGTGTCAGCTCGTGCTATCAATTTTGAAAGACTTGTTTAAATGTATAAACCTAACAGTTGAGAGGCACCAGATCTCCCTGATACTAAAAGCTAATGGGTACGCGAAGGCTTTCTTCTTATACAATCTTGCGGGTCTGAGATTCAAATTGATAGTGTTTTTATTATCTATCAATTAAGGATTCAGCTCGTGTGCAGCCATACTAGCGAGATCTTCAACTTCCTCGTGCAGATATGATGATGTAACGCCACAGGTATAACAGGCGATGTTGTTGTCCTCGCATTCGTCGCACAGGGAGAAGGATCAAAGACTTGGCGGGCCGTGGACATCTTCGTTGCGAAATAGACATTAATAGCGGGATTAGATTTGAATAAGTTGTAGGGCTTAGCATTGATATGCGGGCTTTGAGGAGCAATAACATCAGACATTTCGCTGCTGATTGGGTTGTCCATGACAATTGTAAATGTGTAGAGAGTTTGGCTTAAAAACTAGCATTGTCCTGTATTAGTAGGCATCTAGAAAAGGCTCTTACAGGCGAGAATGCTTTCGCAAATCTTTTACGTATGCGCATGCTACTCCATGGCCGGCAAAGAAAATGCTAAACAGGAATTGGTACACAAAATCACCGTACGGAATGATGAAATGTATAAAAATGATTTGGAAACTTCCAGTCGTCTGAAGTATGCGTAGCACTGGCTCTCTGATTCTGAATCCATTCCCAGGAGTTCGTGTAGCTTCAACTTATTTGTTACCAAGATTACAACATGGTAGCAAACGCCTTTGTATTTTAGACCTCAAGTAACATTGGCCATCACGTTCCAATGACCCAGATCCTTATGCAATTGGAAAACCATTGCGTATGCATGCGTACAGATGAAGTAGCCCATTCCCGCAACACCAGGTAGCCTCCACCACACAACCAAGCAAAGAGAGTTGTCTATTTCTCCTTTTTCTTTGATGCACCCTTGACCTTCGCCGTACCTCGGAGAGTCTTCTGTCTGTTCTTGCGTTGCTTGCCTATAGGCCGTCGAGTCAGCACATTCCAACTTCTCCTATATGTTAACCATCAAGATTCGAAGAGACGTACGCTGTTGTCTGCTAGGCTTTTCAATCTTTGACGCAAATCCAACACGAACCAATCTGTAGTGAGGCTCGAACTTCTTTAGGGCTTCCGGCGAATCGTAGACGAGCGCGAAACCAGTTGTCTTTCCACCACCGAATTGTGTCTGTAAGCCAAAAACGTTGACTTGGTCCTTGTTGGCTTTGTACATCTCGGCGAGCTTGATGCGTAGTTCATCTTTGGGGATGTTGGCCCGGTTTGGGTGAAGGATGTCACTGTCACAATATCAGCCTCGAGATGTGCGCAAAAAGATGCTGGTAGATCTTACACAACCATTTGCTTGCGACCAAGCAGAGGATTTCGAATGAACTTCCTAGTTCGAAGGGTTACTGGAGCGTCGGCCATGTTTGCTTGTCGATGGTGGTAGATTCTCTCTCTCGAAATTTCGAGATGGCGATTGTGTGCGGCAGATTCCCTTAGCGAGCGCTAGAGCCTTCTGGTCAAGCGGAGTCATCACGTGACTCTAGATTCTTCTACCCATGCTTGCCACAACCTGACCTTCAACAACAATGTTTCAAAGCAATAGTTGCTCTCAGCAATGCTGACTGGGATGGAGCTTGAATTGCCATCAAGAGGGGAACGACAGCTGAATCGTTTCTGTCGCCAGTATCTCCAACTCCATCTCCAGCTGGATTACCCAGACGATGAACTTCTGAGAAGTGATCTTTTTCAGCAGTTCCTTTACAAGAATCTATTCGCCGAGAATGCTCTTAGACACGCACCTCCGCTTCGATATCAGCTTCGTGCTTTGAAAGAGCTGACCCAGAGAATCGAGCAGAGTATTCAGGATTGGGAAGAAGAAGTAGGCTCTTACCGATTCATGCTACTTTTGTATTGTTGCTTTACAACGTTCATTCGACATGCTCTAACCTTTCCTTTCTCTCAGGGAATATCAGATGACCTTATGAATTGTCTTTCTTCTTTGATCGTTTCTCCAATTCCGTCAGAAATTACTGCAGCACAACAAAAATCATACGTTACATATACATTATCCAGCCTGGCTACCAAAAATGGCCCGATACCAACAATTACTCTTCTTGAATCCCATGCTTTACTCGCCGCTGCTGGAACTACGGGCCTCCGAACCTGGGAAGCTGCTCTTCATTTAGGTAACTATCTCTGCGCAAAACCTCAGCTCGTTGCCCAAAAGTCTATTCTCGAACTTGGTGCCGGAACAGGCTATCTTTCAGTTCTTTGTGCTCACCACCTGTCTGCCTCGCACGTCCTGTCCACTGATGGGTCTTCCGATGTCGTCGCCGCTTTGCCCACAAACTTCTATTTAAATTCCCTCCAAGACTCTCAAAAGATTGAAGCAAAAGAACTTCTCTGGGGTCACGCATTAGTTGGCAGTGAGCATCCAGAATGGAACCAAGGACGTAAAGTCGATCTTGTTATTGGCGCAGATGTGACATACGATGATACCGGGAACCCAGCTTTGGTAGCAACATTTGACGACTTATTCAGATTGTTCCAAGGGCTAAAGGTATTGATCAGCGCCGCAGTGAGAAATGAGGCAACATTTAACAAGTTTATCAATGATTGCAAGAAATGGACATTGGAGATTGAGGAGGTCGAGTGGCCAACCATCGAAGAATCGGAGCAAGACAGCCCATTCTACGAGTTGAAGGCACCGATAAAACTACTGATGATCACGAAATCGCCGTAGCAAAGAATTATCTTCATTGCTGATTGAATTCCTATTAGGCTAGAATTGCCTGCAACCTAGCGAATTATCATTGGATGTCTTAATGATCATACACTTCGTTATAGCAACCGGAACACCGAAGCAAGCAACTCAACGCGCTCTATATATACTCATCCTGTTCATGTCTCATCATTACCGGTGCCTATATGCCGTTTTAAAGCCTTCCAAATCAGACCATGAAACTATTCCTTACTCAGCAAGTTGCAAGGCTGCCTTGAATGAGTCTTCTTACCTCTTTGATTATCGGAGTAAAAGCCCAACAGCCAAACCTCCAATAGCCACTGCCACATTCAACGCATCCCTTGCTCTTGGTCTTCCATCCACACCGGCGATCTCATCTCCCCCTGGTAGTACCGGCTCATGCCTACAATCTTCATTAGCTCTCATTGCCACTCACATTCTCACTTCTGCCGGTCTCTCCACTCATCCCCACCACCGCCATTCACACCCATCAAAACCTAAGAAACTTACTTACCACCCACAGTCCACATCCCCAGCCCCAAAGGTTACACAACTCCAGAAGGTAGTCAAATGCCATTTCTCCTGCACTTCCTGCAATTGAGCATCAACATCACCGTCAAAAACCGGAGCTTCAGTCACCACAGCCTCCGGCGGTCTCGTCGCCGTCGTCGTCTTCGTTGTCAAGAAAGTTCGGGTTAGAGTATGTGGGCTTGTAGTAGGATGCGGGACAGCGGTGGGCGATAAGCCGGGCATCAGGTCTTCTGCCGCACTCCCGCCCCCAATAAGGAAAATCGGCAAGAAGATAGCGACATATAACCGCATTTTCATTTTTTCTCTCGGAGAATTAAACAAAAACTCCTGGAAATAGATGAAGCTGGAAGAAGAAGTGAAGTGAAGCTGATGAGTCGTAGGAAGGTAGGTAACGAGAGGCGCTGTGTAAGCACGTGCGGGGTCGTGATTGGGCGGGATAAAACTGGTGAGGTGATGTGGTGATAGTATGCGATCCAAGTCCTTATTAAAATTCCTTGCCTTGCCCGCAAGTCAAGATCCGTTTGTGATCCTTTTCTGTGATAATCTACCGGCCGGGAAGTGGATAAATGAAATATAATCAATCAAAGATCGAGATAAGGATAAAGATAAAGAAAAGAAAAGAAGGCCCTGCGTCGAAAGTCTCAAATGGATCCGAAAGGAAGCAAATAGGGAGAAACAATAGTGACCTAAATCGAAGAAGGGTGATGAATCATTCAGAAGCTAAACAAGAAGAAGAAAGGGAAAGGGAAGGAATAGTTGAAACAAGACATTGACTCGAGATAAGGATGGAACAGAACGGAAAGGGAACCTTGAATGGATGGATAGAGATAGTTCTTTGGTGGTAGAGCTTGAAGTGCATGTCGGTGGTCTTGACTTCAAGGCCGGCCCCAGCGAATGAGCAGGCGAGACGGCGGGGATATGAAACACGACTTGCGATGATTTTAAACCACAACCACAAGACCAAGGATTCAATGGAGGTTTTTCTGTGCGTTTCTGTCTAGTTTCGGTGGGGAATATCAATTTTCGGGGGTGGAGGTGTTGGCTTTGATGTGAGGGTTTGAGATGGGTTCTCATACTTGCGCATTTGAGGGAACTTCAGCCGAGGCAGAATACCTCGAGTCTGTACGCATTAAATAAATACCACTACCTCTGGTAACAGAGGCACATTTAAAACCCGAGCAAAAATGCGCCTAGCCGTGACCAACAAAGTCGCAGACAGCTCTATGGTATCTTTACAAGCAAAACTTAATCACACCACCTAAATTCATCTTGTGACCGGCTTTCTTTTGTGCAAAGGCTTCACAGAAGAAGTCTGTGAGCCAGCGGTGTGATGCCGATTAGTCTCGACACTTCCAACACTATTGTTTTTCTTGCTACCCCATCCACCTGAATCCTCTTCCTGATAGTCTTCATCATCATCGCTGTGCTCATTGTAATTCTTAAATCTAGACGGTTTGATTTCGTCAGGTTCTTCGCTCTCGTCCGGCTCTGAACTATCGCAGAGGTCTATAATTACAGATTGCTGAGTAGATGCGGGAGGTTTAGAAGCACGAGGGATAGAATTGCTTGCTTTAAGTGAAGCTTCTTCAGACACTCTGCTTTTAGATGATGGACTCTCAAAAATCTGACACTTCGATTGAGAGGGTTTTGGTGTTAATCGGCTTGAAGAATCCGAGTCATCATCAATAAGAATAGATTCTGTCCTTTTCTTACCCGCTTTATTCTTTTTCTTGGATATATCCTTTGACATTGGCGAGATCGCTTTCTCGTGCTTAATTGTCCGTTGCTGTGACAAGACCTCTAATGGTGGAAACGAGTCATCTGAAGCAGGTTCATCTTCTAAGATGTCGGGAACAGTCTCGGGAGCCTCGGTTGTGCAACTGATTGGCTTACGGGTCCCAGAATCTGAGTCGAGGCCGATGAAGGAATCCTTAACATCAGACTGATCCCCAGCCTGAGGTTGTGCGAAGTCGGTGTCATTCTGGTCTTTATCTAGCTCATTGGTACCAAGTAAAGGAGCATCCACCTCCATCTCTGAGGTATCTCCGCCCAATATTGTGCTTTCATCAAAGATTGAATCAGGTTCTGGCTGTCGGCCTGCATCCGTGACTTGACTTGCGAATGATGAATGGATAGCTAATTTAGGATACTGAACACTTGAATGCGACTGTCCATCGTCAATGCCATCGAGGCCCAGAGCAAGCACTGAAGATTCTTTACTGTTTTCAGGACTAGTTTTAATTTCGACGGGCTCCAATTGCTGCCACAAATCCGAGGCTTTACTGGATCGCGCTTTTTTACGCTTCCTCTTACGCTTGGTTTTGCTGGAGCTCTTTGTTGCATCGCTCTCTGGATCCGTCATCTGAGCTGCAGAGGTATCCTCAATTATTGTCTTTGCCAAAAAACTAGCTTTGTTATTGAATGATGCATGTTTTAGACCTAAAGGGCCGGCTGGCATTTGTTCTTCGACAACAGACTCGACTGTTTGTCTTGCCGGAGGACTAGAAGGGTATTCTGACTGGCCTTCAGTTATCCAGGCCGAGGATTCCTCATCAACCAAAGATTGCTCTTCCTCTTGTTCTATTTCCGGGCTTGGCGTTCTATATTCCGAAATAGTTTCCCATGTTTTCTGCGTACCCTGGGGAGGAGAATTTGCGAGAGCTTCTCGTGACTTACTTGGCGATTTCGAACCTTCACGTATCTCCATTGCTGGCGAGCTTGAACCAAATCCATGAAATTTTGGTGAAAAGGGCTTTTCAACATTAGTTGGTGTACTCATATCCTTTTTGAGCTTCTCGAAATTAGTGGTACTGCCTTGACTCTGGATACCATTAGGCCGGGAGTCTTTTGATAAAGATGATGGAACGCTGGAGCGAAAGCCAGCTTCCCTCATCAGTGTGTTGATAATATTACGGTTCTCATCTGATATCTCTCTTGTAGGCGTGATTAGACGAAGTACTTCGTCTTGGGACTCTGTCATAGCAACGACGGGTGATTCTTCTGTGGCTTCCTCGATCGTATCAGGCCGAGGCTCTGAGATAGAGGATTCTTCTGGTGCGTCCTCAACCATCTCGTCGGGTTGCTCATCTGCAGTGTCAGAGTGTACAGGAGTCTCAGTCACATGGGAAAGTTGAGCTTCAGCAAGTTCTTCATGGCCTGGGGTTTCGGGACTTTCGGAATGATTACTATCTTTTGGTTGAGATCCTTCCTCTCCAATGGACTTCTGTTGAGAATCGTTTCTCATAATATCATTTATTTGACTTTCATCGTTCGTGTTGAGGTTTGTGGGTGGCTGCTGCACGATTTTTGGATGAAACATCTCACCAAATGGAATGTGGAGTATTCCGCCATCATCATCGTCCATCTCTTCATCATCTGGAGCCTCAAATTTTTCATAGACTCTTTCGCCTGTAGCATGGTCGTAGTGTTTTTGAGATTGTTGTCGATCTCTCATAGCAAGACTGAGCTCGAGAAGGCCATCCTCTCCGAATGCAATAACAATGGCGGTTTTATAAGCAGATACTTGAGGTGCCCAATTCGTTGCTGCTGAAAGTTCTAAGCTTTCGAAAGCAATGGTCATCCCAACCTTTGCCTGTCCAGATTGAAGGTCAGGGAGCGAAGATAGGTCTTTGGGAAGTAATGCCAAATCTTCAGGTATCTGATTCGTAGTAGTATTAGGAGCTTGAATATCATGCATTAGCTGTTGACTAACTTCATCGTTGATATCGTTGGATGGGGAAATTTCAACTTGTGTAGAGTCGTCATATTCAAGTTCCGTAGTATCTTCTTGAAAGCTCGGCTCATAGGACGCCTCAAGATACTCTTGTTCTTCAGCATAAGAGTGCTTTCCTTTCCGTTGCTTCTGCTTCTTCGTGGAACGAGTATCGTCATAGTACTGTTCTTGATTTCGCTGTTCCTGCTTTCGTTTGCCACCTCGATTGCCTTTTTGAAGCCAGGAGCTTTGTTGTTGAGGATCCCATCGCTGGACAAAAGGGAATGGAGGTTCGCTCAAGTTTATGCCTTCTTGAACACATTCAACTGCTCGATAATTGATTTTTTCTCTCCATGCTTCTGGATCTTCCTCTACTAATGGCTTGACAGCGGAATTGTCTGCAGCAGGTTTTATCGCTTTCAAAGGTCTAGCGAACTTCATGAGGTCACTTTTGACCCTCTCTTCATCTGCTTTCGTTTTGGGCGTTTTGATGCCCAGGGCTCCAAAAAGAAGTCGTTTCCCAGCGCCCATATCTAATCTAGACCGTCGAGGCTTTGCGTCATCTTTTTGACTTGGCTTCACAGAGGTAGGCTGAAGTAACGGTGATGTTGAATGTGTGTCGTTGCGAGGAACTTCGGGTGCTGTTGACGGTCTTGGGGTAGGATTTTCAGCAGTCATCGCTTGTTCGACTGTCATTTGTTGGTCTTCTTCATTGGTTCCAAGTGCCATAGAGAAAACAGTTGGCAATGCTTGTGAATTGGGAATCTCGTCTTCCACTTGAGCATCTGCTGATGAGTTCTGTAAATATGATGGTTGGAGAGAATCAGATGGCGATCTTGATATGGCTTTAGCAGTTTGGGGCGCTACCTCAATACCACCGGATGCCAACGAGTCGAGCAATTCTTTTCTCCTTCTCTCAAAATCATTGGACTCGATAAATGACTTCGCCTCTCTAATTTCTTCGAGTTTGGTGAGAGCGTCTTTAGGCAAAGTTTTCTCAGTGATTTGAATTTTCATGAACTCGTCTATCGTAGTTCCGGCTGGTAGGATACCTTTATTCTTATATCTTTCCAATGAATTCGCGTGCCGCCGGCGCCGATTTCTGGCATGGGTTGTGGCTTTACCGTTACCTGGGCTAGGATTTGTCTCCTCTTGGCGTTTGATTGGCTTCTCGAGAGGGAAAGATGTGTCAACATGTTCGATAGCAGTCGTCGACGTTTCTAGTCGGCTGGAACTCTCTTCGGGTGCTTCGTCATCGCTTGAAGAATCGCTGCTGGTCTCGCTGTCACTAGTGGATGAGCCTCCATCCATCTTGACGTCGACGCCTTTGGATGCTCGATCTTCTTCACTGCTGGATGAGCTGTTGCTGCTCTCATCGCTTGAAGAAGATTCTTCATCCATGTTGATATCAACATCCTTTGGTGAAGGATCAACTGTTCTCACAACTTCATTGCCAACATCAGAAGAGCCATCCGATGACGTGTCGTCACTATCTTCATCACTGCTTTTCTCATCGTCTTCATTGTCCTCGTCGTCGTCATCCTCTGCCTCAGACGCGGAACTATCACTGCTATCACTACTGTCACTACTGCCACTACTATCATCATTACTAGCTTCGACATCTTGAGATTCCGCGTCTATGGCAGGAGTTGATGTAAGACCATAGGAAAGTCCCTTTGCCTTGAAAAGAGGTTTTCTCTTGGTCCTTGCTGCAAATCTTGATTCCCCAGCCTCTGTTTGAGATGGTGATGCTGAAGGTGGTGAACTTTTCATTGCATCAGCCATGAATCTCAAGGCTTTTCCAGACTTTATAGATCCTGGAGGTAGACCATTTTGATCGTAATGCTCGAGAAGCGAATCAGCTGTCATATCAGCCTCAACTTGCATGCTATCCTGAATTTCTGGCGCTTCCACCGCCTCAGAATGTCTACTCGTCGAGAGGTTATCTTGTTCTTCTGGCATCGCAGCAATAACGCTCTTGGGCTGGGAAGGTACAAATCCGCGGTTCAAAGCTTCATAAGCTTCGTCCATATCTCCCTCGGTCCCCTGCAAGATGAACTTGCAAACTCCCAGAGATGAGGTAGGAAAGCCCGAGTGCAATTTACGGACCATAGCTCGGAAAATAGGATCGGCTATATCAGACAGGGCAGGTTCGATAGTCTCTACTTCCTCTTCAGCATCCTCCTCGTCAGATTGTACATCAGGTTCTTCGTTCTCTTTGGTCTCCATGCTGAAATTATCCTCACTTTCGGTGTCCTCTTTACTCTCCTCTTGGCCACTATCTTCATGTTCTTCAGGAGCAAAGTCTTCGTCATCCTCCGAGTCCTCATCATCCAAATCGCCATGTAAGATTAGTTGTTGATTCCCCTCGATACGATAATGGTCTTTGCGCGCACTCTCGAGAGCTTTTGGCTCTTCTTCATCGGAGTCATCATTGTCAAGTAGCTTCTGTCGTTTCAGGGACTGGATTTTGACAGGAGGACGATCCCTAATTCTCTTCAATTTTGGCCGCCCAAGCGGGATACCATCGTAGATGTGTCTGCCATCAGCGCTGATCTGATGTCTGCCTGAGACCAATCTTGCCTTTCGATCTTGGAGAAGGAGAGGTCGGATACTAGATAGGAGTTAGATCAATGAGAGATGAAGATTCCAATTTTCAAAACGAACATAATCTCATCTTCGTCTTTCATTACACTCTGAACAAGCTGGTAGTGTAGACATTCATAGTTTGCGCCGTTGCTACCCTTGATTTCAACGGCGTAGTCTTCCAGTCCCCATTGATCATCATCAGTAACCGGGGCTACCTCATTTATCTGCTCCAGAAGTTGGTAGACTGTTGGTGAAGAAGCTGTGTCAACGGCCCAAACGAGCGGAAAGTCTGGGATGGCATTCCTTCGGACCGTCACACGTAACCTCATTGTGTAAGGCCTGTGGTCGAACAGTGGCTAAATGCCAGGGGATAGAAAGGAATTTACGTGGGGAAAGTTTACTTCGCGTCACGTCGAAAATCGCGATAGATGGAGTCACGTGTCAGTCTGACTAAGCAATGTAATTTGAAAATTACTCCAGAGACACAAAAGGTCGTTACTACTTAGGGCGTTCTTCTAAATATCAAAAACTATGCTTCAACTAAAACACTTCTCTTGCTGTTCCAAAAAGTGTTTTCTCTCAGAAAGCCAACGGTATTTACCGTGTGGCAGATCCCTTTAGATAACCGAGTTCCTCTTAAATCCGGGCCTGCAAGTTGACGTCGGGGCTGGTGGAGCCCGTGCCCCAAGCTCCCTCGAGCTTAAAAGAGCCGCGAGTTCCCTTGATTCAATGAAGAAGCTTCTCTTCATAACATATTCTCTGCTTGCTTAACTTCGCGCGATCTTTGCTGGTTCGATTGTCCCTCTCACAAATCTTCACAATGTCTTGTTCCGAATGTTTCAGCGGAGCGGTGCACGAGGGAGTTGCCTCGGGGAAGGTGACTACCATTCATGGACTCCCAACCTATGTTGCAGAGCCTGCGGAGGGAGCCAAGCCCAAGGGACTCATTGTTTTCATCCCTGATGCTTTTGGCTGGGACTTTATCAACAACAGACTTCTCTGTGACCTTTACGCTAAAGAGGGTGGGTTCTTGGTTTACTTACCAGACTTTATGAATGGTAAGTCTCTCTATACTTCTCGTGAGATTCTGAAGCTGAAGATTGTAGGCAAGGGTGTAGATCCCATTGGAATTGAGATCATGGACAATATCCTCGCCCCAGGCGGTTGGTACGAGGCTCTTTTCGTGAAGCCATATTACATCGCCCAAGCCATGTACCACTTTGTTCCCTTCTTCATTGGCACTCGTGTCTCAGTCACCAAACCTATCGTTTTTAAATTCTTCCAAGATTTACGAACCTCTCCTCCCCCGTTCCCAACAACGGATCTGAAGATTGCTGCTGCTGGATTTTGCTGGGGTATTTATCCTCAGCTGCTTGAGTTCTGTCACAGAAGCTAATTGTCTGTCCACAGGTGGAAAATACACATTCCTTCTAGCAGCCGATACTCCCTCATCTCGTATAGCTCCCTATTCCTCAACTTCGGCTTCCTCCACCCAAGCTCTAGCCCCTTTGATCACCTGCGGCTTCGCAGCACATCCATCCTCCCTCAGCATCCCTATTGATATCGAAAACGTCATTCTACCTCTTAGTATCATTGTTGGAGATAATGATATGGCCCATGGTGCGAAAGACGTTCAATTAATGAAAGAGATTCTTGAGGTAAAGAAGAAAGGTGATCATGAAGTTAATATCATACCCGGGGCCAAACACGGATTTAGCGTGAGGACAGATCCGAAAGATAAGTATCAATTAGAGTGTGGAGAAAAGGCTGATAAACAGGCTTTGGAATGGTTCAATAAATGGTTGGCTTAAATTTGGAAGAAGCGCCTTGGGATTTCTATTACAATTTCGACTCATGAAGTGTTTGGAGTTATTTGATATGTCTACAGTCATGAAATTTTTGTATAACATGTTCAGATCAATACAGAAATACACTTGGTTATTTATGTGAGTGCTAAGAAAAGCCAACCCTTTACTAAACTCAATGTTTCTCCTCTCCTGAGCTTTTATACCTAATACTTTCATTCATTCTTTTATTTTTGACTCGTTTAGAATTTGGATATATCGGCAAGCCTGTGAGCGCCACTTTAGTCTGGTGCTACACCATCCTAGTTTATTATTTTCGTAGCTGCAGTGCTTAGTATTAATTTAAATCCCTTCCCATACAATGTGTCTACTGCTGTCGAAGCTCTCTAAACCATTCATAATTAAACAATGAGCTTTACCTATATTTCTTAAATATTGAAATTCAACGTTTCCCTCTCACCCCCTGTCGACGCGGAAATGAGTGGCTGATTTCACATCTTCAATGAAAAGTTATTATCGAGAAGCCGCTGAGACAGGCGCCACAGATGAGAGACAAAACATTCTGAGGAAATCAAGCATATTAGCGAGCCATTTGGCAGCACGATCTTGGCATTCTGTTGTGTTCAAACTTTCGCAGGTTGACAGACGACGGTGAGGAGCTTTGGGAGCTGTGTTCTGCCCTGACTAAGAACCACAAGCTTCAGCAAAGAGAGCGTGATTAGCAAAAACGAACGACTCTATCATCTTGACTCTATCAAAGTATACTGAGATCGCACAATGAGGAGCCGCGTGAATGTTGTTCTCTGGATATCATCACTCTTCGACATAGCGTTTCGCAAATCTTACCATATAATCCAACAACCTTGCTTTACAGTCCTGATCGTCCAGATATCTTGTACATCTTTCTATCGGTATCGAACTCGACCGCATATCAACTATTATCTCTGAATATCTCCCTGACTATATCGTCCTTAGTATCATTGGATGTGCTTACCTCGAATCTTCAATTTCCAAGCGACAATAGTAATGCTTTTATCCCAAGCATCTCCTCGGATGGAAAAATATCGGTCTATACCGGCTCTTGCTCAAGATCTATGAGCACTGAATTATGGAGATTTACACCGTCAGATGACGGCTCCGTCGGAACCGGGATCTGGGGGCAAGGAGCAATAACCGTCGCCAGCAATATAACGAGTACCATCTCACTTGGTGCCCAATTTCTCTCCGCAGGATTCAGCTTCTCAACTCAAGTACACGACAATGCCTCGAGTACCAACATCTACGTATTTGGTAGGATGTGTCCCTATCCTACAGCGATAGAGGAGGCTTGGCAGTCTGCAGCTAATTATACGAGTAATATGCTTCGATTGTTACCATCTCCGTTAGGAACCGCGTACACGCTTGACATAGCAGGGAATACTAGGACTCCTATTCCAGAAGCCGGGTTTACACTGACGGACCTCTTGCCTACGTACTCCAAAGGCAAGGTCATGACACAGACGCAGGATTTTGTCCTTTTGGGTGGGCAAATCGAAGCTGCTTTTATAAATATCAGCGAAGTCGCAGTTTGGAGCTTGCCAGAGGAAAGGTGGACTTTCGTTTCAGTTGACCCATCATCCACGAAATCCATTTCTGTGGATTCTCGATCTGGACACATCGCTGTCTTGACCGAAGACGGATCTCAGATAATTGTCTATGGGGGGTGGGGGGGGACGTTGGCTAGGCTGCAGACCCACAGCTTGCTCTCTTGGACCTAGGTTCTAGTTTGGGCGGAGAAGACTGGAAATGGACAATTCCGACGACTCAGCTTCCCAAAAATTGCGTGTATGGCCATGGAGCCGTTCTACTTCCTGGAAATGTCATGATGGTGGTTGGTGGATACAGCATCCCTCTATCAGGAACGAAGAGAGATACTAGCCAAGAAACAACAGCCATGTTCTTCAATGCAACGAGTATGGTTTGGACGTCGACTTATACGAACCCAAACTCTGGTGATCAGACCCTTCCGAACAAGAGTTTTCCCGCGTCTTCGTCCTTTACCAAAACGTTTGGACTCGGCATGGGCCTTGGCCTTGGGCTGGTGATCATGCTTGGGGCTCTATTATATCTCTGCTTCAAGAGAAACCTCAGTAGTAAGGGCCTTGGAAAGCAAGAAAGAGATCCCAGTGAGGACCGTGTTCACAAGCTCGCAGTACCCGCGCCCCCAACTGAGTTCCAGACACACGCGCTCCCCGCTGAGCTCCAGACGCAGCCTATACCAGGCGAGCTTGAAGCGATCAACAACTCACCCTATACGGATTCAATGTAACCGGTAGCTTAACACAAGAAAAACTCTGTAATGGGGACTTATGCCCTGTATGTACGAAGCAGACGATGATATTATGTGGAGGCGGCCCTATGAGATGTAACTTGGCAGTAGCCCTCTATTTACTTTAGAGCTGGCTGTCCTGGCTACCGGCTGGTTTTCAAACCTATAAAGTCTTAAAGAGAACTTGAAAAGTACACGTGAATCTCAATACAAAGCCAATCTTGACTCCGTACTTGGAAATTTCTCTTTGATACCATTAGTTTGACTTGCTCCTTGGCTTGAGCTTTTCCCGTAGAAGGCTAGCTTTGACTTAAAATTTCCACCATATTTTCCCCAAAACTATTTGAAGATTCTCCACGAATCACAACGCGAAGTCTTTCTCGACTGTATGCTTTCAACTGCTTGGACAAGTTCCTCTTGACTCAACTTCTCTGGGGTAAGCTAGAACCACATGAAGTCTTTGAAAGCTGCCACCCTCCCCGCTCGCTCTTTTTTGCCTCCACAGACCTCCAAGTGCGTGCAGCTCATCTTGAACCAAGCACAACCTAGCCATCCAATGGACCCATTAGCAAGATCCCCACCCCAGTGCATAAGTGGTAATGAAGAGGAGAAGACGCCAAGTTCAGACAGTTGAGAAGATTTGTTATTGCGGTTTTTGTAGACACGGCTCCCTCCAGCACAGGGATTGGCCCGTGGTGGGAAGTAGAGCTCTTATGGCCCCGCGGAGTCATCATTGAAGTACGTAGAGATAGGAGGAAACGGCGAGACTGACATACCTTCCATCCCTCTCTTCTCTGCAACAGCTCGTTAGATAGTCAAAAGAGCAGCAACCCTTCCCTCTCAACTCTCCGGCCGAAACTGTCCTCTCTTCTCTTTTAATCCTGCGACTTTCTTCCTATCCTCCTCGAAAGCCTTGGCCAACTTCTCGCTCTCGGCCTTCCGCCTCTCCCTGCCCTGAAATCGGTAGAAGCCGGCCTTCTCCAACTCCTCCTTCTTCCTCCTCTCCTTGTCCTCCACCTCTCTCCTCTTCGCCTCCGCCACCTCTCTCCTCACGACCCCACTCCGGCTCGCCTTCGTCACTGTCACGAAGCCATCTTCATCAGGCTCACTCAGCTTCTTGCGATCCCGCCCTCTCCCGTCCTCTTCTCTCCTGTTGAACTCCTCCATGAAGGCATCGACGCTCCTTTGCAGCTCGTTGGGGTCGGGGAATTGTAGTTGGTGGTGTGATCTGTACCGTGCTTCTCCTAGCGCGGGCATCTTCCCTTCGATTCCGTTGCCCCAGATGGGCCATTTGGTGGCAGCAGATTGTTTGTGTAATTTCCTGACTGCCTTGAGGAAAAGCTCCGCGCTCTTGGCATCCACGAAGAGAATTACAGCTGTTCCTCCACTGCGCCTAAGTGCACGATCCCAGACTTTGGGTAACTCGATCTCCTCTTCAGCTCTTGTATCATCGCCTCGTTTGCGCTTTTTGCCTGACGTGTTCCCCTCCCCCCCCTTCTTCTTCATATTACGCTCTCCTTCAAAAGTCACATCTTCGAACCGCCCAGGGCCAACTATTTCTTTGCATATAGATTTGAAGTGCTCGGGTGTAGCGTCGATTGGCACGTTTACGACGAATAAACTTCTCGTGTCATCTTCAGTCGGGATTTTTGGGGAATGGGGATGGAGATAGAGCGTGTGCGTTGTGTGCTTTTCCGGGAATGATGGAAGCGGGGGGATAGCAAGAGGCAGTATCGCATACTCGCCGATTGCCGATTTCATGATTTTCATGTGGTTTTTGTAGTTTTGAAGATGTTATGTCGAGGTGGGAAGTTGTGGACGAGCTTCGGCAAAAATATTTCGATAGCAGGATCTAATCTAATCTAATCTAATCTTAGAGCAAGAAGCGACAGCGTAATTTTCTAATAGCAACTCCTCAGCTCTGATATATGCAATAAATTTCATGATGAAACATTTGATAAGGCAATTCGACGAACAGATAAAGGTATTAGTGTAAGATCGTGAGTAGGCTTTAAGCTTTGTCAGGATCATTAATTCCGCCAGTGGTAATGATATAAGTCGCTTCACGCTCGGGACAATCTAGCGGAAAGTTAACAAGAAGAATTTAGGACCATCAATCACGTAGGAGAAACGAACCAGGTGAATCCATAATCTTCGCAACGCGTTCTTCGCCTCGACCTTTCCTCAGCAAGATTCTAGTGGTAGATGCATGGGCTAGAACATGACCACCGACAGGTTTGCGTCCGTCGGCGGCTGCGAAAAGCGCGCTTGCACCAGGATCGGACTGGACTTGGTTGGTCTGCCTCGTCAGTAATGGAAACAAATCGGATATGGCTACTATACTAAGAAGACAACAAGGTTGAATTCCTCAGCCATTTGTGCACATCGCCGAAGAAACTGAGCGAGAGCTGCTTGTCGATCCGCTAGCTCTCCGCGACCAACGTAGTCTGTACGGTAGAGAGCCATGATACTGTCAATGACAAGGAGACGATATTCATTTGTTGCAAAATTAGCTGCTAGGCCTTCCAACAATTCCATTTGCATCTAGATGATATTAGGAAAGATGGGATTTGATGACCTCAGCTAGCTCACCTCAGTGTTCTGGGCCCGAGCACAAACAATGTTCTCACAAGCTTGATCAGGATCGACTAGTTCCATCAGCTTTGCTTGGAAACTCTTGGGGCCGGGTGTACCTCCAAACCGCTCAGCAATCTCCATGATTCTCTCAGGACGGAATGTTCCCTCGGTATCTATTCGAAGTTAGGGGCTGCAAAGGTGAATAGTGAGAGTGATATACCAATGTAGGCAACTTTACCCTCAGCTCCCCCCATTTCCTAGGACAGGTTAGGTTGTGCAAAAGATAATGGCGATTTTCTCTACCTTCGGAAGTTGAGCAATAACTGCCAATGTATGGGCAAGTTGAGTCTTGCCACATCCTTCATAAGTTAGCAATGCATGATGGTGAATTTGAATCACTTACGAAACTCGCCGTATACTTCATTGATACTCATGGTCTGGAGCCCGCTATCATCATTAGCGTTACTTAAACAAATATTGAGCGACGACATACCCGTTGAGAGCCGCATCAAGTTGCTTGCTACCAGTTGAGATCCTGATGCAACGCTTCCGAATATCTCTAAGCTCGGCAGCAGTCATGAAACCACCACCAGTAGGCTACTCAAATCAGTCAATCGGGATGCAAATTCTTACATGTAAGACTTACGGATAATTTCTTGGCCGCTTCTTTGATCTTGTCGACTTTGATTTCAGAGAAGCCTTTAATTCTGAGGAGTTTTCTGGTGGCTGTACCGATCAAAGTCTGCCAGAATACTTAGTCTCTGCGTTGTCGAGACTGGTGGAATGAATTACCGCAATTGTATAGATATTGTGAGATCTCAGCTTGGCAATATCGGCTTGGTTGACGCCTGAAATAGTCAGTTATCTGGACTATCATAAAACGGTAAGCACTTTACCATGAGCTTGAATCTCATCAATGTCAATAATACCATTCTGTGGTGCATAATTTTCAGTTTGATGTCCATGAGGTCGAATTCAGAGAGCGTCTGTGTTACTTACGTTATCGTCATCTCCGCAGATGGATGCCATTGTTGATGAGTCTTGAGCTCGAGTGACGGTGTTAAGTATAGTAACAATAGGTCTTGCTTCTGGGGTTGCTCAAAGTCAAGTAGCTTGGAACTATTCGAACAATATGCTGACTCTTTCGATCAACTGTGCACGAGAAGCTCGGCAGAACGCGGATTACTTCTCCCACGCACTTTTCTCCTCTTCTTCAAAGTCAGGAAGAAAGTAGGCAGCGAGCGTGCAACAGAGCAAGCCGGAGACGATGCCTGCACTGACTGCAGTGAAAACAATATGAGTGACAGACCAGCTCTCTAGCATTGGATTTGTAGATGCTGGATGTTGATGACGAGGAAGGAAATGAAATAAAGCTGATTCTGGGAAGAGCTCCAAGCTAGCATCTGGTTGGTGAGTGAGGTTGAGTTTGACAGGAAAGGCAGGCACGTGCTCTGTGATCGAACAGGAATTTAAGTCATCAAGAATGCTATTATTTCCCGGACGCGCAGTTTTTCAAGGACTGCATCACAAAGAAAAATTATATTGTTGGAAGAATCAATGTACTTTGTCCTTCCCACAAATCAACAGTATGTTCCCCACGTGATGATTTGAAAGGCCTGCAGACTTCGAGGCTCTTACATACAAATCTGATCCAGAACTTTCCAGTTCGAACAAGCGCATAACAATGAGATCAACGTGATTAGAGCTAGAAGAATGCCATATCTACTTTTTTGAAGTTGAAGGGGGTGTCAAAGAGCCTGATACTCACCTTTGCTGTGCCTGAGCTTTTCAAAGTCTCAAGCTGTAAGCAACATCTACCATGGACCAGCGTCACTCATAACTAAAAGAAGAGAGAAAAACATACTTCGGTATCTTCATGAGACTTAGCATCGATTGGAAGTCACGCTGCATGCTATCGACGGTCTTCTCATCACCACACTACCTTTCCAATCATCCTTCACATCCCATTCATCTATCCTTAAGTTTCTTTCCACCCATATCAATCCCGTCCAGTCCTCTTCTCCCGCACATCATCCGCCTCCGACCTTCAACGCAATTTGGTTCCCTAGCATGCTACCAAAAAGGAAACGGCTCTGTGGATCAATGACCAAGAGCCCATGATATTTAGTAACAACGTTCTATCTAAAAGAAGGACCAAACCACAGAATTAAGGTGCGCAACGTCGTTTTAAGTGCGTATGGTATTAACCGGGGTTTTGCCAGTCCGTAGGGTAGGAAAATGAATATCGTGTAGTTCAAATGCTTTTGTTTGGTGTTCAGAAGACCAGGCGCCGAAAGTAAAGCAATCCGTGAGGAATGTAGAAAAGACGAATCTTAGGGGATTTCGTATGCCAGGCTATGCAGAACGAGCGGGAGGTGAGATCATTTGCTTATGTCCAAGAGAAAAGGAAAAAACGATGACCATATCCACGCAATGATCGATAGTTCATCGAGGCCTATCGAACGTGGCGATCCCGGAGGACCTATGCGACAGGAGCAATTGGTGCAACCACTGGAGCAGCACCAAGATCGACAGCTTCACCAAGTTCACCATTGGTAGCCTTCTGTGGGCAGTCACGGGAGATGTGGCCAGCCTCACCACATTGATAGCAAGTCTTGCCAGCAGTGTTCAACGGACCTCCGTTGGGAGCGGTGCAGTCTCTAGAGATATGACCGAGCTTACCACAAGCATAGCATTTCATAGCTTGAGCTTGGCCTATACGCTGGGGTTAGAATCAAGGTGCTAAACTCTAGAATGTTCAACATACAGTCTCTAGCAAAATGGTTTGGTCCTCCGCATTTATAGCAAGTAGCGGGACGTGGTCCACCAGCAAATGCGCCACGAGGGGCAAAACCTCCATTGAAACCTCCACGAGGAGCACCTAGCCCGCGACCAGCACCTGGGATAGGACCTGGACCTGCTGGGCTAGGACAAGAGCGCTAAAGCCTATCAGTATACAAGTAGCCAAAGATACTATCCTAACCTACAGCTAGATGTCCCGGTTGACCACAGTTGTAGCATCGACCGCTGGTACCGGCCCCGCTCAATCGAAGAGTTGGGCAATCCGCTTGAACATGACCAAGACCCTGGCAGTGATAGCATTGCTTCGCGTCGGTAGTTCTTGGCAAAGGACAGCCGTTCGACTCGTGCCCTATCATTTATCATATCAGAGGAGGCCTCGGAAAAGGTCGCTTTGCGGCTGATGCTTACCGGGTTGCTTGCCTAAATAAAAGTTAGTACAGTGAAAGTGACAGTCTGAACCCAATACGCACAGTTATAGCAGAGGCGTTCAGCAGAAGAGCAGACTTCAGCATAGTGGCCAACGTTGCCGCACTTGTAACAAGCACGTCGAGAAAGCGAAGACATGGCGACTAATGTATGGGTCTGTTCAATGCCATCGTCAGCACAGCAAGTAACAAAGCTTTTCCCCTCTTCCGAGGTCCATTCCCGGATGATCTTTTTGCATCGATGAGGTGGTGCATCGGGAGCTCTGGTATCTAGCCACTCCTCGACCGTTGTGGCTGGCATGTTGGTATGCGACAACAGCGAGAATTGTTGATCTTGAGCTTGCGATCACCAGAATGACTTTGCATGACCAGCATCCGTCAGGCTGCAGGATGCATGGATCTTGTGCGACCTGGAAATACGCCGACTGGTATATCGTCGGCAGCGTAGGCGATGTCGTGGTTGTCGCGCAAGGTCGTCGTATCGCAGGTGAGAGCAGATGTGCCAGCTCAGAGAGAGAGATGGAGAGAGAGCACAATAGATTCCAGAGCTGCACCACTCAAAGCAGGAGGTTTGTTTGGGAACGTACCTACTCGATCTTCCTGGTTGAGGATCCTGCGGGTTTCCTTCTTCCTTCACAACAGCAGCAACTTCTTCCGTCAACCTTCTTCCCTCCGTGTACGACGTCGCGAGCAACGATCTGACTTTCAACACTGGTTGATTTTGGCGGGAGCAAGGGCGCAACAGATTTTGTAGGGCGAAAGTCACCTAAATAATGCGTTCCGTTCTACCTAAGCCTTTCCAGGGTAGGGGAGGGTAGGATAGGCTAGAACCGCCAAGTTTAGGTAAGCCCCGTCGGGCTTGAGGAGCGAACGAGCGCAGAATTCCAGCGGATCGTGGCGAATGAGGGGACGGCGGTCAGGAACGTCCCAGGGCCACTGATCTTAGCTACCTCCACTGAGGACCGGCCATGCTCTCAAGACATTACCGTACAGTCTTTACACCTCCCAGATATCGTTTCTTCTTCTTCTTCTTCTTCGACCGGTGCGCTTGGATCTATCTCGCAATCCTCCTCAGACACTCCCACCTATCGCCGCTGTGAAACACCACACGGCTTCTCCCTCCGGTTGGTTTTTCTCTTTTTCTCAGCCTGGGCACGGGCATGAGGGGTGAGGTGATGAGATCTCCGCTTGCAGAAAAAAAAAATCTGGTTCTTTTCCAGGATCGAGCATGCTGCAATGCACTCGCAAAGCCTACCTAGCTTAAAGTTGCTAGGAAGCAGGACCCCAAGCAAGACAGCTATCACAGTTTGTAGCAGAAGAGTACAAGTTCTGACTCGATCAAAAGGCATTCACACTTCACTGAATGTCTCAAAACCTTGCTAAGTTCTCTTATTCATCACCGAAAGCTCTGAGCCCAAGGATATCTCTATCCAAGCCTCTCTAATGCTCCATTTTCACTCCGTTGTGTATACACCCCCACTCCCTGGTTCTCAGCAGCTGCAACATCCCATGGTGGATTTGCCTGCAGTTCCAGATCTTATCTGTGCCAATGATGCGCCTGACGCCGGGGACTCCAATGTCCTAGATATGGTATACTCGCTTGTCATTATTCAGTTTCGACAATAATATTACAATTCTTTTATGACAAAGATGGCATGGGCCAAACTTGTGCCGATACTCGTCCTCTTTCTGATGGGTGTGGAGGTAAGGGAACTTCCTGGATAGGTGCAATGGAACGCGGGGCTGCCTCGACAACATAATTTACTCCGTCATCTGAGATGTAGGAGGGAGGTCTGGCGGCTGAGGGGCGACCGTCAGATGGTTCTGCAGTGATTGAGTTTTGACGTTGCAATGACGAAGTTTCTGTATTACGTTGCCAGTATAGCCTGTTTGGATCCACCCTCTGCAAAGAATCAACTTCAGGCCCGAAAACTCTAGACTCGCACTTACCACAGATTCTCGCCACAGACCATAGGCAGGAGGAGGATACTTAGTCGCCTCGCTCTCAATGCCAGCTGCTTCTTCATCACGCGCAAGGGCGACCCGAATAGGTACAGCAGGATTTGCATATCCACCGGGTCCGGTCATTTCAGGCATTCTTTGAGAGGGCCGGTCGTCTAGGGGTGGATGGATTATCATCATGCATAGCCTTATCAACGAATGGCAGAAGAAGACTGTGATAATAAGTATTATAAGAATTAAGAGAACGTGGAATTCTTGGCTCTCGTCTCTGTTCGACAGAGCAAGCGCAAGATAGATGGTCAAAACGAGTGTAAGGAACTATGGCTCGTTAGTATTGATCTAAAGGTCTACCAACGACCCATACGTACCAATCCTGATATAAAGCAACTCAGTAACTTGGCGCGGATCTTCCGGTTTTTGATATGTGGACCACACCCTCGAGCTTTACGCCTCGCCTTAACTCTCCTACGTCTTCTACCAGCGTCTGCCATTGCGGCCAAATGGAGTTCGGCGGGATCTACACCAACAAATCTGCGTACCGGACTTGGTTGTACCTCAGATAGGATGGTAGGTATGGGAGAAAGATCATTTGGTCTGTGTGAAGTGCTGGGTCGACTGGTTCTGCTTCGCGTGGGTGTTAATGGATTTCGAAGAGTCTGGGGAGAGTTCGATGGAGAGTTGGTTGTTGTAGAGGTATTTGTGTCTGATCGAGTGAGGTAAGGAATTATTAGTCTCGTCGAAGGTAGGTTAGACAGACCCAAAACCAGCCTTGGCGATTTAGGACTCTCTGGAACATCTGTTATACTTTCCCGAACACTGGCAACTCTTGAGCGACCGTTGAAGAGTCGACTGATTGGACGCCGCGCGCTTTCCAATCTCGATTGCGCTTCCCCACCCGAACGATTCGATGGGGTCTGTCTGTTCGCCATATTTGGTGATGGAGGCATGCTGAAGAAAAATAATTGGTTGTGAGTTCTGATATCCTGAGCCTAAGGAATTGTCTTCTCGAAAACAACGATATCTCATGCAAGCAGCTCGAATGATCCCCCAAAGCTAACCTAAACAAGGTGGGCCTTGTCAACTAGACCGAGTTTGTTGAAGGTTGTGATGCATGAGGAACAATTGAAAACGGCGAGGACGTCGAAGAGATTGTGGTATCCAATTAGGAGGGTCTCGAAGAAGTGAAAGCTCCAGCTCTCATGAAAGGCACAGTCGATGTGTTGGCTGTAGAGCGATGAAGAAGATTGTCGTTGTGACCAGACAGAACGAGATAAAGAAGGCAGCGGTAAAACCAATCGACAACGAAAAGAACGACAAGAAGAAGAGGAAGACGAAACAGTTCAGGGTTCTTCTACCCTCAGACGAGGCTCAACTCGAAATCAAACACCGACGGAGGGAGCGTGTCAGCGGAGCAGGAACAGAATGGGAAGAAGAAAACGTTGTCACAGAAGTCGAAGACGAAATGTTTGCTTCGTTGAGAATGGAAGGAAGCACCGACCTACGTAGTATCAGTATCGCCATGCATGCAAGCCGGCCGGTGGGCAATGAACTCGACGTCGAGGCAAAGAATAGGGATGGAGACGACCCAAGACGGATAACGTTTGAAGGAGGCTGTTGAACCGCGTTTCAAGAGTTGTCGCTCGCTGCAGCAGGCCTCGGTGTCCAATCATTGCGCAGCAACTCTTCCCGAAACGAGCGCCTTACCGTCTGCCTCAGGGGTTGCGAGTGCCACCCAAACAGCGCTTCTCAGCCTTTTCACATGTGTGAAAATGGCAACGAGGGACTTTTAAGCTGTGACTATTTACAAGCAAGCGTCGCGCGCACTACAGTACATATCCCCATATCATTGGTCGGTCACGGAATATCTGTATCCCCTCTGAATTTCGGGTGTGATCTTTTTCGGTGTATCTGCATCTCGGACCATGTAGATACTTGACAAGTGTATGATTAACTCCAGGACAACCAGCCAAAGCGATGACGCCCTGTCGATCATAACAGTCTAACCTTCCCCAACATGTTTCTGCTTCTGAGAGCGGCCGCACCACTGATCAAACAGAAGACGAAGTCCGAGGCTATGGGATCTCCAGAGACCAAACTCCCGCTGGACTTTCAATCTCCGAACCTCGCTACACTCTCAGATCTCCCCTTCTCATCCCCGGCGGTTTCCCCAGATATGCCTTGGCTTATGCTTAGTAAACCCAACTATGCCTGGCAAGCGTTCCTGTTGTACAAACTGTGTAAAGATCTCTCAGCTCACTTCAACTCCCCTAAAAGGAGGTTGCGATCTGAAGAGCCCGACAGAACTAATCTTGTTAGCGTACGCGCAGCCAGTTTCATTCGAAAACACCTACCGATCGGGTCTGAGGCAGGAGACAATTCCGCACAGTTGACCGTCCCCTTGTGTCCGGGCAACTTATATTGCAACTTGCCGTTCTCGCTGTTCCAAACAACCACAGTCCCATCTCCGGCACCTGATGCTATTCTCTTCCCATCCGAGTTCCAGCTTGCTTTGATCAAGTTCTTCTCCATACCCGCAGGAGCACCATCAAAAGTTCGGATATGGCGTTCTGTAGGGGCGAACGGTCTGATGTCCCAAGTTCGCACGGTTGAGTCCATTGAGTTCGAGAGGAGTGATTGCGAATCTGGTGAGATTCGCAGAGACGAGATAGTATCCGTATGACCAAGCATAGAATACACGACGGCTTTTCGTCGCATATCCCAAACCTTGATGTCGTTGTCTATGCCACCAGAATATAATTCGTTGCCTGCCTCCGATAATGCTACCGCCGTCACAGGAAATTCAGTCTCAATAAAATCAACCGCATTCTTCGTCCTAGGGTCCCAGATTCCAATGCAGCCATCATCAGAGCCACTAATCAGCAGTTCTTCACCTCTTCTACTGATGTCCATAGTATTGATGACTTCCTCGTGTCCAACATGCCTGCGTATCCTGTTTCCAGTCTCCAGATCCCAGCTTGCCAAATGCATATCGGCCGATGCTGAGAATAATACTCTCGAGTCTCGCGACCAATGTAGATCAAGAATTGCGCCTTTGTGGCCGGTCAATGTACCGTAGTTTTCGCAATTACCATAGGTTCTCCATAACACTGTATTTAAATCAGTATAGAAACAGTAATTTACCGTTAGATATCAGCTCACTGATAGATCTATCCATAGATCCCGAAGCGATGTAGTTTCCATTTGGATCAAACTTGGCACAGAAAACTTCTCCAGAGTGACCGGAGAGCTCCATCACGGGAGCTTGAAGCCCACTCGTTCGCGGCACCTACGTAGCCATCATCAGTAGTTGGTTCTTCAGAATAGTTCAGCGCAGATTCTAGATCCCATTGAGAAATACATACCGCTTGTATGAGCGCGCCATTTCCTCCTGAGCCATTAGCAGTAGCTACAGCCTTGCTATCCTTTCCCATATTCTGCCTCTTCACTACCATTTGCTGCGACCCAAGGTCCACGGACGGATGACGCTTCTGTGCCGCCATTTTCGTGATGAGTAGACAGTTGACGTAAAATTGGTTGTTTGGAATTGAAGCTCAATGTTCTATGTTCTGTATTCACAATATGTGTTGAAGTCGAGAACTTTTTTTGAAGTCATCGCTAGCGCTCGGTAGCCTTCCATGCTCAACCCTGCAACCTCCGAACGTCAACGCTTTCTCAAGCTATGCTCCTACAAAGTAAACTCTACATAGGGTGAAATTGATGTACAGCAGCTCAGGAGCCGAATACAAATATGGCTTCCACCAAAGCTGCACGGATTGGAGAAGAGTAAGCTTCCCCACCATGTTTTGAGCATATGAGCTGACCAGACTACAGAGTATGGAAGTGAGTTTCCTTTCCCCCGTGCACGAGTCCATATTGAAAGAGATGCAGGAGTCGAGTCGACAAGGTCAACGCCGAGCTTGTTGTCTTAACATACGGCACAATAGTTGCACAGCTATGTAAAGATTACGAGAGTGACTATGTCGAGGTCAACAAACAGCTCGATAAGATGGGATATAATATCGGTCTACGATTAATCGAGGACTATCTTGCCAAATCGAATACGATGAAGAGGTGTGCGAATTTTAGGGAAACAGCTGAGTCGATTGCAAAGGTCTTATATATCGCTATGTAGGTTTCAATTTGCTAACTCTTGTGAAGATCGGATTTAAGATCTTCCTGAATATCACGCCTACCATCGCGAACTGGACAAATGATAGCAAGCAATTTTCATTGATATTCGAGGAGAATCCACTAGCAGATTTTGTGGAATTACCGGATGATGGGAGAGCACAGGAAGACTTGTGGTATTCAAATATCTTCTGTGGGATCTTGAGAGGTGCGTTGGAGATGGTGCAGATGCAGGTGGAAGCTCACTTCATGAGTGACGTGCTAAGAGGGAATGATTCAACGGAGATGAGGATATCTTTGATCCGGTATATTGACGATGAAATGCCGGCTGACGATGAGTAACGAGGTCGCCTAGGGCTGTTTCGGAGTATAGCGTTTAGACGGTTTGGGAGGAGCAAAGGCGTTGGCAAGGAATGGAATCACATGTTGGATTATGCCACTTGATTCCATGGCTTTCTTCTTATGGTCATGGGGCAGCTCATACGTTAGGTTATACAGTCTACACGTTTGTTGTTCAAAGTTGAACTGGTACGCTGAATATTCGATTTGAGTTTTCAACATATTATATTACTCTACTACACAGCAGCATCTTAGCAGACGTGGCGACTAAGAAGTCTTTTAAAGATATATCTTCTTTGGCTAACATTTCCAAAACGATCGCATATATAGCCTTTCATTTTCTATTTGAAAGTTCCTCTTCTCATTCTCTCTATCACGTCATCTCAATGGCGTCTCTATCTAATCTACAAAGTCGCCACCCTATGTCAATTGCCACCATTTTGTTCTACAGTATATGACTCAACTTCAACTTGGAATCTCTCGTCATCCAATCCCAACTTAGGGGTAGCACGTGATCAATATTCTCCTGACTTTACATCGACGTTATCGAACCCGCTAACTATTCGATTTCTAGATACGATGAAGGAATAAAATGAATGGCCTTGTAGACATCCCACCTGCTTAGCCCCTGTCAGATAATAACAAAATATCCATTACTTCATGATCCATTATATTTATTTTTCAGGCGACGAGAGCTGGTTTAGATAGCGGACCCACCATATCGAAAGTTTGTAAAGGGATTAGAACAATACTAGGGACATATACCCGTTGGATAGACTGCTCTAAAAGCGAACATTTTTCCACGCGAGACGGGAGAGAACGGTGATCTCGTGGTTAAAACATCAGGAGAGCCATTATTGTCGGTGGTCCAAGGACTCTTTCCAGCCTTAGGTAAGCAGCACCAGCCTCGCAGAATCAGCCCCCGAGCCACCTCACCACCGCAAAACCATTTTACCCGCAGCCAAAGAAAGACACAGTTGGCCATAGCGTGCTGGAGACAGCTCGTCCCGTGCTGAGAACTACGAAAATCCGTTACCTCTCGAAATCGTAACTACGCCCATCTCTCCTCGACTACCTACGCTATCGGCCCATTGAGTTGGACATCGCAGGGCGAAGATCTCCTCTCAGGAAATACGGCAGACTGAACTCGCCCCGTCCTTCGCCTCATCGTCCTCTCGCTTGCTTTCGTCACGCGCCTATCGCATTCGCTTTTTCTCTGGTTCGCAAAAAGGGTCTGACGGAGGTTAAGTCGGCGAACACGGTCGACCGATTACCAATTTGCATCTCTCTTGCGCGACGGCTTCCGCGCACTTCTGCTGCGAGTTGGCACGTCTAAACTCTTATCCTGAAATCCGACCATCTTGTTACGACCTTTCCGCTCCAACCTCCGCGTCACAGAGGTTCGGTGGCTGAACGGCCGGTTTCTATCTTCCCCACTGCACAGAGAACGAGCATCCCTCGTGATTCTAAGCGCAACGATGAATAACGTTCAGATGAGCGGGATGAACGCCATGGGCGGTCCCGTGGGAGGTGTTGGTGGGATGCCTATGATGAACAACGGTACCACGGGTGGAGTCCGACCCATGCTACCAGGGACAGCGACAGATCAAAGGGCGCAGCTCAATACATATATTTACGAGTATTTCCTCAGAAATGACATGTGGGACTGTGCAAAGGCGCTGTTGGAAAGTGGAGAGCCATTGAACACACTCAAAGACAGCCCTGGACGCCGTCGCGATGAAAATGGCACTGGAAATGGCGATGATGGAGGAGATGGAGATTCAAAGGATTTTGGAAATCCAAAAAGACCTGCGGACTTGCCGGACCCAAATCTTCCCAAAGAGTGCCCTGAAAGCTGCTTTCTGTATGAGTGGTGGTGTTTATTCTGGGACATGTTCAACGCCCAGCGTGGCAAAGCTGAGGGACGGAACGTATTGCAATACTACACGCATACACAGGCAAGTTTTCCCATCCTGTTTGAGGGCAGTCACTAATTTCTTAGGCACAATCACGGTCGAAGCAAGAGCAGCAGCAAATGATGTTACGAGGGCTAAGAAACGACATGATGCCTCAAAATTATCCACAGGGTTTCCCAGGCCAGCAAATGATGAGGAATCAAGCCAACGGTATGAATGCTCAGCAAAATGATCTCAGACAAAAGGCTATTCAAAATACTCGAAATGCGTAAGTAAATTAAACTCTTCCGCCTATTCAATACTAACCGTAATCAAGAACTCCCCAGCAAATTCAAATGATGGCGACGCAACAGAAGCAACAAGCGATGCAGCGCGACCCTTCAAACGACAACCAACAACGTGCACAATCTCCTGCGTCGGTTGAAAACGCGGCTTCCCCGTCAAAACGGCCCCGCCTCGATGGGGCTGGATTCAACCCTCAGCAACAACAAATGCCTAATGGAAGAGGACAGGGAGGAATGCCCCAACAGGTGGGAAATTCTGGCCCCAGCAGTGCTATACAAGTCGCTCATATGCAGCTTGCCAATGGTATCGAATCAAATCTAACAGCTCAACAGTTCCAGAACATGCCTGGTAATCCCAATGCTGCTACCGCCCAAAGACTTGCTGGATATCAAGCGAGCTTAGGACAGCAACAGCAGCAGCAGATGCCCAATGTCAAAGCTATGCCAAATCCTGGCGGTCCTCAGAGTCAAGGCTCACCAATGATGACCCAAGGTCAACAAGATGGTGGGGCGATTGCGAACTACTATAACCCGGGAGAAATTGGACCAAATGGAATACGCCCAGGACAAGGTGGGCAACCCGGTGCTAGCGGCAACCACGCCTTGCAAGACTATCAGATGCAGCTTATGCTACTAGAACAACAAAACAAGAAGAGACTCATGATGGCTCGCCAGGAGCAGGACAACATGACACTCCCTCGCGCTGAAGGTGGTCAAGGTGCTCCAGCGGGACCAACTAGTCAACCCTCATTCCAAGGTAACTCACCTCAAGGACCACGGTCTGGCAACTCTCCAAACCCTGGAGATCAGATGAAACGTACGCCACATATGAATGCTGGTGGAATGCCGTCTCCTATTCCTGAGGGCCAGTCGAGAGGCTCACCTAGTGCCGGAATGAACTTCATACCTAGTGGTCAAATGGATCCCAGTATGAATCCCCAATATATGGTTAATGCTGGTATGCCCAACGGAATGCGTCCACCAAACTCGCACCCGAGCAATTTCAACCAGATGAACATGACGCCACAGCAAATGGCCATGGCACGGCAGTCACAAGCACAACAAGGAGGCTGGCAAGCAGGACCCAACGGACAGATGATGACCCAACCTGCTCCTGGAGCACCTCAGCAAATAGGTACTCCACAACAACGTAACATGCCACCTCCCTCGGTTCCGGCTGCTGGTGCAGTCGCTAATGCAAACGGCCGGCCCCAACCTGCCTCTCCACAGCAGAATACTCCTGCTCCGCCAACGCCGAACCAAGCAAATAAGGCTAATCCGAAGAAGAAGAATGAGTCTAAGGACAGTAAAGCAAAGGTATATTTTATTGCGTTAAATGTATCTTTTTGTGGAAATGTTGACATTAAGACAGCGGACTGCAAAGAAAGGATCGAACGCGAACCTCAACGCTGGTGCTACACCATCAGCCGACGCCGAGACTGCCGGTGCAACTCCTACACCCGCGACGCCGATTACCCCAGTTCACCCGAAGAGCTTCAACGGCCAGAATGGTGTTGTTCAGCCCGGCACGAATGGCCAGCCGACGGCCCCGGTCAACACTGGTATTCCGCAACCTGATACGCTACAAGCGAGTATGAGCTTTGCGGATCCTACAGTAAGTCTTCCTCTTACCTTGAAATCAGCACTCTAATCATTCTCAGTTTGTCGACTTCCAAGGCACCATGGATTTTGCTGGCCCCGGCAACGGAAACATGGACGTGCTCCAAGACTTCGACTTCGACTCGTTCCTGCACCAAGATGGTGAAGCGAATAACTTCGATTTCGATGCTTCCGCATTTTTGAACGGGGATAGTAACGAAATTGGGGCAGAATGATGATTAGTTCGCAGGTGCCACTATCAATTTTCGGCGTTTTCGAGCATCCTCATGGCGTTCAGCGGATCATACCACCTCACTTCCTTGTCGATTGTTCATGCGAAAAGAGTCCAGGTTCCCACGATTAGAAGAGATCACTTTTCCATGTCTTAAAAAATTCCTTTTTACATATACATTACGGATTGTGCGATTGGATACTGGGCTGGGTTTATGTCTCTTTTATGTTTTATTGTTGCAACGGACGTACTTAATACCTGCTGATTATGGTGCGATGGGAATGTGCCAGGCGACAGGTGAAAGTTTGGAGTCGGGAGGTGCGTGTCTCAACACTTCAGCTCTGTTCATTATGTTGTGTCAAAGGCTCAGGAAGGAGGACCTTTGTGTACTTATCATTGGGTGCGAGGGATATCACTGCGAGAGAGACATTGTCATTTGCAATTGAAGACCTTTTTTCGATTGCAATCGTTTGAGCTACCTCCCCCTTCTGATTCGATCAGCCTGTTGTTACTTTGCTTACGAAGCGAGACGTCCAAAGATGACCCACTTTCAAGGGCTAGATCTTGACTGCCATGTTAGGGCAGGCAACCACGACAATCCACTGCCCTTGGTAAGTTCGTCTTTCGCGTCTAGCGCCTATGCTTTGCCGCGAAGGATGATATCTATCCCTCCCACAACCCATTTCCTTCTTCTCATTTTTCCCACAGTCAGAAGACGCAAATTTTCACTTGAACATATATAAAGAGGAAATCGCTGTCTAGAGCCGGCCCTTAAGTTGTCTTACTGTATTCCAACTTTCGTTCACCTCCCACTCACAAATTTACCCCCTTTCTCCTCGGCTCGCCGCCGCCTCGAGCAAACCTCCATAACACACAAACTTTGATCATGGCATCGGTTTTACCGCCCAATCTCGATGCCCCATGGCATAGCGATACACTTCTCCAAATACGCACCTCCAAGATGAAGCCCATGCGCAACCTCAGCACCACAACGGGTATTTATAAACTCCCACGCAGCACCCGGATTTTCTGTTCAGCCACCGGCCTGGCTGAAGATGAGCATGACCTCACTTTTCACGGTGGCGTTGATAAAGCCGTCCATCAGTACTATCCAGGCCACTACGCTGTCTGGCAGTCTGAGTATCCCGAGGCAGAGAATTTTGAGATTGGCGGCTTTGGGGAGAACCTGGTTAGTGAAAAGATGAATGAGAGGAATGTGTGTATTGGCGATAAGATACGTATTGGAGAGGTATTGTTGCAGGTTAGTTTGCCAAGACAGCCGTGCTTCAAATTGAATCATCGATTTTCTCTCAAAGGATTTGCTAGCCAAACCTGGAAAAAGAGTCGGACTGGATGGTACTACCGGGTTTTAAAAGAGGGATCGATGGGAGTAGGTGATAAGATTGTCTTGGTGGAGAGGTTGTATCCACAATGGACAATTGAAAGGATACAAGAATATTTGCATAGGGATACAACGAATCTGAACAAGTTGCTAGAGGTACGTCGATATATCAAGACCCGAATCGAGGCTAAATCTTCATACAGTTAGAGAGTATTGATGAATTTGGCAATGAGTGCAAAAGGGCCTTCAAATCGCTGGTAGCCAAATGCCAAGCAGAAGAAGAAGAAAAAGCCAATGGAGGCAAGAAGAAAACCCCTGAAAAATGGACCGAGTTCGAACTCATCGAGAAGAAGCCTCAAACTCCACGTATCATTTCTCTTGTCTTCGAAAAACTCGGAGCAGAACCAGGAGAAGAACTCGATCCCGGTGCCTTCGTCCGTCTCAAACTGCCCAACGGCTTGATCCGCCCATACTCCATTGTCAGCGGGTTCGAGAATAAATTTGAACTCGGCATCGCCCACGAGGAAGCCAGCCGAGGCGGGTCTCGTTATCTCCACGAGACACTCCAAAGAGGCGACAAGATCCTCGTTGGCAACATCACCACGAGCGTCCCCATCGCCAGTGGCATTTCGAATCATATTTTCATTGCGGGGGGCATCGGGATTACTGCGTTCTTGAACCACCTTGACGTCTTTGATCAGATCAATTTCAACTATACGCTTCACTACGCCGCTCGTTCATGTGAAGAGGTCGCGTACAGAGATATTCTTGAAAAGAAGGGAGATAGAGTTGTCATCTACGATAAGAGTAGAGGACAAAGAATGAACGTGTCTGAGATCCTCGGAAACCGAGTCTGGAACAGCTTCGTCTACGTCTGTGGACCACAGCGTCTTCTCGATGATGTTATCCGCTCTTCAAACGAGCTGGGGATGAGCCAGGACGAGATCCACTATGAAGCTTTTCAGATTGCGACGTCAGGAGATCCCTTCAGTGTCGAATTGAAAAAGGATAAGACGATCTTGGAAGTCGGTGAACAACAGACCCTCCTGCAGGTGTTGAGAGATGCAGGCTTAGAGATCGACAGTAGTTGCGAGGCGGGGAACTGTGGAACGTGTAAGGTTGAGGTGTGTAGTGGGCGGGTGGAGCATAGGGGGAGTGCGTTGGCTGAAGACCAGAAGGATAAAGCCATGTTGAGTTGCGTTTCGAGGGGCGTGGGGAGGTTGGTGATTGACTTTTAGAGGATTTTTGCTCGTCAATTGTTTTTTTTTTTGGAATTTTGGTTCGGAATTGAAGCCACCTGGAAGGTTAAATTGGAAAAAAGGAATTCTGGTGCACATTGTGTCTCTATTTACCCTTGAGTATTTACTTAATCATGTTAAGCCTCAGACTACTCCACTATCGCTTAGAATATAGAGAAATTTTGTTGAAGACATTAGCAACAGAACAAGTTTTTACCTTCTCAGTCTCAACACGAACGAACCCATGACAGTCGGCTCGTGGTCAGCAACCCTCGCCCATGAAACACAAACCTTGCTTCAACGCTTCCCTGCCCGTTTCAACACCACTCTACGGCACTGTTCCATCGCGAGCACAGTTCTCTGTTTTACGACTGCTGCGATCCACTAGACGTTGAGATCCGCAAGCAATAGCACAGTCGCTACGAAGCGACGAAGCGGTCATGGGTAGGAGTACTGTACAACAGAAATTTTTGACAGACACCAGCATCCAGCCCTTGGTGAATATAGATTGAAATGATTTTCTCCTTGCCCTTAGCTGTCCTTTTCAAAACGCAGAGGTCTTCTACTACCTCCTCCGCACTGATATGCTGTTCTGTGAAAGTCGGAAGACGCTCTCGGATCCGAGCTCAATTTAATTGTCTATTAAGGTCTCAAGTTCCTTGTTTAACCCGAGTTATCTGTTCAGAGTCCGAGGTAATTTTTCCTGTTCATAAATGAAGGTGATAGGTCTCCAAGGCTTTAGCATAGATTACAGGATGGCAAGAGACAGAATCAGCACCTATATCATTGGAATAGGCGTGGAATACCCTTAAGAGAGCCAAGACAGAGAAATCCAGCTAGGATTTTGGGGGATATGAGATCAACTTCTAAACAGCAATTGCGAATGCAGAATCCTGCGAATGATAAGGTTACAGAACAGAGCCAGCAACTGCTCCTTGCTCGTCATCACCAGAAATGAGAATATTAGGAAAAGGTAAATAGTTAAAACGACCCAAGAGCAGTTCAAAAATTGATCGCGAGAAGAGATTCAGGGAATATGGAAAAGCAAAAGTTTTGCTACCCCCTTGTGATAATTGACCTGGCAATGAGGTAAAGACAAGGTGCAGATAATACGTCACATCTGATTATTCTTAAGCGAATCAAAACAAACCTTTCTCCCCTAATTAGCGTGCGCGATGAATTCGAGTCTTCTAAAACTCAATTCAAGGTAACAGAATGGAATTTGTTATAAACCATTCTCAGCCTCTTTAATTATCTTCCTCTATGCGTTGTTACAGTGAATGGAAGTGTAAGCAGCAGCTAGTACTACCTGAAGGTAAACCGAAAACCTCTTATTGACCTTGGTCCTGTAATCGAGTGTTCTCGCTCTTTATTTGTTCTGAGCACTTCGTAACAGACTTTGTCTAAGATATGTATCAGCGTTGAAAGTATTTGATACATGAGGTAGATCACTTACCAGTCTCTCATCGCTGGCGTCTAGTAAATTATACTGTGCAAAGTATTGTTGTATTTACAAGAGAAATCCCGCACCGCTAATGATGTCTAATTCCTCAGCTAGGAAGGTTGAGAACCCAGTGTAGAAAGCACGTCCTTCAACCTGAATGCGGACCTTCTTCTTCGTAGCATCTCCAACGACGTGAGCTGTGAAGCCACCTTGTCCCTCATAAGCGTTCGAAACAAGTGAATGGTATGTCCACCTCTTCTCCGGTGGCATTATCCCTTTCGTATGAGCCAAAGCTCTTCTCGCAGCACATCCAGACCCACATGGCGACCGATCTACCTGCTGGGCCGCAAAGATGCACTTCAAGAGTCAGCATTTTCTTATCGCAGTGTACAACGCGAGAAAAGAGCAGAGATGATCATCGCGAGATGCAGATGTGTTGATAGTGCTTTACTAAAAATACACTATTTCAGGGGTGCAAAGAGGAAGGAATGATATGACTCTGGAATTCTCACAAGTCCTGTTTCGGCGCCAGCAGCATCATCAATTGCCTTGCCATGTTGATCATCTGTAGCGATAACTCCGTAAAGATATCCTAAGCCTGCGTGTTCTTCATGTTGAACAAACTTTCCGAGTTGCGGATTGGAAACGATGGCGGCTTTGAGCATGCCCATGGCTCGAGATAGTGCTTCAATGTCTAACGCACTTAACCCTTTAACGAAGCCTAATTCTGTAGCACTAACCACGCAGTAGAAAGCTCCACCCCAACAAAAGTCTACAATAACGCTTGTCTTCTCTCCAAGCTCCGGCCATCTGCATGTTGTCGGTAGAGGGACCTTGATATCGATACCACTAGCATAGGAGTCTACACTAATAAATGAAACGGCCCGTTCTGGGTCGCTTTGGAGATGTCCTTGTTGTCTTTTCGTCACTGGTACGGTAATATCCACAACTCCGCATGGGCAGTGTAATTTGATGGTAGTTATCATCTTCTTTTCATCAAAGGGAAGTCCACATTCTGGGAAGAAATCTAAAGCGAACATTTGAGTTGCAAAGTCAACAAGAAATCGTCCCAGGCCAATAGTAGCGTGCCTGCCATGAATTAGCAGAGTATACAGCTGAACTTTGTGACATAGATCCAGAGCTTAAGAGCCTTCTTCAAGAGCATACACAACGAAACTTGAAATTGCGGTTCTTGATATGGCTCACAAGCTCCGGAGCCTTGGTGGAGAAGAAATAACAATTTAGAGTAGGAAGAAGTCTCACCCACACACTGGAATCCCGGGGAGTCAGCATTCTCCTGTTTAAGTGCGTTTAGGAGTACGAGAGGAATGCTGCTTAATACAGTTGTCCTGAGAGTGTATCACTTGCGAGACACACTCTCTGGAGCCAAAACAACAAAGAATTAATCAAACATGGGGATCCTCACTGGTTGACCATCCACCGTTATGCATAAAGAGCACTCCAATATCAGCTTCACCCTTGACCGTCAACTCGGTCTCGGGCACCAAAAGAGCACCATACATCTCTCTGTGACCACGGGGCTCAAGCATCAATCTTCCTCGGATATGGTCATGGTTTGACTTGGCATCCTCCATCTTTTCGAGGAGAGTCGGTCCCTGGAGCTTTGGAAAGCCAGAATAGACAATTCGAGTAGGCTCGCCTGTCGTATGCATCTCGACAGTGCTAATGGGCTGTACCGAGGGGGGAAAGAAGTTGCGTAGAAGAGCTGGATTGTCCATTTTGATGAGGATGGTTAGTGTAAAGTGGGCTCAAAACGGACGGTTTTTGGGAAAGTCAAGGTGCAACCACAAGGCGTGGAACAACACAGCATAACGGGGAGGGAAAGAGCTATCCGAACCCATTTCCCGGCCAATGGGACTTTCTATCTCCAATATTTCGGGTATTCTTCATGCACGTTTGCTGCAGATGGATCAATCCGATCACACCGATTAGTTGTACAAATCGATCACATTGGATCAAGTGCATATATCGATCACATCCATCAGCCGTCTCAGCTTTTCCAACGACGCCCTCTGCCACGACAGCCCTCCAGCACCATACCAGTTTAGGTTCTGTGCTACCCAAGGCGCGCATTTGCTTTTAGCTTATACTTTTGACACCAGCTGCCGCTGATTCTTCTTGTCGAGAACTTCGAGGGAGATGTTCTGCCTCGGAATTTAATGATGAGTACTAAGTCACCGCTTTCTCAAGATTTGTTCTCTACCGCCTCTCTAATCTTCAACGATAGGCTTTTTATAAATGGAAACATGGGATCTGCTAAGACTATTGAGAACGTGGCTCCACTCCCATGAGCCGCCATCCAGCATATCTAATCACGAATGTAGTAGAGAACCTCGGAAATGGAAGAGCCATTTGCTTTTCGAGTTGTTCGTCATCTGCCAAGAGAATGTGGACAGTAAGGAGTTCATCTCACAAGTCGCACTGTTCACATCACAACAACTAACCAAGGCCTAATGACTAGCACGATTGCAAAGAAGCAGGGATGATTGCGACGACATCAATTATGATCTCTGGACGAGGCGAGAGTGGAAGATACGCTTTGTTTACATAGCATAATAAGAATAAAATGCCTGTGATTCGGAAATCAGAGGAGGTGAAAGTTGATAGGAAGTTAACCGAACTCAACTCTGAGGGGTGCCACGGACTAAATCGTACGACTCCAGACGGACGAAGTATGATGCCGCAGGAGCCCTGAAAGCCACAAATACTTTAATAAGAGGAGACAGATTAGGCGTAGAGCAAGTATACCAAAATCAACGTCTTTAACCAGATTGTTCGGGCCCTATTCCGAGTGTCAGATGAGTCCTGGATTTAGCCGGAGGAAGCTGTCTTCGACTGACGGATTTCAATATCTGTGTGGTATCTGATAACCGTCTTGGCACTCGCTGATAGCTTACTGCATCTGACTAACTCTACTTCAATTTTATGCTATTACAATATCCATCCATCAATGCTGAGGGTGGAGAGATTGATGTCTGTCTCATTGAAGTATGGTCGCTGTGCATGCAATAGACGCTATTAGAAAAAAGGGATAGAGAGCTCTGTCTGTTATTCTCTAAATGACTTTTTCATGACTCGCATTCAGTCGAGTCCTAGAAAGAAGATATCGTTCCCGCTCTTCGGGAGACATCATTCAGATCTGACCATTCTAGAAAGTTTGTCCACTTCGACTGAAGGGTTTCAAGTGCAGCAGCTTGAAGTATGTGTCATTGCTGAAGTTGTGTTCTTCAAAATCACTCTAAACTGTGCGACAATCGAGGTTGTTGTCACCAGCATCGACATCTCTCATCGTGTGACAAATGTGATGACATTCACAAACCTGAGCTGACCTCGCTTGTGCAAGGTTGAGGAGATATCGGGTAAGACACCAAAGGCGGCTTGTCTTGCATAAAGTGTGAGGCAAGTGTCTTATCATCTTGAGGATCCACGAGAGAGAACACAACGTGGGAAGCAAGGGTTTGCAGGGCATGGAATGGTTGCTGGGAAGTTAATGTGACAGGTCACTCTTCATCCCAAACTCTAAAAATTGAACCTGAGTATAGAGCGAAACCAAGTCTCGGACACCAGTCTCGGACACCAAGTCTCGGACACCAAGTCTCGGACTTGGTTGCCACGCTTTCCCACCTTCACAGGAGTGGAAAGAGGGGACACCTCGGCATCGACCTCCTGCTGTGAAGATGGAGACCAATTAAAAGAAATTGCCTCTTTTTCACCGACAGTCTTAACGTCAAGGACTCTACAGCATCCCTCTAATAAAATTCCAATCTAAATCGGACCCAAGCATTTGTTGGCCCTATCAATCCCAAGCTCTGCTTCGCCTGCCCCGTGATTTGGGTTCAGCGGCAGATCGATCCGGCGTCAAAGCACGGTCTGGACTCATATCGGCGATAAGCAACTTCCAGCTCAAAACCAAGGTCTGGGGGATCAATCACCTATCGCCGCTTATTGCGCAGATGTGCTGAACAAATGAAGAAATGTGGATAGGAGGGGCGTGAAAAGCCGTACCGTCCATCATGTCGAGGTCTATAAAAGCTGCCTCCTCCTCGGTAGCGACGGCACCAATCCATTCTCTTACTAATCACTTGACGAGATCTGTATCTTTGAGCCCGACAGACGATAAATCAGACGCCGAAATGAGTGCACCATATAAATTTCAAGGCTGGTTGGGATTTGACAAAGATGCAGTCAAAGGCAATATGGTCTGGCAAGAGTTTGAGCCAAAGACCTTGACAGATGATGATGTGGATATCAAAGTTACCCATTGTGGGATTTGCGGATCTGTGAGTTATTCCTTACCACCGTTCTAGTTCCTGGTGACAACTTGGAGCTTGCAAGCTGCATCGAGAGCGGCTCATTCCCCTTCAAACCATGTCTTATCTCAAGAATATCAGCAAAATCATTTACTAATTCGCCTGCAGGATCTTCACAGTAACTCACCGATCTCCTTTTAATCCCCTGTAGTTGAATGATCTAATTACAAAAGACTAACTACTTCTAGCACTGAGATCTGGATGGGGACCAACTCTCTACCCTTGCTGTGTCGGCCATGAAATCGTTGGCATTGCTGTCAAAGTCGGAAAGAATGTGAAGCACGTCAACGAGGGTGACCGAGTTGGCGTTGGTGCCCAGTCGGGCTCATGTTTAGACTGTGAAGAGTGTGACGCAGGGCTGGAGCAATACTGTTCTAAGGTAAGCACGAAGCATGCTAAAAATCTTTTCGCTTAACACTTTTCAGGGGAACGTAGGGACTTATGATGGGAAGTACCCAGACGGTAGTAAATCATATGGTGGATATTCTGACTACTGCCGCGCGCCAGCACACTTTGTTGTTAAGATTCCAGACAGTATTCCCTCTGCTGAGGCAGCACCTATGCTGTGTGCCGGCGTCACCGTCTGGAACCCTCTCAAAAATAACGGTGCTGGGCCCGGTAAGAGGGTAGGAATTGTAGGCGTTGGAGGACTCGGCCACTTCGGTCTTCTTTGGGCGAAGGCTCTAGGATGTGATGAGGTTGTTGCTATCTCTCGAACGAGCTCCAAGAAAGCCGATGCTTTGAAGATGGGAGCTACTAAATATATTGCCACCGATGACGAAGGCTGGGTGCAGAAGAACTCTCGTACACTAGACTTGATTGTTAGCACAGTTTCATCTCCCAATATGCCTCTTGCAGGGTATCTTAACCTATTGAGAGTTAAGGGACAGTTCATCCAGGTTTGTTTCCATTTCTTAAGGATTGATGGACCATGCTAATAAACTAACGCAGGTTGGTGCACCTGAAGACCAGATTCCCCCCTTCAACGCCTTTTCACTTATTACGAAGGAATGCAAGCTAGGGGGATCTGGTATTGGTTCTCCAGCTGATATTACTGAAATGCTGGAATTTGCTGCAAAACATAATATTCACCCATGGATCCAGGAGAGACCACTGAAAGAGGCCAACGAAGTTGTGGTTGATATGGAGAAGGGAAATGCTCGATACAGATATGTGCTGGTCAATGAGGCGCATGTGAAGTAGACCGAATGAGCAGATGCTGAGTGGTACCAAAATATCTAGCAGGACGGGATATATTCAGTTTCACAATAGAAATAAAATGTGTTTTAGGATATACTTATGAATAGGACAGAGAGAATTATGATACATGAAGTGGAATGAACTGAAATGAAATTAAACAGAGTTTGTTCATCTGATACTGCGTAGCTAAAAGGGAATACGAAATGGTTCAAAGAACCTACTCACTAGAGACTGTGGTACTATTTAGCTCACATCAGAATATGACACATCAACGCCAACATTCAACCGTTTTTCAAATAGACAACTTCAACATTACAACATGGACATTGACTTGTTTGTTTTAAAATCGCCAATCAACATACGTAGAAACTCACTCTCACTTGTACGATAGGATATGCCACTAATCATGGCACTCTCTATCGAGCCTAACTCAATATACGCAATTGAAGGGCTTGGCTACAGAAGTTCTTTCCTATATTTAGTGAACCTACCAGCAGCCGTGATCATCCAGAACACGTAAAGCGGATACCTTGTGTTAGCCTGATCGCGTCGATTCCAGCCTCCTTTTCTACGCGGGTACTTTATAAATTACTGACACCAAAGTATGTCTAGGAGCCCTTGAAACCGAAACCGACTCTTTACGAATCGCGATCACAGTACAAACTTAGATACAAGCAGCTCACATGGATTTATCCACTTTCTCTCTTCTTCAAGTCAACAACGGAGTGGCGGCAACTCCTACCTCATACGGTCTAGTACCCGACTCCGAAGTGGAGCTTTTATCACGTGATGTATCCAAGCCTGAGGCGTTGAGGTTGACAAAGGGACGATATCCCTTAAACTTTCTTGAGAGCACCCTCCCGCCTCCAACCTCAACCTTAACGCGCAGGGTATCCTTTCTACACTTGTGCAACCTCTTTTAGCACTGTGTTCAACCTTTATGTTACTGATAGTTTGCCTTTGAGGTTCTCCTAGACATCTGGGCGGGCGCGCCTCAACTTTTTAGCGGCCTGACCTTCATTTCACTTCGAATCTCGCGCCACCTCCGTTCTCAACCTCGAACCTTCGAAGGCCAAGACCTAACCCTAGAGCATAAGCGTTGGAAATCGCGCTGACTCCAAATATGGCAGATTACGAAGATGGTTACGAGTACGATGACGCCGAGGAAGATGAAGCTATCACGGCAGAGGATTGTTGGATGGTGATATCTTCTTTCTTCGAAACCAATGGCCTTGTATCTACGCAAGTGAACTCTTTCGATGAGTTCGTTTCTACAACTATGCAAGAGCTGGTCGAGGAAAATTCTCAACTGATTCTGGATCAAAATAACCCACCTTCGTCAGATGACAACCCCATCGCGCTTCGACGTTATGAGATCAAGTTTGGCACAGTTCTGCTCTCGCGGCCGGCGATGACAGAAGGTGATGGAAGTACCCAAGTCATGTTACCGCAGGAGGCGCGGCTCCGAAACTTGACATATTCGAGTCCTCTCTATCTAGAGATGACAAAGAAGGTATCGGTTGCGGTTGAGCGCCCTGTTCCACTCAACGAGCTTGACGATGAACAATCAGAAGAGATGCAGAGAACTGGAGAACATCCTACAAGATTGATTTGGGAGGATGAGGATGGTACTGGACCTGAAGGTGAGAAGCTGGAAAGGGCGCCGGACCGAGTCTTCATTGGAAAGTTACCCATCATGCTAAAGTCGAAATACTGCATCTTGAAGGATCTCGACGAAGACGACCTCTATGCCTGGAATGAGTGCCCGTATGACCAGGGTGGATACTTCATTATTAATGGTAGTGAGAAGGTCTTGATTGCGCAAGAACGTAGCGCTGCCAATATCGTGCAAGTCTTCAAGAAAGCACCTCCTAGTCCAACTCCATACATTGCAGAAATTCGAAGTGCTCTCGAAAAGGGCTCTCGTCTCATTTCGTCCATGACTATCAAGTTATTCGCGAAAGGAGACGGTAACCGGGGTGGGTTTGGGCAGACTATCAAGTCAACTCTGCCATATATCAAAACCGAGATTCCAATTGCCGTGGTGTTCCGTGCGCTTGGTGTTGTATCCGACGAAGACATTCTGAATCACATTTGCTACGACCGAAATGATACCCAAATGCTCGAGATGTTGAAGCCCTGTATCGAGGAAGCTTTCGTCATTCAGGATCGCGAGGTTGCGCTGGACTTTATTGGAAAGCGTGGTAGTAATCAGAGTCTTAACCGCGAGAAGCGTGTGAAACATGCTCGTGATATTATGCAGAAAGAACTTTTACCTCACATCTCGCAGAAGGAAGGCAGCGAGACGCGCAAAGCCTTCTTTCTTGGTTATATGGTCCATAAGATGTTACAGTGCGCTCTCGGACGACGGGAAACAGATGATCGAGATCACTTTGGAAAGAAACGCTTGGATCTTGCCGGACCTCTGCTCGCCAAACTTTTCAGAAATCTGTTCCGCAGATTGACTCAAGACGTCTATAAGTACCTTCAGCGTTGTGTTGAGAACAATCGCGAGTTCAATTTAACACTTGGAGTGAAATCAACCACTCTTACGAATGGTCTGAAGTACTCTTTGGCTACAGGAAACTGGGGTGACCAAAAGAAAGCCGCGTCCTCTACCGCAGGCGTGTCTCAAGTGCTGAATAGATATACCTTTGCTTCAACGCTGTCCCACTTACGCCGAACAAATACGCCTATTGGGCGCGACGGAAAGATTGCGAAACCTCGTCAGCTACACAATACCCATTGGGGTCTGGTCTGTCCCGCAGAAACTCCTGAAGGGCAAGCTTGCGGTCTTGTCAAGAACTTATCGCTTATGTGCTATGTTACTGTTGGCACTCCTAGTGAACCCATCATTGAGTTTATGATTCAGCGGAATATGGAAGTTCTGGAAGAGTACGAACCAATCAGAAACCCAAACGCGACGAAAGTCTTCGTTAATGGTGTGTGGGTTGGTGTTCACAGAGATCCGGCCCATCTTGTTCAGACGGTGCAAAACCTTCGAAGATCTCACTTGATATCTCACGAAGTCTCTTTGATCAGAGATATCCGAGACCGAGAGTTCAAGATCTTCACGGATGCTGGCCGAGTCTGTCGACCTCTTTTTGTCATCGAAAATGGCCATGACAATCCCAACAAGGGAAATTTGGTTCTGAATAAAGATCATATCCGCAAGCTCGAGTTAGATCAGACCTTAAGTGGTATGGATCAAGAAACTCGATTGGCTAATGGATACTTTGGTTTCCAAGGCCTGATTAATTCTGGAGTTGTCGAATACCTGGATGCCGAAGAAGAAGAGACTGTCATGATTGTCATGACGCCAGAAGATTTGGATATCTCACGACAGTTACAAGCTGGCTTCAAGATCCAACCTGACGACAGTGGGGATATGAATAAGAGAGTCAAGGCCCCTATGAACCCTACAGCACATATGTGGACGCATTGTGAGATTCATCCCAGTATGATTTTGGGGATTTGCGCAAGCATTATACCCTTCCCAGATCATAACCAGGTAAGTACACCGTTAGTGACCGTCTCAAGAGCATGCTAATAGTCTCAAGTCTCCGCGTAATACTTATCAATCTGCTATGGGTAAACAAGCTATGGGTGTATTCTTGACGAACTTTGATCAGCGTATGGATACCATGGCCAACATCCTCTACTATCCTCAAAAGCCTCTTGGAACTACACGATCTATGGAATTCTTAAAGTTCCGAGAGTTACCCGCAGGACAAAACGCCATTGTTGCCATCATGTGTTACTCTGGGTATAACCAAGAAGATTCCGTGATCATGAATCAATCCAGCATTGATCGCGGCCTTTTCCGAAGTCTGTTCTATCGTGCATACACAGATCAGGAAAAGCGTATTGGCATGAATGTCGTCGAGCAATTTGAAAAGCCTTTTAGGCAAGATACCCTGAAGCTGAAACATGGGACATATGACAAACTTGATGAGGACGGGATTGTGGCCCCTGGTGTTCGTGTGTCTGGAGAAGATATCATCATTGGAAAGACTGCACCAATCGCTCCGGATGCTGAAGAGATGGGCCAACGTACCAAAGCCCATATCAAACGTGACGCTTCAACACCCCTTCGCAGTACTGAAAATGGTATTGTCGACCAGGTCCTTATTACTACCAATGCCGAAGGTCTTCGATTCGTCAAAGTTCGTATGAGAACCACGAAGATTCCTCAAATCGGTGACAAATTCGCATCCCGTCACGGACAAAAGGGTACGATCGGTATTACTTACAGAATTGAGGATATGCCTTTCACCAGCGAAGGTATTGTTCCTGACTTGATCATCAATCCTCACGCTATTCCATCTCGTATGACAATCGCCCATTTGATCGAGTGTCAGTTGAGTAAGGTGTCTACGCTCCGTGGTCTTGAGGGTGATGCTACTCCATTCACTGAGGTGACGGTCGACTCTGTTTCCAACCTTCTTCGAGCTCATGGGTACCAATCTCGAGGGTTTGAGATCATGTATCATGGCCATACTGGCCGAAAGCTCATGGCACAAGTATTCTTAGGCCCCACTTATTATCAACGTCTGCGTCACATGGTCGACGATAAAATTCATGCTCGAGCCAGAGGTCCAGTACAGATCTTGACAAGACAGCCTGTAGAAGGTCGAGCAAGAGATGGCGGTCTGCGCTTCGGAGAAATGGAGCGTGATTGTATGATTTCTCATGGAGCAGCGGCATTCTTGAAAGAGAGATTGTTCGAGGTATCAGATGCTTTCAGAGTCCACGTATGTGACATCTGTGGACTAATGACTCCAATTGCGTAAGTCATTGATATCTAAGCATCATTCGAAGTAAAGACTGACCATGTTTAGCAAAATCTCTACCCAATCGTTCGAGTGTAGGCCTTGCAAGAACAAAACCAAGATCTCACAGATTCATATTCCTTATGCTGCAAAGTTGCTCTTCCAAGAACTGGCATCGATGAACATTGCAGCCAGAATGTTCACAAAGCGATCTGGGATCTCTGTGCGCTAGATTAGCCATCGTGCGCGAAAGGGGAATGTAAGAATGTATAGATGAAGCAAGAGCGGGGTGGAGTCTTTGCATAACTGGGCGTTTGGGAAGGAGTATAAGAAAGAGCCAGCGAACGAAAAGGATTTCATGCATATCGCGAGTTTGTTGGCGAAGATAAAAGAAAGAAATTGAGCGGAGGAAGATTATAACCATGTCGCGCATGGTAAAAACGGTGTGCTCGTTGTACTATATTGGGCTCCTAGGTAGGAGAGCCAGTCTAATGCAGATTGATGATTGCCCAGTTCCTACAAATTATGAAGTGATTGACTCTAGCCCAATCGAATGCAATGTCCCTGTTTGCTCCCCCGATGCGCCACCAATGCTCTCGTGTACTAATATAATACATTAAGGGCTATTCGTACTCGTGATCTTTACTGGAAAGATTCCTGCTATCTTGGCTTCTCAGGTAAACTTCCACCATCATGCACATTTTGTATTTTCCTGTATTCCTCTTCAAGCGCCTTCTGCATCTCAAAGTCTAGCTGTCGTTCCTTTTTAATTCGCTGTTGCTCTACATCCCGAACTACACCTTGGTGCATTGCCTAGGAAATATGTCAGCTGTAAATTCCACAGGACGTGTAGGAGTAGAAGGTAAGAGAAAGACCTCACAGCTTTCTCAGCCTTCTGCGTATAATGCACAAATACAACTGTGGTAATCGCAAAGAGCGATGTCCCAGCTAGAGTAAATTTTGCTGCCCGCGACATATCAAGTCTCAAATCCTGTCGTTCGCATCAATTGGCAAACCAAAGTTAATTCTGTCTTGATGACCGAAATTTCGAGGTTCAAGACGGAGCTTGCCGAGCAGGGGTTGGAGCTCGTTGCCTTTGGCGCTAAGGTAGCTATCAACAGAACCCTCTATCTGCACCTCCGATAACGAGCTTCAATACACAACCGAGCTCCGAAGAAAGCAAAGAGGATTACAAGATGGTATGGAATATCTAGAGGATTGCCTTTACGGTGCGCTAATGACGAAGTTAGTCTGCACAAAACTCTGCGGGTATCCAAACCCTCCTCGATGTGAGTAGCTTCTGTTTAGCTGAGGGACTATGATTATCTTAGAGGGCGGTATGCTGATGGATTGTAGGCTGAGAGGGAAGCTCAGAAGATTGTTCAGAAAGGTTAGTTTGTATCTTCGCTACCAATTGATCAAAGCTAACACTTCGCAGCAAGAGAATGTGAGCTAACCCCACTCAGCGCAACGAACTCATTGGCATTGGTAACTGACGATTGAAGACCGCACAAAGCGTGTAAAGGAAGCAAGGGACGAGGCAAAGAAGGAGATTGACGCCTACAAGAGGTCAAAAGACGATGAGTTCAAGAAGTTCGAGTCTGAGGTATGCCATGTTCTATCTATCTCTCCAGCCGTCCTCGAGTACATACTGTATAACCTAAAATAGTGGGTAGCTAATTGACATTTAATCCTAGCATAGCAGTGGAAACAAGCAGGCGGAGCAGGAGGCAGAGAAGGAGGCCGTATCCAAGATAAAGGAAATCAAGGAAGCTGGCAAGAACGGTCAAGAAGAAGTGGTTAGGGGACTTTTGAAGGCTGTCTTTGATATCACTCCTGTGGTTCCTGATCGTATCGAGAAGCCGAAATAAGGAGGTATGACTCTAGAATGGGACTTGCGGCTGCGGCTTGACGTATGATGCTTGTGAGCATTGAACTGGGAGTTTGCAATCGGGCAATGGCTTCTATGTCCAAGTAGAGATGATGAGTTTTAGAAGAGGTGTATAAAGTACCCTGAAATAGCTTTGCAGGACCCGGGCTTTGATTTGATTTATTTCATGAGCTCGTACTTTCCTGTTTCAGTTCTGGTCTTAAAATTTGATGATCATGTTGCGATATCATCCAAGAGAGAATCATTCTTCTCATGACCTTTTCCAGGTCAGTTTCTGTAAACTCTAGTTGTTCCTTCACTTTCAAAGTCGAATTGATTGGTCCATGAAGAGCATTCAGCCTCATGTCACATGTCTACAAGGATAAACAGCAGTCTCGACGTCACCGGCACTTCGCGCCAAAATCAACAGTCCGAAAGCCACTTCCTTTACAATGCCACCAAAGCCTTCAAACTCAATGCATGGGTAGTGCTCGGCGATGACATTAGTGATAGCTCGCGTAGCGCATACGAGATGGCTTCTTCAAAATGTCCCTCGACCAAGTCGTTATGTCCTACCAATGAAGCACCCAAACTTATGCAGCAAATGCTTTTCAAGCTATTCTCCTCTGTTAGCAGCGGTTGAGAAGGCTAAAACGACAAATAGCGACCCAAGAATTAATGATCTGGGTCGAGCAATTACCGATGACTTTTCTACGATTAGAAATAATTATGGTTGGGCATTCACTTTGACCTTTACCTTTGGTTGACTTCTTATAGCTACTCCCAAGAATCCAATTGTTCTCGCGCATGGCCTTCTTGGGTTTGACGAGCTTCGAGTAGCAGGTAGTCTTCTCCCCGGAGTACACTATTGGCGTGGAATTACAGAAGCAATGCGAGCAAATGGCATCGAGATCATCACAGCTTCTGTTCCAGCATCAGGCAGTATCGAGCAGCGCGCTGCCAAGCTAGGGAGAGACATCGCCGCCAAAGCAGATGGGAGAAGCGTTAATATTATAGCGCATAGCATGGGAGGACTCGATGCGCGGTATATGATATCCAGGTTACTCCCCGATAATGTGGAGGTCCTCTCCCTCACAACCATTGCATCTCCCCACCGTGGATCGGCGTTCGCAGACTTTGTATTTCAGGCAATTGGCGATAGATACATACCGCGACTATACAAGCTCTTTGATAAACTTGCAATAAGTACTGGCGCATTCAGTCAACTCACAAAGAAATACATGCTAGAGGAATTCAACCCAAAGACTCCTGATGCTCGAGGTGTCCGATATTTCTCTTACGGCGCAATGGCCACACCGAGCATCTTCAGCATGTTTAGACAGTCTCATAGGATTGTTGAGAAGATAGAAGGTCCCAATGATGGTTTAGTCAGTGTCGAGAGTGCTAAATGGGGTGCATACAAAGGGACACTGATCGATGTGACGCATCTTGATCTGATCAACTGGACGAACAGGCTGAAATGGCTATTCTCTCGCATGTATGGGAAAGAGAGGCGGTAAGTACTCTTCTTTTTAGTGATTTTGAGGCTGACTTGACGTAGATTCAACGCAATTGCCTTTTACCTTGACATCGCTGATATGCTGGCTAAAGAGGGCCTGTAAGACTAAATAGCCCTGCTATGCCACTGTATTTGATATTTTGTTGCAAATTGTACAGCTGATAGTTAATATCTCCTCGAGTGAGAGTGAGAGAAACTTGGAGGCTAATATTGTGAATCTTACTGAGATCCCAAGCCTGACTACAATCTTAGTCGTACTTAATTAGAGCGTTTGAGTGATTCTCTGTCTATTGCTTATTGTTTGCTGTTATCAACATTGTGAACTTCTTGCCTGCTTCTGTCTACTTATCCTGCTACTATCGCGCTTTGTGAACAGCCGAGTAATAACGTAACAAAGCTGCTCTCGTATATGTGATTTATGCAAGCGAAGATTTCACTTCTTTCTAATTTAAGGTCTCAGTAGCTAAAGCCCTAGATATCCCTTGTTCTTCAAGCGAGAAACAGAAATGACACAAGTTTGGCCCGCAATAAGCAAAATTTTCTTCGGACTTAGCAGTCTTACCTCGCTTAGTGTCTCTGCTCAGCAGAAGTAAACAAAAAAAACATAGTCAAGATATATACAGTCGCACGTAAAGGAGGCAAAAAATAATATGGACAGTCGGGGACTCGCACTCCGATCTCCCAATCCCTTCCCAAAAATGCGCCCAAGATGCGCCCTGCCCAATTGCAGGTGTGAAGAGACCAGGCGCGTTACTGTTACGCCAACTACCCTGTTGAATGAATTGATGTCAAGAAACGCCTATCCTATTATATACGATATCTATGAAAGCAAAATAACGCTCGGATGTTTCGGGCAACTTTCACCGCTTTTGTCCTTCTGAACTTGATACCATTATGTTTGAGTCGGTAATATGTAAGTGCCAGCAAACTTTGAGTGTTTGTAAACCACTTTCAGTATGTCTTCTCAAGGAAGCTTGTATAATCGACCATTGTTTATGTTTAATGTGTCGAAAGGAGGTATTTGGGGTCATTTTAGATACTATAGTACAAAAACTGCATCTAGCTTAGACGTTTAAGTGAGAAATGCATTCCATCACCCTATCTATCATCTTCTATCGGTAGCCTATTAAAGGATTTCCATTTAGGTTGCAGCCAGCCTCATTAGAAGCTATAACTCTATTGTCTTCCCTAGAAAAATGTAAAACTCCAATCAAAGCGCAAATTCTACAATCCGGACCGAGACTTCTCTACTTACCCATAACTGATCTCCTGTTTACTCTAATCTGGACAATCTTCACCCAATAGTTTGCACATCTCTTCTACTCTCTCCTCCCGCCTTCTCCTCCGAGACCGTCATCCTTACAACCACCATTTTCCCTCTCTCACTGGGATTCCACCTCGTTTCTTTTACTCCATGGGTCTCCCTCTTATGCAAACATCTATTCTGGGTTTCTCAGGTGTTTGGAAATTGTCACAAAAAAGGCGGGTTTCAATTCAAGTAACAGAACGACAGGGGCCGCTCTGTAGGCATAAACAAGAAGATATGCAGGAATTTCGAGGATATTCGGGCTTGTGGCTATGGTTGATGTAGTGGAGGTTTATTTTGTTGAGGGGTTGTGACGAATGAATTGTTGCGCGAAAGGATGCGGTTTGTTGCAACTTATGTTTGACATGAAATGAGGACATGTAGCATTTGAAAATAAGAACTGTGTAGTCACTAAGAGTATTTTTTTTCGCTTCTTTTTTGAGTACATGAGAGACGCATAGCATTTGCCCAATTATCATTGGATTTTTCTCAGTGTGCCTTGTCTTTGAGAACTGCTTGCTTGCCTTGCCGCATGCATATCTGTGTATCCTATAGCAGATGTCAGTCTTTCTTTTCAGCATAGCAAATAATAGCGAACTCAGTCAGCATAAATCTAGACCAATTACTCTTCAATTTCTTTTCCCATCCGATGTGAGTATCTCCAAAACCCTCCCATATCTACCAAAGACTGAGAGGAAGGACGACTTCCACAACACCACAACACCACCATACATCCTCTCATCTACTTCATTCTCTTCGCCACCGCTCTCCTCTTCTTCCTAGATGGTTTCTCCGAGCTCTCCCGCCGACTTCGCAAGCCTGCTCTCAAAGCCCCTGTCAGCGTCAACTATTCCTCCACCGTACTGGTATGAAAAAGCCAAAGTTTGCCGGCGGAGAGCCATTCCTCTACCCGGACTTAATAAGCGTCAGCGCGGCACTACAAGCAAGGACTGAGTCTTGAGAGCGTGAGCATCGTGACGAGCCGTTCGAAGGCGACAAAGCAGTGGATGGAGAAATATAGTTCCTTTGTGGATATCCTGGTTCATAGTTCTGATTCATTAGATCAGACTACGAATATCAAGATTGGAAAGGGATTAAGATTATGGTTTCAAGAAGCTGGTGTAAAGTACAAGATCAATATGGTCGTCAATCGATATAATATCAAAGAGGATATGGTGGAGAGGGTCGAGGATGCAGCTCCATTTCGATGTAATTGTTTCAAGTATTAGTTGTGCCGGGCGAGAATGATGGCCAGGAAGCGGTCCGGAATGCGGAGAAATTCGTTGTTTCGGATGAGGAGTTCAAGGCGTGGTGCGAGAGACAAAAGAGCGTGAAGGTATTAGTCCGGAGGTGATGAGTTGATGAGAGGGAGCTATCTAATTTTGGACCAGCAGATGAAGTTTTTGGATCAAAGAAGAAACGTTCCGGATCGAAGCATCTTGAATGTTAGTCTTGATGGGGGGCTGAAAGAGGTGAGATGCGACGAGGAGAGTCTTGTTAAGAGAGGATGATGCACAACTAGTCTAGGAAGGGAGATAGCCATAAATAAAATGCTAAACTTGGCTGGTAGAATCTTAGAATTGTCAGAGGCTTTGAAGACATATCTTGAAATACTGTTTCTCTTCTCAAATTTCGTGGAAGCAAACAGTTGGTAATGCTTAGCTATCTCTCCCACCGCCTATTGTACACGGCATAGAATCATGACTTTGCGGCGCCTAGTAGCTTCGGGGGGCTTGGATCAGTGGTAATGATCACGTCCTTGATGCCCCAAGAAGACATATTTAGGTGTTTTTCGGGTCACTTGAGTAAGTCTAATAGTTTTTTTGGCTGGACTATGAGCAAGCCTCATGGGATTCGTTCCACAATTCTCTGCCGTGTACAATAGATGGTGGAAGGGATAAATCGCCAAAAGATCGAAATAATATAACCCCTCACAAATGTATTAGCGATGAAAGTACTTCCTCCGAAATAGACTTGACAGAAATACAGATCGAGTTATTCAAGTTTTCAGGGTCACTCAGTCTTGAAGAAAAGCGATATATGTTTCAATTGCAGCTTCCATTCGTTTTTAGCAGCTCATCTAACTGCAATATAAGAACATAGATCAGAATGATACAAGGGCACATAGTGTGCAAACTGCTCAAGCAAGACCCGGGGTATGTAGAAGCTTCAGCCATCCTGCGCCAACCATACCATTTCCTGCTATTTGCCTGTACGCCAGTATATGCAAGCAAAGCAAGAAGCCGCCAACAGCGCCACTTATGATAAACAAATTCAAAATGGCAGAAAGAGGGAACATGCTATAAAAATATGAAGAAAAAAATCAATCGTCATCCAGAGCAATCACTTCAGCTTGGGTAGCTTTTGCTTGCTTCTGAGCTCTTCGTCGAGTAGCACCATCTCCATCGCTTGAGTAGTCACTCTCATCAGGATTTCCAGTAGCCTTTCGCTTCTCAATTTTAGGGCGCCAGCTCCCATCTGCAGAAACCCAGATGGCCCTAACATCCAACTTTCCTTGTTCTGCAAGCGATGCTCTCACGTTGACCAAGAACTCATCTATTCGCAGAGCTCGAGGTCGTGCATCACGACTACATAAAGGACACTTCCATGTGTCAACCATACAAGGCTGTTGAGGGCGCTTTAGCTTGCTGTTTCTGGTTAAAAGAAAGGTCTCGAGGTCGAAACACTCTCGATGCAAGCAGTTGCTACCACGGACAGGAACATTGAAGATCTTTGACATCCAGGGATCAGTAAGATCAATGGAGATATCACTGACTACCATTGCGAAGTCATCATCATCATCGCTTGGTGGAGGAGCTAAGCTTTTTTTAATCTTATTTAGAGTATCGGCTGCAGGGAGTCGATTTTCTTGACAAATGTCAAGGATTTGTTGATGTCCAAGGATCTCAATAACGTCCACACCTAAGAAGAAACCATAATCTTTCAAGTCCTTTCGGTTTCTGGTGACAGAGAAAGTTATCTTATTTGGATAAGTAGAGCCTTGGTTCCTTGCGAGTTGGGTAATATCGATGGGCATATCTTTGGAATGATGCGTTTTACGTCTGAGTTCCAGCTGTTTATTATTCATCTCAAGACACGCATTTTCAGGCCACACAGTGTCTGCAACAACCCAATCAGAAAATGAGCATTCCATTGCGGATTTGTCCATCTTGATGCAGCGAATCCGATATTGAAGAGTTCCACGACGAAACTCTCGGATCGGCGTTTGTCCATTGGAGGTAAAGGATGAATCTTTAGGAATATACGGGTGGTCTGACTGGGGGACTTTGAATTCAAAATTTGAGATGGGTGAGCTTGATAATCGCAAGGGACCAAGAGCAAGTGATCGAATAGCTTGATAATATCTAAATGCTGGATCGTTCTGTGTTTTCTCTGATGAGACAAATTCCGCGGCAGTCAAACGTGGAGATCGCAGAAGTGCTTGATGAAGTGCAGTTAAATCTCCATTGTACCCATTTGGAGGACGATCAAATGTAAAACCTAAAGGGGGGACAAGTTGACGTTGCGATGGCGGAGCCTGTGCGTATGCTAGTATTCCTTCCTCGTCTCGCTCAGGAGGAAGCGAAGGATTCCTAGCAGGATGAGTATAAGCTAACTGAGGATTTGCGATTGGTGTCCGTCGTCCATTACTGCTTATACTACTCGTTCGAGAGTGTCCTCGGTGTAGGTCAACGGATTGGCTAGGATCTTGTCTAAGATGAGCTGCTCGGCTGCCTTGAAACTGTTGCGGAATGGCTTGCTGCTGAGCCTGTCTTTGTTGGAGCAAAATTTGCCGGTGCCTCTGTTGTTGCCATTGAATCTGTTGCGCAGAAGTTTGATTCTGTTGGTGTGGCGCAATACTATGCTGTAGCTGTTGTTGGTGCTGCGCACTGATTTGTTGTTGTGGTTGTGGAATCTGCGTATTGAGACTTTGTTGCTGTGGTTGCGGTACATGTTGTGCTTGCTGAAAAGGTTGCCCATTTTGAAGCGGAGAGGAATGATATGTCATCCCCGGATTCGGACTGGTACTGAACTGGTTGGGTTGTACAGTACCACTATTACTTCTTAATATTGGAGCAAACTGGAAGTTCTGTTGAACTGGCGAATGCATTGACAGTCCTTGCAGCAATGTTGGGCTTGGCGTATGTGCATGAAGCTGGTGTGGGCCTACACTTGTAGGTCGTCCTGGTACAATAGGCGTCGAACTCGGTGTTCGAACTTGAGGGTTTGTGAATTGCCAATTTCCAGACGGATCGGGGCTTGGTGCATTCTGGGTCCAAGATTGTTGTTGTGGAACGCCTTGTTCTGGTCGAGACACGATAGTCGGGGTTTGAGAGACACCGTTTTGTCCGTACACACTACTGGAACCAGTGGGTGTCACTCCTCCGGATGCAGGATTATTGCCCACCATGGAAGCGGCAACTTGTCTCTGCTGAATCAGTTGATTGTGCAATATTACATACTCGTTAGCTAAGGTTTCATTGCGTGTAGACAATTCTTTTGCCGTTGGTGGACGTGACGTATTATAGCGAGCTGCCAACTTTTGATGTTCGTACTGATCTCGTTTGAAAAGTTCGTCCATCCTGTTAGAAGTCGGTTCGTCGCGTATGCCAATGTTGCGGCGAGTGGCCGTGAATACCACCCCTTGCAAGATTGGTGAGAGCAAACCTAGCTTATTGACGAGTTCATCTACAAGCACCGGATAGCCTCGACGTGCGCACTCTTGAGTCAAGGGCAACCAGAGCCTTGCCAATTTGTCCAAGAACAGCCCTACATCGACCACAGTTCTCCTATAAGGCCCAGAGGTTTGGAGCAAATCACTAAGCGGGCTAGGAAATCTAGCAAACCAACTCTTGTGGTTTGGTGCTAATGCATCATTACCTTTAATCAAAGTGGTAATTGTCTGAAAAGCAGCCCTTAAAATACTCACATCAGGGAACCCCTGTATCCTGAGAATTTCTTCGCGATTGGTGTCCCAGACTAGGAAAAGTTGATGCAAAGCAACATAGAATGGATCTTCATTGGTGCACGCTTCCATAAGGAGCTGAAAGCGCGGTCTTTCGAGAGCCATATTTAAACTCCCTTCTCCTCCAACTGAGTTCAGGTGTGCCTGAATCAAAGCGATTCGAGACTTTAATGATGGTGTTGGAGCTACTTGCACCCGCTGTGGATGTAATGACTGGTAACTAGCCGGTAAACCTGGTAATGGCAGTGCTGTACCTTGAGGTTCTACTGTTAATGAACTGGTAGCTTGGACTGAAGCCGGAAACTGGTTCACATCCGTGGGCAGTCTTGAGAGTGGTAATGATGTACCTTGGTGCCCTGTTTGAGTGTGAATGGGAAAATTATTCGGATCTGTAGGCCGGCTCGAAAGTGACAACATAGAACTTTGGGTCACTGTTCCTGATGAAGGAGTGATTTGGTTTGAACTCGGAAATATACCTGGATTATTAGGCTGTCTTGGGAATGTAGTCCTTTGCAGTACTCTCGAAGCTGGATGATTAGACTCAAGGGGGCTCGGAAACGGACTTCGGCTACCATTAAGTCGTTGCTCAGGCCGTTGGATTCGGGCTTGGGACTCTACTAAGCCAAGGGCAGATGTTGGCAATCTGTAGGAATTCTCTTGAGTCTGAGTTCCACCAGATGAAATTTGTTGTATAGGTTGAGGCTGCGCACTCTGTACTGGAAGTGTGCTGCTTTGGAGTTCTGGAGAAAGGAGCACCAAAGGAGCTAGTGATGGATGATCACCAGAGATGACAGGCAACAAATCAACGCCCATCGATGTTGGTGTGGTTTGGTCTGACGGTAAATGTAGGGGTGATTCGATTTGAATATCTTCTCTCGGAGAACTGAATTCCCTTGCTGTTCGATGATCGACCCCGCCTGGGTCTAATGGTGGAAAAGCAGCACGATCATTCAATGCCTTGGCATTTAACGCACTATTGCCATTACTGTCATCTCGCTGATTTCCTTGCATCCTCTCACTAACGGAGTCGTTTGACATGATTCGACTATCTTCTCTCGTTGTTCGATGATCAAGCCCGCCTAAGTCTGATGGTGGAAATGCAGCACGATCATTTAATATGCTTCTGCTACTACTCGCACCTCGCTGGTTCCCATATATTCTCCCGTTCACCGAATCGTTTGATATGACTGGACTGGAGTCATTGCTTGGCGCTGGTGATGGAAGTACCGTCGTGTTGTTTCTGATATATATTAGCAGAGATTTTGTGGCCCACATACATGCTCACTAACCTTTGCATTGACGTAACTTGTGGTACAGAGCTCTTTGACACATTTGTACGGGGAGTAGGACGAACAGGCGTTCCTGCTCCGACCATCCAGGACTTCTGCCGCGCTCCTCCAAAGAGTGTATTCAGAGTCGCATTAGAAGAATCAACGTCTCGTTCAGACAAGGATGCCTGACCATCCTTATCTGGAGGCCGGCGCATGCTTCAGATAGAGATTCGAGCTCGAGAGGACATTCGCATCAAGTCGAGGCGGGTTCGAATCAGACTGTAGAGGCTTAGTAGGTGGAGTGCCTGGGGAGGGAGGATGGCCAGTTTACCATAAAGCTACAGGTGTGTTTTCCCTAGCCAGAGGTCGAGGTCGAGGTCGAGGTGTTGTGGGAAAAAGAACCTCCTGGTGGATTCGGCACTCAGTGTTGGAAGGGAGAGTGAGTGCAGAGTTGTGAGGGTTGATAGGTCGCAGCTCGGAATCGATAACAAGACTTGGTGGCTGCGCAAATAGTGGTGTTGACCATTATTGCACTACGGGAGAGAGACAGGAGGATGGCTAGAAAGGGAAGAGAATAGGAGATGGCTTGAAATCTACACAGAGAGGGGAAGGTAATAAATGAAGTTATAATCTTCCGCAATCCTGCTCCAGTTTGCAGCAGTTGCAGTCGGTTTGGACTGCCGCGATGAGCACAGATGAGGAACCCTGCAACGACGCCGAAACGGGCAAAGGCTCGAACGCAGTCCTCTAAAAACATCTGGCGGCGACGACCTGCAGTAATCTGATTGTTGCTCCATCGGAGGTTAGATTATATTATCGGCTGCTCCTTCACCCCATTGCATTCAGTCAAGTTACCTTTCTCTGCAGTTGGCGCTTCACGAATTTAGCATCATCAAGTCCAGCTGGCAGCCAGTCTGGATCCATGCGCGCGATAGACCTGCTGGCCTCGCATTCATGCAACAATCGTTTCTCCCGAATCTCGAAAACCGACCCTGCAGCTTAGGTTGTGACGTGCCGAATCCGCCTCTGCTTTCTCTTCGAAATCCCGCTCCTGTTCGTACTGTCCCTCTTCACCTTTGGGCCTCAGATGTTTTGTTGAAGGCCTACCTCTCCCTCGGGAAAGTCAGAAGTTGACATCGTGGAAAAGAAATGGCTTCCCGAACGGCAAACGAACCTCCTGCGAAGCCTGAGCCTGGCCAGATATTGATTGTTATTCGTAAGTGGTCCTGTCTTCAATCTACTACAATAGAACGTGTTTGAGAACGAAACGAGTCCATCTGCCGTGAACGTTTCATGGAATTGACAATTGCCGATTTACCAAGAAACATACTAATAGTCATCTACATCAGACGATTTTTCAGCCAGAAGCTCCGATGAGTTAAGTCTCCGCAAGGGAGACCGTGTCGAGTTGATCGAGCGCGATGATGATTTTGGTGATGGCTGGTATTTGGGGCGTCACTTGATGAACGGGAATAGTGGCCTCTTCCCAGAAGGTACGCATTTATTTGTTTGCGTGGATTCATTCACCAAGTTGATTGTTTGAAGTATACACGCGACTCGCTCCTCGAGGACAGCCGTCATACCCACCAACAGCCTCAACGACGCCTCGCTCAACGTCTGCTGTATTCGAACCACCGAAAACAGAGCCTTTAAACACACAATCCAATAGCACAGGAGAAGAGAGCGTAACTTCTCCTCCTAGTCCTATCGTTCAACAGTCAACAGAGACAGATCGAACCCCACACGGAAGTCGCCATGTCAGTTCTTCGTCCATCTCCGAGGCAGTCAGCATAATTTCAAATTTCAACAATCTCGATACCACGCAAGAAGCAGAAGTGTCACCAGTATCACCTACTATTTCAACGCCATCCGAACCACCAATGCAGCCCAAAAGCCTAACAACGGCAGTGAGGGCCAGCAGTACACATGGTCAAGACAGTCCAGTTATGAATGAGACCTTGAGTGTCATTGATGAGCACATCACCGACATGAACTCTCCTCATCATAGCGTAGCAGGTGCTGACCGGCGGGCTAATGACTCTGGTAGCGAGTATAGCAGCCATCTTGACCAAAGGTTATCATTCATCAATGGAGAGGAAACAGATGAAGAAGAAGACAGAGTGCACACCCGTCAGGAGGTTGAAAGATGGACTGCGGATCAGGTTTCTGAGTATCTCTTTACTGCAGGGGTAGAGGCACATCATTGCGAGGTCTTTCGAGACCAGGACATAACAGGAGATGTTCTTTTAGGCATGGACCAAACCTCTGTTCTTTTAAAGGAATTTGATCTCGGGACTCTAGGACGAAGATTGAAGACATGGCAAAGGATAAGGCTGCTCCAGGATGAAGTGAGCGGCCAAGCGCCTATCAATACGAACACTACAAGTTATGGGAGCGAAGTTGGCTCCGATGATGGTGGACGAAACCGAAGTCGAAGTATCAATTCGACTTCGATGCTCCCTAGGATTCCCAGTATCAATGAACGGAAAGGGACTTTCCCACATTCACGACTATCTCAGCAGCATATTCCTCGAATGGAACCAGCCCAGGATTTACCTACGATCTCTCAGCCTTCTCCAGATCTCGTCAGGCCTCCTGGAGAGAAACGGAGACCCTCTGCTGCATCTATCCGTGATCTACATCATTCCCGCCAGAGCTCGGCTAACGAGTTTGCGACCGGTTCGTTGATGGGCACAATCGGGGAGGGTTTGGGAGCCTCGCTGAAAGCTCAAGATGGAACGCATAAGAAGCAGCCTTCTTTTGATAGGAATTGGACTATGGGATCCGCTGCGTCTCCATCACTCACGGGTCGACCACTGTCATCCTCCGGAATCAAGGGTCTTTCAAGAAGCGCAACTGATCAGCTCGTTCAGACCGCTTCTTCAAATCCGGTATTTGATCCGCTTGATCGTGGGTATTTCTCAGGCGGCGAGGCCGAGGGACGGTCAAGGAATGTTTTGAGGAAACGAGGAAGCACCACTACAGCCACGCACTCCCGGAACTCAAGCTATACCGATGAACAGCGAATACGAAGTGCAACAGCCAATTCCCGGCATTCTCGATTTGGAAGTGTTGATTCAATGCGAGATACTGCGCCTCCGTCAGCAGCTGCTAAATATTATGGACTTACAGTAAATGGACGACGTAGAACACCTTCTGAAACTTCTATCACAGCACCCCCCAGACCCGTGCCTCCTCCAAAGGAGCTTTCCTCGCCAACCGTCACGAAGCTTGAAGGAGTCCCCTATGAAAGTGCCAATCCTGCTAAGTCTCCAGACAGTAAACAAACTAAAGGTGACTGGCTATCTCCTGTCAAACCAGCCTCGAGTCGACAATTTGGTATGCGAGCTATATCCGACGCGATCACAGGTCCCGAGAAATCTCGTGTTATATCTCCAACTGAATCGATCCCATCAACGAAAGATTCTCCTCTGCAATCACCTTCACGAACTGCCTCCAGCACCCCTTCAGCTGGTCCGAGCTTTGAGCTTGATTCCCCAGACTCGAAAAACACAACCATCATAACCACCCCAGGTAGTGTGCGCCCCGCGAATAAAAAGAAATCTAAGAAGGAAACAAGCGCGTATACTCGAGGACTTGAGAAGAAAACGCCCCAAGAACAGATGATTGGAGCTGATTATAGTGGGTGGATGAAAAAGAAAAGCACCAATTTGATGACCACATGGAAACCGCGACTGTTCATCTTAAAAGGGCGACGACTCTCTTACTATTACTCGGAAGATGACCAAGAAGAGAAGGGGCTAATCGATATCTCCTTCCATCGCGTCCTCCCTGCTGATAACGATCGCTTGACTGGTCTTCACGCGACTCTTACAGGTGCAACCCACAGCCCAACTAGCCCATCTGGTGCCCACACGCCCACTATTGCAGCTACGGAGGCCGCTGCGGAGGTGGGGTCGTCCTTGAGTAGAGGTAATGATTCCATGTTCATTTTTAAGCTCGTACCACCGCGAGCCGGGCTTTCTAAGGCTGTTACATTCACTAAACCCACTGTACATTATTTCGCGGTACCCAATATTAAACAAGGGCGGCTCTGGATGGCTGCTCTCATGAAGGCAACTATCGACAGAGACGAAACAATTACTCCAAAATCTACCTATCAACAAAAGACAATTTCTCTTGCGAAAGCACGAGCGATGCGACATCGACCACCAGCGCTCATGAATCTCGACGAGAAGATAGATGAAGAAGCCTTGAAAACTTCAGAGGATGAGAAGAACGGTCTGAACATTTCAGGCATTGCTTACGATCGAGAACTGCAAGAAGGCGACAGTGGAGTATCTGGAGTTTCAAAAATCGATGCACTACCATTCGAAGCATCAAGAGGCACCTTCCTTGACACTAATGGTGCGGAAGAGCTTCCACAGCCGCGAACGGCATAAATTTTGAGGCTCTGGGAGCAAGGAATTATTTTCTATGTGGATATTTTTCAATACCTGCACACACGTGATGCACATTCTCATTTTCAACCGTCTGTTCTTTCTAGCAAAATACTAGAACGTTACGTGCATCAATTGCATTTTCAAATAATACCCGTTACGTTAGCTTGCGGACTACCACAGGAGCGTCTAGAGAACTCAGATACGAAGCCATGCAGGGCAGAGGTGATGAATGAGCGAATGATGGCGATGAGGAATGACGATGGAAGTTTAGGCGATGTCATCGCACTACTTGGTAGAAACAAAATTACAAAAACGTTGCCCAATTTACTTGGAGTTTTGATATCCGGTCCATTTGTCTGCCTTGATTGTTATCTTCCTCATCCTGTTACTGTCCGCCGTCTTGAGCATGTTCCAATTCCTTCTTGCTATTTTGATCAAAGCTTTCCTTCGATTTTTCAAATTCTATTGGATCATGCATGTTACCTAAATACCAAGACGCAATACCATCTCAAGGTGACCATACATATGATGTCACGAACTTGGCTAAGATGTCCACTTCTCTTATAGTGCTAGGCCGGGTCTGAAAACTCAAAGACCTCGGTAAAGAGAAACTATACGCAAAACAATTAAGTAGTAGGTTAGTGCCTCATGGCAGATTTGTGTCAAATCTACTAAATACCACACGGGCCACAATCTTACCTTTCTGTTTCCTCGAATCTCAAACTTTCGCTAGACATCCATTCTTTTCATATAGACGAGGATCAAGTTCAGCAATATTTGAAACGAAGCCAACTCAACAAGTTCCAGCAACATTTTTCACTGTTTGGTCATTACCCTGACAATAATTCCTCAATTCAATCGAGAATATCGCCGAGGCAGCATACCATAACTTGACTTAATACTTTCCCATACCTTACAGCTTCTCAGAATTATTATCCGAGGTCGTAGAAACATTTCAGTAACTCGAAATACTACCAAGATGTGGTTCCTAGGCGGCTCCAAACCCTTTAAGAAGGACTCAGTCGACGACTACCAGGGAGTTCTCGTTCCATTAGCCCAAGCAAATCGCCATCACACAATCATAGCAGAATACGAACGGCGGCGATCTGCAGACGGTAACACGTCGGATGATTCGCACCCATACATTCGAAAAGATAGAGAGAGCTTTGGAGCCGTAGAAAATGGCGGAGAAGAAGGGTTTGTCAGGACAAACAGTGGCTTATACAGTCCATATACGGTTGAAGGCCTCAGAGCAGAAGTCAGAGAAGACGTCTCGAGCGGTGGTCCTGGGGAAGATTCTGCTTATGATTGTGAGAATCGCATTGACCGTTCCAAATCAATACTGACAATACGAGTAGTGAAAAGCAAAGTCATCAATAAGGCAATTCAAGATATCGGCATGGGAAAATATAACTGGGAATTATTCTTCCTTTGCGGATTTGGGTGGTTCGCCGACAAGTAAGTCCGACGTTGAAGGTCAGAATTATTCCTGACAGAGATAGTCTTTGGCTTCAAGGTGTTGCGTTAACACTGCCTTCCTTGCAAAAAGAATTCGGTGTTTCGGAGACCAAGGTTAGATATGCAACGTGCTCTCTATTTGTTGGTCTGTGTCTAGGCGCGAGTTTCTGGGGAATAGGATCCGATCTAATCGGCCGTCGTCTTGCTTTCAACTGTACACTCTTCCTAGCCGGTGTATTTGGTATTACCGCTGGAGCAGCCCCAAATTTCGTAGCAGCTTGTAGTCTCTTCGGCGCACTCGGAGTAGGTGTAGGCGGCAACCTTCCAGTCGACGGTGCTTTGTTTCTGGAGTTCTTACCAAGCGCATCCGGAGGACTTCTCACCCTACTCAGCGTTTGGTGGCCTGTGGGACAACTGGTAGCTTCCCTCATTGGATGGGGATTTCTAGGTTCCCAATATCCTGTCGACCAAGGCTGGCGACTCTTGGTTTATACGATGGGTGCGCTGACTTTCGTCATGTTCCTCTCGAGATTCTTCCTTTTTCACCTCTATGAATCTCCCAAGTTTCTGCTCTCTCGTGGGAGGCAATCAGAAGCTGTGGCTGTGGTTCATGGTATGGCATCCAAGAATAAAACAACCACCTGGCTTTCTGAGGAAATCCTCAATGAGATTGGAGGGCATCCAGAGGTAGTAGTGGATCACAAACTTTCGACAACTGAAATCATCAAAAGGAAGCTCTCCGCTTTCTCGACCGAACGGATTGTTCCTCTCTTTCACACCAAAAGACTGGGCTGGACCACATTGCTCCTATGGTTCTGCTGGATAACAATTGGCATGGGCTATCCCCTTTTTAACGCCTTCCTCCCGCAGTACCTATCTAACGGCCGTAACTCCAGTGGCACTTCCATATCTTCTTACGAGACCTACCGCAACTACGCCATAACTTCCATCATTGGCGTCCCTGGTTCTCTCATCGCCTGCTACACAGTTGATCTACCCTACATCGGACGAAAAGGCACCATGGCCATAGCCACCCTCCTGTCCGGAATTTTCCTGTTTCTCTTCACCATCTCCGCACACTCGAAATATCAATTGGCGTTTAGTTCCATTGAGGCTTTCTTTCAGAATGTTATGTATGGTGTTCTGTACGCCTATACGCCAGAGGTCTTTCCCGCTCCGAACAGAGGTACCGGGACGGGGATAAGTAGCATGTTGAACAGAATTGCAGGACTCTGTGCTCCAATTATTGCGGCCAACATCCCTGAGGCGAATCCGAATGCACCTGTCTTTGTAAGTGGAGGACTGATTTTGGCGGCGTTCATGGCCATGCTTTGGTTGCCGATTGAGACGCGGGGAAAGACTATGCTGTAGGATGTTTGTTATTCTGATTTGGAGTTAGGGGACTGAGAATGTATGAAATCCCAGATACGCAATAAATTCATACGTACAGCTTACATTCCGCATATCCCAGAACCTTCTGGTTCTACCATCTACCCGCATTTCATCGTACTAAGCCACGTTCTAATTGGGTAAACCTTGGGTCCTTTCTCTCATTCTCAGAAAGTCCTATCCAGCGAGCAGGGCAGCGGCTAATACTTCCACTCTGCAAATTCATGCTTAGCCTAATTCCGATCTTCAAGATAAGATCAGACAACACGCACTATCAATCCGAGTCTTTAGGGCTAGGAAAGTGTAGCTAGTGTCTTTGATCAACATATCTCGCCGTGTCTTCAACAGGGAGGGGAAAGTTATACGCTCATCCCAGTGCGTTCATTTTCTTCACGGTGATATCTGTTGGGCGATGAAGAGTTTACCGAGATTGAATTTGAGATGATTATTCCTGTGATGTCAAATGATTTACCTCCTTCACAACTCCACTTGGCAGCTGTGCGAGTCTAAGTCTTAGGTCAGTACGTACTTTCAAAAGCGACACCATGCCAAGCTTTTAATTATTCGCCTACTGTCTCGGAAAGCCATTATTTAAGTCTCCAGGTGTCCAGTAATCATTTCTAAGATACACACATCAGTGGCTGCCCCCTAATAAAGCCAATTTTTCTATGCCCTGTGTTATTACGACTAACAGAGCTGATACAGTACGAGTTTTCTGAACAAGTTTTCCTACATGGCATCAAAATTATCATAGCTACCAGGGACTCAATGTCGATCAGAAACTTCTTAAGTGGGTATCATGGTAAATCATTGCGCCATCTAAGAACCGACCAGTCCTATATATACCTGTATAAACTCTATCGTACCCGCCATTTTCAAGAGCATCCCATCTGTTCCCTTGAATTATCATGTTCTACACTGATGTCTACCGTGCGTATAACGCCAATCCCATAAGCCCCATCTAGGATATACTCCTCACTGCCGTTATCTCTATGATGAATAGGTGAACCTCTGCTGATCTCCTCTTCTTTCACATCCATTCCTTTCATAGAAGCTTTCCTACCAATGGGCTCCATGTGACAGTTAACTGTGCTACTCCAGTTATTGTTGATAATGTCGTTACGGAGACTGAGAATATTAGCATCCCGTCGCGGATTGGGGCCGCTAGAGCCAAAGGTACGAAGCCTGCCATCCCAGCTTCTGGCCGAGTAATCCTGATCGGTGCTGCTGAAGCCGGTGAGGTTGAGGGAGCGAAGGAGAGCTACCGACGAGTTAGTATGTTCTTTGTTGACTTAAGAGAATGACATAGAATGTAAAGAGCCGAGGCATCAAGACAGGGTAATAGGTAGAAGTTCTCCTTGAGCCAGCCACTAAGCTTCGGCTTACACTAGAGATTATAAATTATGATTGGAATAAACTTACGTCGTATGGTAACGAGCGAGGCAGCGATAATAGCGACACCAGGTTCGACGAGGGTCCAGACTATTGGAGATTAGTGAAGTTCCTTGAGAGATAGTACAGACGGCGTAGCGTAATAATTCATGTGCTGGAAAAGAGTATAGGATGTCTTACTCATGGCTACAGTGCCACCAAACAATACATCCGTCAAATCGTCCAGACCAACGATGTATTTCAAGCGAATGATAGTTGCGACAGATGCGCTATAGGGTAATTGTCAGCCTGCGAATTATTGGTGAGGATGAAACGAGACATACAATACCCCTAGGCTTAAAATAAAGATCACCGTGAGTCTCGTCTGAGTAGACATTTGGACGCTCCAAATCATAGGGATTGGGAGGAGAGCGTAGAGCCACTACACAAGGTCAGCAACTTATTATGTTGTGGTGGATCATGTGCAAAGAGAAACAATAAAATAAATTCGGTTATTCGAAAATCCAGTACTTTGTAAGTAAGAAAGATGGAACAGTGAGTTAAGAGATTAGTCGGTCCTTACATCCGAAACGATAGTCATGACAGATATCGAGTAGGCTGCAGCGGTAAAGGAGCCTTCAGATACACACTTTCCATCCTTGATGGTAAAGTCCCTATGAATAGTCAGGTTAGCATGTGTTACTCAAGATATATGCCACGGAGTCGGGAGCAGACCCCAACACACCGCTGAGCATTGTCTTAACTTGAGCCGAAGAGCTCAAGTGAAATTATGAGCAGATTGAACATACCATTGTGCTGCAATAGGTTGGCACTGAAAGAGATCATACAGAAAAATCGCGGTAGTCCAGATGGCCACGACTGCAATGCTAATACGAAGGATCCAGATGTAGCGTTTCTCTACAGCGATTCGGAGCAAGAAGAACGCGATGGAAAATTTGATAAACATCATATTGGAGATATAACCAAGGGTTGCTAAAGCCTGATACTGTAAGGGTGTAAGCGATAAACTTCATGCTGAAAAGTCAATTGGTATTAACCTTTAGCCCCTGTATTTGATTCACTTGTGAAAGCGCATTATTGTGTCTGCCAATTCCATAATGTACACCGATGCAAAGAAGAGCGCAATCAATTATAAAGTTGATCTTTCAAAGTAAGTTTTATGTCAAGGCCATGCCACGGAGTTGTTTCCGGGTGCTTACCAGCGCTGCAAGAATAAACCAGTCGTCCAGTTCAAACGCCCGTGTGATCCAGAGTCTGACATAGAGTCGGAGAGCTACAGAGAAAGAAGTGAGGGTGAGAAATAGAGCGATGACAGCAATGAGCGGTCCTCCATTGTAGTCCGAGTCTGCCATTGTGGCTACACAAGAATCAAAGCTGCCGGCGCGATGAGGAACACAGAACTTAAACGTAAGGAAATGAAGTTGAGGGTAGCCACCGCTCGAACAGGATGCCAACCGTAAAGGGGAGGTCCAAATGCATAGCGGATGGGCTGCCCTCGAGGGCTTTACTCGGTACAAGTATCCACGCTACCGGATCTAGATCGCATATTTTCAAGTTGAGGCGTTGAAGAAAGTGGACTAGTTATCGCCATCTGAACCACTAAGTTAGCGAAGATTTAGAGTCCACTAAGTATTATTTGCTCAGAACATGGGTCTGCCTTTCCTACATGTGGGTCGACTGTTGAGCTGGCCACATGGCACAGACCCACTATCACGCTGGAAATCTTGCGCCGTGAACACTGGTAGTCAACCGTCGTCTTGATCAAGTGTAAATATTACAGTAGACCTTGTCTGGGAGCACCGACCTCATCAGCGCATTCACAATCTTCAGTATATCACTCGATGAAAGAATCCAAGAAAGGGGAGCAAAGAGTACTCAAGGCTCTCCACCCGATTGTCCCGAGTGTTGGAGATATATTCGCGATTATTGTTGCTGAACCGTGACATCTGCTAGCCATCGGGAAGCGAGGCGGATCCCCCTGAATAGTTAGATGAAACTACGTCAATCTCCATATTCTCATGTGGATGGACCAACTGCAGGTCCACACCGACATGAAAAAAAATGGTTTTGCTGCCCACTGAGAGTTAGGCAAGGTGTAGCAGTGGCCAGAAGAGCGGGAAAACGGTTGTCGGACAATTCCAAGTCATGAGTGATGTCGACACAGCTTCAGCATCATCCTGCACATACGTAGACGTGAATGGCTCGGCCAATGGAGCAATTGGGCAGAACACGACCGAGGCAAGACAAAGCAGTGATGAGACAAACCGTCAAAGCGAGAGACACGGCTTGGAGACGGCTTAGCGGTGCTCGTCGAGATGCGCGGCGCCTTCTAGAAGCATGGACAGCCAGTCCCACCCCAACCTCCAAAAGGTGGGAAGAGTTTTAAGGACGTTTGATTTCGAATCGTTGCAACATGTTGCAAGCCACAAGCGTTTTGCAAGCGGGGAAAGGGAGCAAGACGGAGTACTGTACGCATGCCGCTCGCGGACCGACCTGCTCCAAGGGATGAATGACTGCTTCCGGCCGTCTTCTCCTGTCTCCATTTCGGCCTCTCGACGTGCTGTGCCTGTTGCTTGTTGTCCTTCTGCAGATTGAACCTGGCTTGATCTGATGGTTCTGATCATCTGAGCTTGTTGGCGTGTCTCATCATCGAGGTGGGCATCTCGATGGTTCCCATCCTTTGCGGCACGTTAAGAGTGTCGAGGGAACGATTGAAGTTGCGAGTGCTTCTCGAAGAATCAGGGGAACCCAGAGGCTTCGTGTATCACGTGAGGGATTGGAGGGGTGCCGAGGACCCCACATCTGGAAATACCTACCTAGAAGTACCTATCGCTGTCCTTGATTGGCCTCAGGTCGAGGTAAAAAGCTCTACTCTGCTCTGCTCTGTCCTGCTCTGTATATCAACGGCTCAGCCACCATTTCTTAGCTGGCTACCTCCCTACATACTTACGAGTTGCGGCGAGGTCGAGATGCTAAGCCTAAACATCATTGGCTGGCTCATTGGCTCTCTGCAGCAATGACGATCATCGCAGCAACAACAACTACAGATATCCAAAACACCACCGCAATCCTTCAATGCCATGCTTCCAAACGGCTTCGATTCAAGGCGAAGCCTCTGATTCCGATACGCCGGATCAAGTGAGCTTGCGCGGACTCTAGGCAGAATTTCAGAGGAGGAGGCTGAGTCTGAGACCTTTCCTTGGCCTTGGGCCAGACAGCGCAAAAGAATAACATCCGACCGCGCTGATCCGTACAGGGTCCGATTCGAAGATATACAAGCTGATCCTCGATGATCTTGATTTCTAGCTCATCCTCTCGAGTTCCTAGGAGACGGCACCATGTCCGTGCGAATCGCCCTCGACGATCCCCATGCCTTCTATACCAATCTCGATTTCATATCCGGTCGAATCATCCTCAATCTATCCAATGACGAGAACATATCGGCCATTCTCGTGAAGCTCGAGGGCGAATCCCGCACCATTCTCATGCGGCCTACTTATACACAGGGTCCTTATGGACGCCAGCAACGCCAGCGGCGCCAAGAAGGGTTAGCATCCGAGAACCATAAGATCTTGTATAAGGTCGACCAGGTCTTCCCCAGTGCAAATCCAGGACAGAGCACGAGTATGGGATTGGCTTTTACGCTAAGAGCTGGACAGCACGAGTATCCGTTCCGGTTCAAGATCCCGTTCAATAATGGCTGCTCAGATCCTCATAGTCAGCAGATGGGACCGGGGAGTGGGTTTGGAGGGTTTGGACTGGGAGGACTACAACAGATGCAATACCAGCATGTCAAAAGGACATTACCACCCTCATTGACAGGGTTCCCCGGAGAAGCTGAAATAAGATACTACGTGAAAGTTACAGTACAAAGGCCGGGCTTATTCAAGGAGAACAGAAGAAGCGCGGTAGGATTCCGATTCCTCCCAATTGAGCCACCCCGACCTCCACAAACAACAAATGAGGTTTACGCGAGACGACCATATGTCTTCCAAGCAGGCTTGGCTGGTTACGCCAAGAAGAGCTCAATGTTTAAGAAAAACTCTGAACCCTTATCTGATACAGCTCCAAAAGGAGAGGTTGATGCCCGATTACCCAGTCCAGCAATTTTAACGTGTAACGCACCAATCCCATTGCGAATTATTGTGCGAAAATTAAACACGAGTCCAGAGTATACTTTCTTGATGGACTTATCTGTGCATCTTTTTGGAAGCACTGAGGTAAGAGCGCAGGACGTGGCGAGAACAGAGACGAGTACATCAGTGCTGTTCAATTTGAGTGGTCTGTCAATACCAATTGGATTACCCACCGATCCGGTAAGAACTGAGACTATCTTGGATCAAACATTGTGGGATCAAATACCTCTACCCAATACTGTCGCACCAAGTTTTCACACTTGTAATCTAACAAGGAAGTACGAATTGGAAGTGAGAGTGGGTTTAGGTTTTGGGAGGCCAGGAGAGATTCAGGCATGTCAATCCTCCTTTTCGATATCCACTCCCGACAATATGTAAGCAAGTACTGACAAGCATCCTAGCCACAAAGAATCACTCTTCCCCTTCGCTTTCAAACTGAAATCTACTCCGGTATTACGCCTCCCGCTGCCCTCCTCTCTGCTATGGCCTCGCGCCCCTCGCGCCCCTCGCGCCCCTCGCGCCCCTCTGCTACCACGGCCACAGCAGGCGCTCCTTCACGGCCTTCTGATCCTATATATCCTCCTCAACTCGCGCCAGGTGAGATCGCAGAAGATGAAGCACCGCCCAGTTATGAAGATGCTATGGCTGATGAGATGACGCCTGCGAATGGACCTAGAATCTACAGTGGTGTTACAGATGTCAATGCTCCGGGACTAGATGAGAAAGCTCCAGGCTATAGTGCAACTTAGTAATCTGCCTTCTTGAGCATTAGAGTGCGATTTTATGATATCCCATTTTTGATTAAGGGTATCATTATGTATGAATTATGAAGTTCATGCTACTGAGAGATGCGGGTTAAACAGTATTAAGCATAAGATACTATTCATAGATAATGAATGAACGAGGTAAAATACAGAGAGGGTGTAGTAATAAATGTGAATAAATCAAGTCACAGTGAAGGCTAAATGTTCTAGCTTTTCACAAAAGTACACTTTCATCTCTCATCATAATATTCCTACATCTGAAAACCGACAAAGTTTCTAAACTCGACTCAACCCGACTCAACCCTACGTACAATACTTGTTCGAATGTCAATAAGCAATCTATCAACTACTCAGAACATCAGACCTTTTTGCCCTCCCAAACTATCACATTCACTCAGCTCTCAAAGCTACCTTGTTTAAAACGAGCAGCTCCCCACAAATTCAGTCATATTGCTTCATCTGTGCGATTGGTTGTAGGAGTATGAGAGGTCTGGCACCGATTCGCGACTCACTGCTAAAACCAGTTCCAGGCAGACGGACTTTGGCAATCTGCTCTAAAATAACCCTAGCATCTTTAAAAAGGAGGTCTTAGTCATTCGCAGATCAAAGATATTCAATGTGCTTCGAGGTAATCTAACGTTTAGTAGTATTGGTAAAAAACTTCTACTAGCTCTCTAAGCCTTCTGTTTTGCTTTGTAGCTCTATCAAATCTAGCTCATTCGCATTCCCTCTAGTTGCGTGATTTTTGAACGGATCCTAAACCTCCATGTCCCTCGAAAAATCTATAGCACGATTCGCATCCACAACTTCATACCTTCCATTCTTCCTCAACGTAAAAAATCCAAGAGCCGCCGCAAATATTCTACCAATCACACCCTCTCCCCAAAAGCCCTGCCAACTGCTCCAAAAATTCCCTGTCGACGTGATCAAACCCTCCTTTTAGTTTACAGTCCACATCCACCACCGCCACCACCTCCCCATCCTTCAATCCATCCCTAAAAATGGGCACCACAATCTCGCTCCCTGTCTCCCCATCACAAGCGATGTGACCTTCAAACTGGTCCACATCGTGGACTACCACACTCTTTCTTTCCTTCGCAGCAGTCCCACAGACTCCTCTCCCAATGGCGATTGTTTGGCAAGCAACTTTACCCTGAAAAGGGCCTAGGATGAGTTCGTTGGGTTTGGAGGCACTACGAACGTAGAAGCCAGACCAGTTTACTGAGGATGATGGTACGGGTAAAGAGTAGTAAGCGTGCCAGAGGAGGGAGGAGGCGTTAGCTAGATTGCTAAGGGGGGTGAGTCAGAACAAGTGTCATATATAAGATGCTGAAGTGAAGATTACCAGACCTAGAGATGTGTTAGAAACCGTCTACAACAAGATGGGAGTGAGACAATAAATACCCAATTTCGCTGCCCTTCCATTAACGCTTCCGCTTGTTCTAGAACTTGCTTGTATGCTTCTTCCTTGGTTACATTTTCAGAGAAGTTGGAAGCGTCGGCGTGGACCTGAACTGATCAGACCGAGTCTAAAATGATCCGAAATGGACTCACCATGATTTCCCTATCACTAGAATGAGATACGAGGGAGTATTGTTATGGTAGTAGAGGGGCGAGAGGGAGGCTTCAAATATTCGTCACGCTTTTCTCGCTTAGTGCCATGTGATATGGTACCATTCTCAGGGGTTAGCCGAGTTTTGGAGAAGGAAAGTTCGAGAGTTGATCCAAAAGATTACTAAGTAACTATTTTTAATCTTTCCTCCTAGAAACCGACTCAGGATTGGAAATCGGCCAGGGGTCAGCTAAATTCTTCGGGATCAGTCAGTCAGTAAGGTACGCGATGCTTTCCTCATTTGTCATCGGCAAAACGCGAGATTGCCCAGTCAACTCTAGATAGGATTTTGGAAAATACTGAGAAGTAGATTTTCCCAAGTCGAATGTGGTTACTATTGACCATGTATATCTGTTCACTGACATCAAGGTGGCGATGTTCCTCAAGCACGAGGATGGCTGACGGCTCTGCTCTGTATACGAATTGTGGTTATCCAAAAACATAGGATCTTCGCATAAATTAGTAGGTTTATTTCTGTTACTTCTTCTTGAGACTGTTTCCGTACATTATTCATTCCTCATACATCTCTTTGAAAATCATGGCGTTTAGACTTTTAATTATTTCACTGTGTTTCTATGTTCTAGAGTCTTAACTATGACTTCTTCCCCTCGTCTTGGCCATGGTCTTATAGGATAAAATATAACTATATATAGACCGGCCTGTGCATATTCATATCGCGCATCGATCTCTTCCAGCCCTCTTAGCTGCATTACTGCACCGGACTGTTACGCTAAAGACGATTCATTCCTACAGACACTGGCATGGTTTATATCTGCGCCTTGTACTGATATCGCATCCTGGATGCTTGAGAGGTACTGGGAGATGAACATAGCGGGAAATGCAGCTATTCAGCCAGACCCGAAGGAATCGTCTTGGTGTATTGATTTTTGCGAATATTCCACTTTTAATCTTGTATGCGGGGTGGAACATCATTCTTCTTTGGGTGACCAATTAGTCACATGGAACATTCCTACTGCTCCATCGATGGGTGGCGATTATCTGCCCAATCAAAGCCATTCTGCACCCTATCATCTACTTGCACGTCCATATCGTCACAAACGAGCACGCGGATGAGAGTAGTATTCCAGCTTTGATTTGGGGTAGTATTGCCAAACTTAGTATGGCGGTTCTACTCCCTACCTCCGTATACCCTCTACGTAGAAATGTATTCAAGCTCTTCCATGTTTGGCATGTAACATTAGCTAGTTTAATACTTAATGGTTGCTACTGGCACATCATTCACCGGTTCGAGCATCAATGGGGGTATGAGGTATGGATCTTGATTGCCATGGCAGTGTGGTGTTTTGACAGGTTGATTAGAATTGGGAAGTTGGCTTGTAACGGCTTGGAAATAGCTGTTGTCGCTGTGATCGATGAGGATTATGTTCGACTCGATGTGGAGGGGCGTGTCTGGTAATAGACATGCCCATCTATATTTCCCAACCCTTACTTGGTTAATTCGGGAGAATCACCCCTTCTCTATTGCTTTGACAGTTATTACACTAGTAAGTGGGATGAAGAGTTATCTCGGAGAAGATACCTCTAACGTCGGTATAAAAAAAGAATGAGAACAAACCGCAGGAGCGAAACTGTACGAAACCCTGTATGACTTTCCTCGTCTGCACCCGAGGCGGCATGACTTCCAAAATCCGTTCCCGAACCTCGATCCCAGTTCTTGTTGAATCACCCTACAGCTCACAATTCCATCTCTCAGAATACACACATCTCATCTGTATCGTAGGTGGGGTAGGAATCACCGCCGACACGCGCTATCTCCAAAAACATGAAGGGAGAAGATAGCTTTTCTGGGGGGTACAGAGTGTCGATATTGTTGATGAAATGAAAAGCTTGTTGTCGGGGATCGAGAAGCAGGTTTTTGGACGTGAGCGAATGGACACGAAAGAACTTTTGGAGAAAGAGGTGCTGGCTAGCACTAGGGAGAGAGAGAAATTTATTGTGGTCGTTTAATTGGTGAAACAGCCTCTCTAGAACCAATAGATAGTATTCCAAGTGTATTTAACTCACTCACTCAATGAAATTTAAATCAACAGCTCTTTCCTTAGCAAGAAAGTATCAAGCAGAGCGGCAAACTTTGGAAAGAAAGGCTTGACGTTGCGCTGACATCCGCTGCGCCTTACGGCTTCCTCTGCTTGTGCTGACTTCAGCAGAAAGAAAGAACGAAACGAAACTTCAAAGACAGGGTAGTCCTCAACTTCCAAAATAAGTACCGCACAATGAACTTTTAGCCATTTCATTATTGTTAGTAGCGCTGCTTATTCTTCTTATTCGAAGTCGCAGGATCTGCTTCTACAGGAATGCCCAGAACTGTTGCACCAAGAGCTTTTGATCCACCTAAACGCCTTCCGGCATCATCTCTGGACGCCTTCATTAAATTTCTCTCTTCTTCAACCATTGTCTCTTCGGCCCTTTCGCTCAACATCGTTCCAGCAATCGCTAGAAATCCTCGTTCTCGATCATGACTCGATTCGATTTCCTTGACTCGGAATTTCATCATCCCATCGATCTTATTTCCAGACCCATCGACATAATAGCCTGTGCCTTCTTCAGCATATGTCTCACCTTCTCCCGCATCCTCCGCATTTTCCATCTGCCCAACATCCCTCCACTCCCAGTCTGGCGGTAGCCTCTTTCTCTCAATACTGGCACTGAAAAGATTCCAACAAACTAACCCAAGATGTCCATCTGTTTGTAAATTGATATAACCTTCTAACCAAGCTCCATTTTCCGGTTTGAACAACAGGAAATCTGCTGTAACCCATACCCAGCTAACGGCATATTCGTCTATGTTCTGCATAAGTACTGAGTCGCCATCATCTCCATGTGGCTTTTCTGACAGTCGAGGATCGCTATATGAGAGTACTACCCCTCTGAATGGTGGATAGTACTGGAGAATAAGAGGTGAGAGGTGTTCGGCACATATTCCTTCTAGCGGATATTTTTGAGAGACGGGCGCTAATGGTAGATATAACGAACAAGTTTGTACGTGAAATGGGGAAACTTCTGCAGGCGTTTCGAGCGATGATGATTGGATTGTTTCCTTGCTGGACTTTTGTTTCTTGGATTTCGATCTGTGATTATCTTCCGCATGGTCTCTTTTCCGCTTCTTTTCGCTGTTTAGCGATTTGGGCTTCTTTTCCGATTTGGATTTGTGTTTTTCTGAAGCCATTCTGCTGGTGTCTGGACTTGTTGCCTTTTGAATTGACATTCTTGAATCTGGGTCCTCTTGTTCTCAGTTCGGGTTTTCGAGAACAATTTTTAGCTTCGGCGCCTTGTGCGGCCGCTAGCGCAAGGCTGAGAGGCTGAGAGGCTGAGAAAAGCAACTGTGTCAAGAAAGCCCCAGCGGCAACATTTAATCTTCTTTGGACTTCTGGGGTGCTTGCGAGAAACAACTCAGAACTATCAAAATGTCTGAGAACTATCCTGAGAACTATCAAAATGTCTGAGAACTATCAAAATGTCTGAGAACTATCAAAATGTCTGAGAACTATCAAAATGTCTGAGAACTATCAAAATGTCTGGCAACCATCTACTCTCTCTTGCCGGCTGGACAATACTTCCTAATTTAATCACCGGTTGGGTTCAAAGCATCTATTATGGAGTTGCGATTCGCGCAGGCAATCCAAAACCGCAACCTGGTTCACCACGATACGTCCTTCACCGGCGGCGTATACATATTATAGTCGTGTCCGCATATCTTCTTTACACGATATACGAAGCAGACTGGGATATCCGCAGAGCCAGTGACTTCTTTCAAGACTTGGCTATTCCCCATTCTGCGAACGACAAAGACATAAAATCGCGATTTCGGCGGCTAGCAGCTCTTCACCATCCCGACAAAGTAGGATCGTCTCCTCAAGCCGAGAGCTATTTCGTTCACCTCAAACAAGCACAAGATACGCTTCTCAACCCCGCAAAACGATTTGCTTACGAGCGATTTGGACCTGAAATGTTAGAATGGCAGAAATGCTCAAGCATAGGCGACTACGTGAGCAACGGTATACAAACCATAATACCATACTACGGAGCGGCGGCGATATTCATGGCCATTTTCGGCTACCTTGGCTATTTCCAATTTGGCACGTACTGGCGCTGGCTGAGTCTCATCTGCATCGGGTTGCACGAATACTATGCCATCACGAGACCACATTATCCTTGGATCGTAACCATGATCATAAATCCAATCTTCACCACATTCACGAGACATCCACCATACCTCCCTTTCCAAATTATTCAACTTGCACGTAAACTAAGCGTCACATTCTACATTGCCCTCTCCCAAATCGGACCTCTACTCCAAACATCTTCGAGTGCCGCTCCTTCTGAGATTGCACTTAAACAACAACTCGATAGACTGGAAAATACAGCGAAGGTTACGGACGTTGAAGCTTCAAGGCTTATGAGTCTTGAATTGACGCCGTTTATGCATGATCCGGTGGCAGTAAAGGAGGTCCAGACGAAGGTTAAAGAATGGTTGGTTCAGAATACGATTAAGAACGATCCGGAGGTTAGAGATGTTATGGGAAGGATACTACAGAGGAGGCGAGTGGATGCTCCTGTTGGAGCGAAAGGAAATAGATAGTTAGACTTGATCTCACTCGTCTTTATTTGCAATAGATGTTACTTTCGCCAGTCTTTAGCTGTCTCTTCTGAAGCTATAAGCTACACTTCTTTTTAATATGCTTGTATGACCTTCCCGAGAACGCAATAATTATAGAGTGCATACGTCATTTGTTTAGTCGTTATGAAGCTTATATGCCATCTAGGCTGCCATTCTAGTGGACGTAGCCTCTTGGAGAGAATAGAAAAGGGAGCGAGAACTGTTGTAAAATAATGGAACTGGGATAAAAGTTGATTATTAATGCTAATGCTTCTCTATGTACCGAGACATCTATATTCGTTTAACCTCGATATGCATACACCTGAAGACAACGAGAGAGCCTGGTATCATATACAACCTCTTAAATATCAAATCTCAAGAAATCCCAAGAAAATTTCTAAACAGCACTTCCGGCCCTCTGCTCTTCTGCCTCCTCTTCCTCCCTCTTCCTCTTCTCCTTCTCCTCAAGCTTCGCCAGCTTCTCCTGCCTCCACTTCGGACCATACCTAATCACCACCAGCAGCATGGGGCTCAACACCACGTAGAGCAGTCCGATTAGCGTGTAGCTCCACCCGAGGCCGAGCCTATTCGTCATGGGGAGAATCAGTGCCGTGGCCCCGGCGCCCAGGAGACAGCGGATGAGATTATACGCCGCCGTAGCGGTTCCCGCCTGGCCACGGTTGATGTCGATGATCAGGACCGAGATACATTGGGTAGCCGCGATGAGTCCAAATCCTTGCATGGCGAGCATGACGCAGATACCGGCGATATTGGTTTTGAAGTGGAGGAGCCAGCCGTAGATGATGGTTGCGACTGTCGTCAAGGCAAGCATGGGGATGCCAACTTGAAGGCGTGCCTTCTCTATGGGAAAGTTGCGAAGATCTTGTTGTTTCTTCTTGTTGATGGGCATGCCTATTTTCTTGGCTTCTCGCGCGAAGGACCAGTCCACAAGTCGACCTTGGGTGAAGGCTGCTATGATGGAACCTCCTGAGAGGGGGAGGAACATGAGGCCAATTTTTAGGTCGTTATAGCCGTAGATGGATTGCAGTTGGGAAGGGAGACCCGAAATCACGGCGTAGAAACCAGCATAAACCATACCAGCGTAGAAGAGGATTATGAAGCATTCTTTATCAGCTGCAACGATGAGCGTTGCCAGGGGATTAGGGAACTTTAGGCGACCTCTTTTTTTTGCGAGCTCGTCGCGCATAGCATAGTCTGGAGGTGGCAGACCTTGTTTCACCCGTCTCTTTTCGTTAATAGTATTAGTTAGACAGCGATTCCATCGGGGAGGTGGGACGGATGCGTCGTCTACAATGAGGCGACATGTCTCGGGCATGAAGAGAAGCATGGGGATGAAGCAGGAGATGGCTAGGATGGCTAGGAACCAGAAGATCCAGTGCCAGCCTGCAAATTGACTGAGAATACCTCCGAGTATTGGGCCAAGTGAAGGTGCAAGCACGACGGTCAAGGAGGTGAGGCCAATGTATTTACCGCGTTCCGCGGATGTGACGACGTCTGCTACAACTTCAAGGTTGTTAGTGAGTTCAATCTAGAGAGGTAGAATATGAGAATATGTGAAGATATCTCCTGTCATATATTCCATCTCATGAGAGACATCATAAAACAAGAGTATCTCGAACAAACTTGTAGTAATAGTGAACATACCAGCATTAGCCAAAGCCACAGTACCGCTCGACCCGCCAGACTGCACCATCCTCAGCACCAAGAGAGCGGTATAGTTATTCTGCAATGCCAATGCTATATCTGCAACGATATAAACCACAAAGCAGATAATGTAAGCCGGTCTCCTCCCAGCTGTATCCGAGAAACCACCTATAAAAGCCGGAGCTGTTGCTTGAAGTATCTGCGTTTCGTCAGCATCGGATGAAAAGGATATGTTTACAAAACGACAATGTGTAAGCGAGTTGGGACATACCATATAAGTGGTGATGGTCAGATTGACTTTCGAGTTCGAGACATTGAGGTCTTTCGCAATCGACGTCAGAGCTGGGAAGTATATTTGGGCCGTGAAGGGAGAAAAGAACGCCCCAAGAGTAGCGGCCAGAACGATGAATCTCTTTTGCCATGTTGTGAAGATGGAATAGTCCTTCGCCGGCTCGGATTTGGCGGTGGTGGTTGGCCGAAGTGCTGTGCCATTCTCATTACTAACTATGCTCCCTTCAAGTGGCTCCTCGGGATCGTTTTCAGCGACTTCGATTCCCTCATGCTTGGAGGAGACGCTGTCTTGATGAAAAGTCTCATCTTTATTGACTTTCTCAACATCAGTGGGCTCGGTAGTAGGCGAGGCACGTGGTGCTTGGGTCAGTGTGTCTGAAGTCTTCTCATCCATACCTGATCAGAAGAGCAAATAATACAACGCAAGAATAAACAATGCTTGCTGCTTCCGTTGAATCATTATGAAGATAGAAAGGCAGATATTTAACTGCTGTTAATCACTTGATTCGTGGCATAGATTTGTTTAGATCGGGAGAAAATTCCGTCTTTCTTTTAAATCCGATTAAATTCCGATGTGCCGTTACCCCGTGATACCGTTCGCCGATGCCCGCTTGACGCAATGAGCCCATCTCTACCACGAAGAGGATTGGTGGATGAGGGGCGTCTGCTCATCCCAAGAGATACGACCTCTTCTCGAGTCATAACTGTTTGGGTCACCGACATCGGTCCTAAAATCTCACCCAAATTGTCAAATCTGGAAGCGAGGTGCAGTAGGAGGACTCGCTAACCCTTTATGTACGAGACTGAAAGAGTCATTTCATCTCATCGGATGTTGGTATTGTAATCTTGGATATCATAGGACACCGATGGACCAAATTCCAGCCCATACCTCATACATGGCCTGACATTATTAGTTCTAGCCACCGAATATGCCCTCATATCTCTATTTTATCTAAGATCTTGAGGATTCCTTTCGACTTATTCGATCCATCATCAAGTTCATTTACCAATTTCCTAGCTCTTTCCATCAGAGTACTCAGTACCTTCCTAGTATACTCAAAGCTTCCCGTACCCTCCATATATGAGACGGCATATCTTTTTACTTGCTCATCATCCGGTTTTTGTTTTAGGATATTGATCAGCTGCATGTTATCCGGCCTCGCCCGTATACTGTGAATGATTGGGAATGAGAATTTTCCTTCTGTCAAGTCCTCGCACAGTCCTTTATTGTGAGTGTACTCGGATGAAGACAGATTTTGATAATCGTCTCGAATCTGAAAGATGATTCCGATAAGGTTGACCAGCGGTACACAGTCCCTGTTCTTGTTAGTGACGTCTTTATTAAGAACACAAAGTTCATACTTCAAGTTCTTACTCTCAGCCTGCATCAACTTCACAGCCAACCTGAACAGACCTCCAGTCTTGTTCCCTACCATCTCTAAATAGTCATCCTCACTTGGGCAGGTCAAGGTATCTCTCCAAAACAAGTCCATACCCTGGCCTCTGTGTAGATTCAATAGCTCTTCTGTGAAGATGTTGATCGCTTTTGGGTTCTTCAGCTTTTGTATTTCTTGTAACGCCACGAAATACACGTAATTCGCGGAATTGATCGTCTGGGCAGTCCCAAATATACTGTGTGCTACCGGCAAACCTCGCCGTAACAACGAAGAATCTTCGACGTCGTCCACCAACAATGACGCCGTGTGGAGCATACTTATGACTTTTGTGATAACGTCTAGGCTTTCATGGGGGACTTCTAACCATTCGTTGAAGGCGGCGATCAGTTGCTTCCTGATGTCTTTCCCTGGAAGCGCATCGAGGTAGTCATAGGGCCCCATGAGAATTGAATCCTTCTCGGTACTCCAGCTCCCTCTGCCGTGAAAGGCCATGTCATTTTTGTAGTACTTATTTGGGTCTGGCATCGCGCTTGGTTGTATGGTAGGGTTTATTGACTTCGAATTTGAGGGGGAGTGTCTTCGTTGTGAGATCCAGTCGCCTTCTGGCACCGGCTTCAGTACTTGCTTGGATGGGAGGTGGTTCAGACTGTTCTGGCCTGTCGAGGAGGTTCGAGGTGGGATTGCGTTCGGTGAGCGAAGACTGTCGGATGCCATGGTCAATGGCCCGCGGTGGGAAGTAGTACTGGAGGACATGAGAGTGGATACGCGTTCGAATGTGGGTAGGCGGCGAGATTTCGTAGCAAGGCTGATGGATGGCGGAGCGTAGGACTCGCAGGCTCCAATGCAATCGTCGATGCGGTGCGGTGCGAGGTGTCTTTCAGGAATGGAAATCAGGATTGGGGAGAAGGAATGTGAGGAGGGTATAAGAGTATAAGTATGCGCTGGAGTATAAGAGCTGGGGCCTAAGAATGTCTACGGGTTTCAAGAGCTGTCCATGCTATCGTCAGTGTTGGCCCAAACGCGGGGAGCCAGACTTCACATGCTGCAGGTCTGCTGGTGGGCTGACCAGCAGCTCCCAACCGTCCGACCAGCTGATCATTCTGAATTCATCATCAAAAACGTCGGATCATTCAACATGATGCTTCTCATAGGCAGAGAGAGATTCATGGTGAAAATCTAGGCTCCGCGTAAGCTGCATGGTATTCTGAGAACCGAAAAGCTGCCTGCAGCTGCATTATCTACATGTACAGGCATTACGACTCTGCGATCTCCGCCAAGCCTCTCGCCACAAACCCTGAGCTTAAAGCCCAGCCAGCCCATTCTGCCCAAACTAATCGCCGGCCGACCGCCCGCCCTTTCGGCCATTGCTATGCCAACACCCTGAACCGAAACTCCTCACAATCAAGCACCCGTCCAGGACCCAAGCTCCCCTTAATGGCGTCCTTAAGCAAACAATAAAACATTGCTCCTGCTCTCTTCACTTCTCTTCGGCCCTCTGTATTAACATTTTCTGCGTTCAATTCTGCCCAGCGACACTCCTTTCGTCTCGATACCCAGAACATATCAATATAAACAATCATGGAGGCCTTACTATCCATGTCCTTCGACAACCTCTCATCGTATGATCAATCCAAGATCAGAAAGGGATTGCGCCAGGTCGAAGGTCTTCTTGCGCAGATCTGCCTCTCGTCAAGCAATCCCCAATCCACTGCTGAGAAGCGCCGCTCTGTGATCGATCCAGACAAGTCCCCACCACCTAGGAAACCACTCTCGGAGCTGGTCGATGATCCTGCGTTCAGAGAATTCTTCAAGCTGCAAGATGGATTCGAGTGGAATGTGGCTATGCGCTTGCTTAACTGCCTGGATAGGCTGATGGGGAAAGGCGATGATGAGCAGAATGATCTCTTAATTATTCAAACCCTGGATTTGATCCAAGGGATAATGTTGCTCCATCCGCCCAGCAGAAGTTTGTTTTCGAGAGAGATCTATATGAATGTGCGTATGCTTCTCTTCTGACACGAACCTATGCTAAATACTAGATAAACAGCACATCCTAGACCTCCTCGATACGATCAATTGCCCCGCGGTTCAGTCTGCTGCAATAATCACTCTCGTATGTGCACTCATCGATACGCCAAGGAATACCCGTACCTTTGAGAATCTGGACGGACTTCTCACCCTCACATCTATCTTTAAATCTCGCGAAACTAGCAGAGAAGTGAAGCTCAAGCTGGTCGAGTTTCTCTACTTCTACCTGATGCCCGAGAATCCTTCCATACCATCCGCCAATGGCACCGTCTCGGTCCCTGCAGTTCTACAGCGTAGTCCAAGTAAACTAGCTGGAGCATTCACAAGGGAAGACACCGGAGCACGACGAAAGAGAGAGGATAGTGAAGGGGACTTTACTAGGACAACCGAGGAGAAGCAAGGACTGTTGGGGCGCCATTTGAACAGTGTTGATGATTTGGTAGCGGATTTGAGAGAGAGCACGCCATTTGGTGGTGCTCTAGTATGATTGAAGCTCCTTTGTTTGCGCATTGGCATTGATGGCGTTTACGGGATTACACAGGCGTTGGTGCATTTGCATAATGGATCGGAAAATGTTCGAGTAATGATATGTGAACTAGAGGTTCGAGTTTTGTTTGGAAATATCGGCGTTTAGATACCGTACTCCTTACGGCATAAATGGACACTCTCAAGGCAGCTCGGTAGGCGAATCATTTATTCCGTGAGTTCTTTGAGGAGTGAAGTTTTGTGGAGTGAAGATTCCGGGCGACGTGACGTTTGAGTTGCTCTTTGAACTATCGATTTCAACTGGTACAAATACGTCACTTGGAGTATCTGGTGAGAGCGGTACACCAGAAGGATTTTGCGGTCTGCTTGATGGAGTATTATTATCTTCTGTGAAAGGGCCAGTGGTCGCTTGGGGACCAAAGTAGTCTGATGTATGCCTGAATGGATGCGGCCTCTCGGACTCAGATGGTTGAGACATAGCAGGCAATGAGATCTGCTCCTCACTAACGTTTGCCTTTCTCCGTTGAGCCAAGCAAAACCACACTAGCCCGGCAATGATTAGACAGACTACTAAAGCAATGCCAGCACCTATGCCTGCTTTCGCTCCAGTTGATAGTCCTGTGTCTTTCTTGGAGCTCAAGGTAGCTACAGCCCCATTTGGGCCGGTCCTAGTAGCCAATGCACTGACAGAAGAACAATAGTTGATATTATTCGAAACAGTACAGCTCTCGGTATTGGCACAACATCCTCCTCCAAGAGAACTCGGACAAGCAATTTGAGTCGCCGCAGTACATCCAACAGGAATCTCAGAGGCAAGCGCCGTAGTGCTTGCAATTGTCGTCACACATTGATTGTTTGAAGCACATATGGACCCAAAGGAGCAACAATTCCCACCGAAGACGCTAGCACATCTGTACGCACTCGTACTTGTACAGCTTCGTGGACAGCATGCTGCGACTTCAGTCGCTAACCCATTACTCATGGTTGTCTGGCTGCATTGGTAATGTAAAGTATCGCACGCTGTGTAACCGCAATTCGACCCAATTTGACAGCATGAAGCACCGAATGTAGAGTTGATAAAACAAAAGTAAGTATCGGGACAGCAGCTCGTTGAATTTACATCCAGACCTCGAGACTCAGTCAGTCGTTTCTCTGAAAAAAGGAGACAATCACTGTACATGAATGAGAACCGCTGGGACAATTGCCGTCGCTTTGCCTTCTATCTAGCTGCGAGCCAGCAAGGTAATACCGAGGGCTAAGTCCATTAGGTATTTGCATCGCTCCATACTGAGCTAATGCAAAAGAGAGCAACCCGAGGGCTACGAGGACGATTCGCGTTGGGGACGCCATCTTGTCTTTCCAAGTGTGTGTGCCCTACAAGTCGCAACAAGGGCATCTTGTCGCAATTCTCAGTGAGCAAAGAAACTGTAGATAGAGGGGGAAGGCGGGCAGGATTTCTGACACCTTCCGCTGAAATCCGTATTCGAAATCCATCCCGAAATCGCGGCTGACCATCCAACGAGGTTCGTGATCGTAACGGCAAGCCAAAGTCTTGTTATTGGTCTATTTGTCCCGCCGTCTTTCAGCTCCCAACCGGTGACAGCCTTCTGGACCATTACACGAGGCTGAACCATCCCACTCGAGATCATGTGTAGAGCTGGCCATGATTGCAAGGCTCGAGAGGACTTGCCCTCTTGAATCCTTGCACTCGCACATGGACGAAGTTGGGTGCTCGAATCTGGGGTTTAGAAAAAACAGCAACAATATCTGCTGATTAACGAGCCATCTGCGGGAGGATAAATAAAAGTTTGGCCACGATACCATCGAGAAAAAGAGCCAAGGCCTTGCAAAATGATATAGTGAGCATTCGTGTCAGACAGGAGCAATATCCTCGACGCCTCTTCCCACGAGGTCAGCGGCGGCGATCTTCAGCTCCAGACGTCGAGTTTTTTCTTTCCAAGTCTGATCCTGTCGAGGCTTCCAACGTAAAGATGTAATTAAGCAGAAAAGGAGTCGCCTGGAAAGATGCTTACAAGGGCAGCTTAAGAAATATGCCTGCTTGTTCGTAAGATTATCGAATCATTAATCCTGATTTCGGAATCTGCATCATTCGGGTCAGGGAACATCGGAAATCACGATGCACATGAGGTGAGACAATTTAAAGACATGTTTTCCATATCTTGACTTCTCTGATCATTTCAATTGCATTGTACATGCCAATCTCATCTTTGCAGATGTGTGGTCTGCGTTCTTGAGCTCACGCGATGAGGAACACTTCGCGGACCGAACCGAGCGACATTGCCGCTCTGTATTTCTTCCAGCACTCAACGTTCTCTGATCTTTGCCAGCGAGCTTTATTCGGTCCTGCGATTTTGTTTATAGCTCTTCTTCTGCCACAATACTTTTTGTTTTCAAGGGCGACTCGATTTTCTACTTTTCTTACCGTTGTTGCCTGTTCAGCTGCCACGTTTCGAGAGCACCAGATTCCCTCACAGATCGTGTCCTATCTACTTGCATTTAGTGTGATATGGACTGTTTTGTGGTCGGCCGATCTCTTGCTATTCAAAAACCCACCCAGGGACTTCAAAAGGGTGCGAAGAGTTCAAGCCGGTAAAGATGGTGTACCTCAATATGAATGGGAACCTTTTCCGGAGCAGTTATCTATCAGGCGAGTGATTTGGGTGCTCGATCTACTGGGAAATCCGCGGGGCGTCGGATGGGCTCACCAAAAAAAGTTCGCCAGCCCTCCCAAGGAGGTGTTGAGACTGTATGAGGAACAAGAAGATGTAACGAGGAAAACTAAGGAAGTCGAGATGAATGACTCACTTTCAGTCGTCCGTCAAAATTCGAACGGAGCTACAGTACCAGTCAGACGGTCTGAGTTTATTCTCAATCACATGGGACTCTTTATTCTCGATTGGCTCTTGGTAGAGGTCGCTACTCACGGAATGACTCTTGACCCTTTCCTTAACGGCTCAGGAGATCTCAACCCCTTTGTGCTCTCTTTCCCAGATGCTCTGTCTTGGTTCAGGCTTCTTCCATACCGCATGGCTGTGGCAGCGGTTGGATGCTTCGGTAGTAAGGACCCTCTAACTCTTTTGATATTTTTGGTTTTAAACATTTCGAGTTTCGTTTCCTGAACTGAGTCGGATTTTTTATTCTCTTTTGCTCGTATGATATACTGCAATCTCGAAATACTGACCCCGAGTTTAGTCATTGACCTCTTTTTCGTCACTGTCTCTCTTATTGGAGTAGGCCTTGGAGACCCGTTACTCGGTACCTGGGGAGAAACGTGGATGTATCCGCGGCATTGGGGAAGTATCCTTGGTCTCTACTACCGAGGAATAGCTGGTAAGAAAGCCATACTGTCACATCCAATACTTAAATTAATTTATTAATCTCAACTAAGGCTTCTGGGGAACGTTTTGGCACGACCTCTTCACCTACGGCTTCACCACTTTTGCCCATTCTCTCATTCCAACCACATCCTCGCCAAACCCGCGACTCAATAACCACACTCGACGATTCTTGCGCATGAACCTCATCTTTGCCCTTTCAGGATGTATGCACATGGCAGGGTCATATTTCCAATCCAAGCAAACAATTCCCATTCTCACTTTTTTGACGTTCTTTCTCCAGGGACTCGGCATCCTTATACAGGGCCTGTTAGCAAGATTTCTAGAGAGAAAGAGAGTCAAAAAGGAAACGAGTACAGCGATTGTGTTTGTCTTTGCAGCGCTTTGGGGATCTGCGACTATGCCTCTGTTGCTGAAGGATATGGCTGCTGGGGCTTTGTTTGAAACAAAATTCTTGCCGTTTAGTGTTACGGGATTGATCTATGGGAACAAGTGGCCAGGTTGGTTTAATTCTTGATATGATAACTGTGAATAATAATGGGCGTAAAATTTAAGGAGTAGCTTCGTGGTGATCCTAATACGAAAAACTTATTTAGATTTTATTCCTAGAATGTGCTTGAGCTGATCATTCCTCTAGCAAGGGATGATCTTGAACATTCTCGTCTCTTGATTATCATACATATAGGCTACAAAGTTTTTACCCACTCAAAAGCCACTCTGCTCTCTCCTATTGTCGTCATCTTTCTTCTCCCCGCCTTCCTTCCTGGCCCCTTCGCCAGCGGCCTTTATAGCCTCAGCATCACCTCTCATCTTGGCAAAATGGGCTTTGATATCCTCCGCACTAATCGCCTTTCCGCTCTCTGCAAACTGCTGAAAGAACGGCTTGAGTTGATCCTTAAGGTGATTGTAAGCCATCACCCCCTCAATGGCTCTTACACGATCTACATTCTTGAGAGCGCTTTCTCCCCGATCGTAGATGCTGCCACTGCCTACTGTGCTGCCTCTAGCTTCTTCCTCACTACCTGAAAGTGAGGGCTCGTAGATGAATTCTTCCTCGAGAAGTTGGGGGTGTGGTTTTAGATCAGGAAAGCAGTCTGAGCAGCGACAGAGGTGGTCGCGGAAATCAGCTTTGAAAAAGAGGGAGATTTGGCCTTCTGGCGGTGAGGGGAGGAGTTTGTAAGTGCAAGGTCGTGGTTCTGAAGTTTCTGCTTTTGTTGACTCTTCTGCTGCTTCTCGCGGCTCTTCAATATCATCCCTCAACCGCTTTGATCGCATAGAAGCATTTGATTCTTCATCGTCCTCTGCCTTTCGTTTCTTTCCGACAAGGATATGAGATGCGAGCTCCTGAGTTTTGCCAATGATGCCACTTTCTGGAGATGGGGCTGTACTACGTCTGAATACGGGTGCTAAGAAGCCAGGAGCACCAGCGTAGCGTTTGATCCATGGATGTGCGTCAACGCATTTATAACAAATAAAGCCTTCAAAGTCGTCCTCATCAGGAAATCCGGGTGGCATTGGTGGGTCTTCGTCCACTTCATTATCGCTCATTAGTACGTCTCCATCAGCCGTTGGATTTGCTGTTTGTCTACTTGCTTCTGCTTTCTCCTCGACAGCAGATTCAGCAACCTCTGTAATCGACTCGAGAAACCCTTCACTCTTTGTCTTTTTTGATGCTCCTTTATTGCTCATATTTTCAAACCATTCGGGCCCTAAACCAACAATACAGCCTGGGTGCCACCAGTCCTCGCCACACCCCCCAGTCTCTGCAGTTCCAAGGCCAAGACATTGGAACATGGTTCCTTTCTGCTTTTCGGCATCATAGTCACACTCGCATCCGCAGAACCTATTCTTGAAGTTCTGATTGTAGATGTTCGACGGGGACGCTTTCTCAGAATGCACACCTCCCTTCTCGTTGGTTTCAGGGTTTAGGCGTATAGTACATGGCGCAGTGGCCGGTAAACGTGTAGTTCCACAATCGCACTCAAAGTTTCTCTTGTTGAATAACTCGACTAAAGTATGCTCGCCATGGCACTGGATAGAACAAGAATAACAGACGCCTGCGGGGTTGTAGGGATCCGTCGGGTTTGATGGAGGGGGATTGCAAGTTAGGCAAGAGAATAGGTTCTGGCGCAATTTTCCAAGTAGCTTTGTGCAGTGATCAAATTTCTAAAGATGCGATTAGCTTTAACAGTACTCGTAAAGAGGAATGATTCCGTACATATGGTAAAGCTTCGCGAGCATCGGCCTCGAGTTTGAGTTGGCTATCAATGAACCTTTTAGTAGATTAGCATTTAACTCTCAACGTAGTGATTAGATATTTCATTGCCCAACGAACGTTATCTGCTAATGGGGTAAACGTACTCGGCAGCCGTATGGGAATTGTCGGACTTCTCAGAGAAGCTCTGGGTTCGAGAGGGATGACTTGTCTGGCTGCTAGGCATTTCGGTGGGACCGGTACCAGGCGCAGATGGAGGATCCATGATGAGATTTTTGGAGATTTCTATCAGATTGAGATGAATGTAAAATGTTTCTGAAGTCAGATGCTCAAGAGGCAATGTTGATTGGTTATCACTTTCCACGATCAAAACCACTTTACGCGACTTTAACACGGTCGACCGCCGAAATCGCGTCGGTAAAACATCGGGATAGTCGACGCGTTGCGCGTGGTCCACTTCCTTTCGTTTGATTCTCCCCAATTCCCAAAACTACTTCATCCAAACCCTTCATTAAGGAATCTGCTATACGAATTTTTGACGTTGAACTCGAAATAAAATGAGGTACGTAGAAAATACTGAGTTTCATTCAGATTCGTTCTCAGAAATCCTGCCACCCCTTTTTATACAACTCTCCTAACTCTTCCATAGTTCTCCGTTGCGACCCAATATGTCTTCTGCAAACCGTGGACCGGCTGCTAGAAGTGGTCGTAAGCGATCAAGAGAACCTGAAGATACCGGATACGGCGCTTCTTCTCCAGCCGGTGATATTCGATCATCACCACCTGCCTACCCAATTCAACATGGTGGGGATGACGACGATGATATCGAAGAGGAAGTTGAACTCGATATTGATGATGCCGATGAGATGGCAGAAGATGAGGATGGAATTGACCTCTTCGCGAACAATTTTGAGCGAGATTACCAGTCTCGCGAGGACGACCAATATGATGACCGAGATATCGACGACGAGGGCGACTATGATGAGCTCGACGTCGCGGCAAGAAGGCGTCTTGAAGCCAATATGAACCGCCGTGATCGCGAGCTCGCTCGTCAACGACGTATGCCAGCAGCATTCCTTCAAGACGAAGATGATGAAGGAGATGTTGACCTCACCGCTCAACCACGAAGACGTAGACATCACTATGACGAAGATGAGGATGATGATATGATGGATGACATTATGGAGGAAGAACTCTCCCTTGAAACTTTGCAAGATGTCAAAGCGTCAAGCTTGGTTGAATGGATTTCACAGCAATCCGTTCAGAGAACCATCAAGCGAGAATTCAAAGCCTTTTTGACTGAACATACCGACGAGGCAGGAGTTTCTATCTATGGCACTCGTATTCGAACTCTTGGAGAAATTAACGCGGAATCTCTCGAAGTTTCATATGATCATTTGAGTAGCTCAAAAGCTATATTGGCATATTTCCTTGTAAACGCCCCTGGAGAAATGCTGAAGCTGTTTGACGAAGTTGCTATGGAGGCGACTCTAATTCACTACCCCGACTACGAGAGAATTCACTCAGAAATTCACGTTCGTATTTCTGATTTACCAGTCCAATACACGCTTCGCCAGTTACGTCAAACTCACTTGAACTGCTTGGTTCGAGTAAGTGGTGTTGTTACACGCCGGAGTGGTGTATTCCCGCAGTTGAAATATGTCATGTTTGACTGCAACAAATGTGGTACAAGACTTGGACCATTTCAGCAAGAGTCAAATGTAGAAGTCAAAATCTCCTATTGCCAAAACTGCCAGTCTCGAGGACCATTCAATCTTAACTCTGAAAAGACAGTTTATCGCAACTACCAAAAGTTGACCCTACAAGAATCGCCTGGCACTGTTCCAGCTGGTCGTCTTCCACGTCATCGTGAAGTCATCCTGCTCTGGGATCTTATAGACAAAGCAAAACCTGGCGAAGAGATTGAGGTCACAGGTGTCTATCGGAACAACTATGATGCTCAACTTAACAACAAAAACGGGTTCCCAGTCTTCGCCACAATTCTCGAAGCCAACAATGTTGTCAAGTCGCATGATCAACTTGCTGGCTTTAGATTAACAGAACAAGACGAGCATGATATCAGAGCACTGTCGCGTGATCCTCAGATTGTCGACAAGATTATTCAGTCCATGGCTCCTAGCATTTATGGGCACACTGATATCAAGACAGCTGTTGCTCTCTCATTATTCGGTGGCGTTGCCAAAGATAGACAAGGAAAACTTCATATTCGTGGTGACATCAATGTCTTACTCCTAGGAGACCCGGGAACTGCAAAGTCTCAGGTTTTAAAGTATGTTGAGAAGACAGCTCATCGTGCTGTATTTGCAACCGGCCAGGGAGCGTCCGCTGTTGGTTTAACCGCTAGTGTTCGTAAAGATCCTTTGACGAGTGAATGGACTCTTGAAGGTGGTGCTCTAGTCCTTGCTGACAGAGGTACATGCCTCATTGATGAGTTTGATAAGATGAACGATCAAGATCGTACCTCTATCCACGAAGCCATGGAACAGCAGACCATCTCTATCTCTAAGGCTGGTATCGTCACCACGTTGCAGGCTCGATGTGGTATTATTGCAGCAGCCAATCCTATCGGTGGGCGATACAATTCTACAATTCCCTTCTCGCAGAACGTCGAACTCACAGAACCTATCCTGTCTCGTTTCGACATTCTTTGTGTTGTTCGAGATACCGTTGATCCTTCAGAAGATGAACGACTTGCCAGATTCGTGGTTGGCTCTCACGGACGTTCGCATCCCAACTCAGCTCCTACGCAACTTGACACCCAAAACACCATGGATACAGACCAAGATTCAGGAGCTATCAATGGCGCCGAGCCCAAGCAAGAAGGCGAAATTGCACAAGAGTTACTTCGAAAATATATTCTTTACGCAAGAGAAAGATGCAGTCCCAAACTGTACAATATCGATGAAGAGAAAGTTTCCAAACTCTTCGCTGACATGAGAAGAGAGTCTTTAGCAACTGGCGCCTATCCCATCACTGTAAGTTCTCATTCTAAGAAAATAGTCGAAACTCGTCTCTAACACATGTAGATCCGTCATCTTGAAGCAATAATGCGCATCAGCGAAGCTTTCTGCCGTATGCGTCTTTCCGAGTATGTCTCATCTCAAGACGTGGATCGGGCAATTGCAGTCACGATTGACTCTTTCGTTGGCAGCCAGAAAGTCAGCTGCAAGAAGGCTCTTGCGAGAGCATTTGCCAAGTATACTTTGGCTAGACCTGGGAATGGGAAGAAGACTACGGGAAGAAATCTGGAACGAGGACAGAGAGCAGCTGCAGCGGCTATAGCTTGATGCGTTGAGTGGTGAAGTCGGCGTTACTCTTATGATTACGTATGGTTATGGTTATATTTTTGTATGGATTGCTCATTACATTGGGATTGTAAAGTACATGGAGACTTGCTATGATATAATGAGAAGTTGTCAAGAGACTAGATTTCATATTTCTTAGCATCAAGGAAAGAAGCCAGCTCCGAACACAGCCCTGAGCTCTAAGTTTGAGGTCACTAGTCTCAATTTTGCCTTCTTTTGAAAACATCGGAAGTTGATGTGAATCTAGGGATACTTACTACAGATTAGACGGAACAAATATAAGACTGAGAGAATACAGTATGAATTTTCATTCCACCTAGCATATCTATGTATCTCTACCTGGTCTTGACTACACAGTGCCACATGTTTATGTCTTAATTTACATGCCATCCCTTGCCGAAACTCCACACTGTAAGTAACCCCTAAAATATTACGCTTCGCCACTGATACGAACTATTCATCTAGTGACTTGGACTCTGCACTATCCTCGGGTGTTTCACTGCCCTTAGAAAGGTGGAGAAGCATAGGTGGTAGACATGGTCTACCGTGAGACTTCTCCCACTATATTTCTGTCAGTATCGCAGTTTACAGATCGGAGAGAGACAAGTAATCTTACCTTTGCGCCTCCAATATCATTATCTTCTAGCCCCAACCAGTTATTCCAAATCCTAGTTGACGTTTCGCCACCATAATACCAAGTCGAACCCTGGAATCTCGTTTCCTTTCCTTTACTGAATGGCGACTCTTCCGTGCTCCCACTTACTGCATCCCATCCCGGATTGAAGTACTTTCGTAGACTCTTCCCGATCCAAGCTCTGTCAAAAAAGATAGGTATTGGTACAAATACTGCTTTGAAACCATGCAACAGAGCCACAGTTGGAGGCTCCATCTCGGAGTTGAGATGATTCCCGTTCACATTCTCGATATGCATTCTATCAAGCAATTTCCTACTGCAACGAGAATTACCACCAATCGTAGCACGGCGAGGTGTCTCCTCTCCAGCGTAACCCCAAACACCATTTCTTCCTGCCCAGGTCGTGTTGACCGGATTGAACATAGGGGCTAAAGATATGAAGTCTGCGTCATCTCCGATACCCCATTTATAATTATCATTCTTGGGATCATTCACAGGAGGGACTGGACCAGATGGGGTCACTTTTGGAATGTGAACAGGTCCCCAGATAACATCACTACCGACTCTATGTCTGATTGTCTCAAGGAACTTCAGATACGATGCATGAGCACCTGGGATATAGAACCTTTCATTTCGTTCCCATAGACCTTGACGGAATTGCTCTTTTGACCATGTAGATATCTTTTCAAACAAATCGTAGTGGTGACCTGTAAAGCGAGTGTCGAACTCCCAGTTCCAATAGAAGTCGAATTCGGGTCGATCTCTGGCAAATTTCTGCAAAGAAAGCCATCGTGATTGCTCTGCATTATTTACCTTGTCCGGAATGAGTGGGTACATATCCTTCATTTGAGCTTCGTTCCAAAGTACTGCCATAGACCTGAACTCCATCGGGACATTGTCTTTAAGCGTCTTCTGGTAAATTGACAAGTCCGTCCAAATGGGTAAATCTTCTTTGATCTGAACTAATAGAAAGACTTGATATTCGCCTCCACTCCTTAAACACAGCTCAGAAACCAAGGAACGAATATTCTGCTTGTCATTTTCTGTGTATTTTTGTCCAGAGTGGCTGCGAATCACTACTGCCGTGCGCTTCGTTGGCGCACCATCAGACTCTGTTGCTCCGGATGGTTTTTTCTTAATAGTAAGATCTTGCTCATCACTCGAGGTAGGCTTGACCTTCTTCGTCGAACCGACTGGGCCATTCGACTCGGTCTCATCTTCAGACTCAGCTCTTTCTACTTTTTCGGCACTCTCTGTTCCGTTGAGCCGATCCGTTTTATCAGAACCATCAATCGATGGGGGTGCAGCATCCTGCTGCTGGGCTTTACGCTTAGGAAATCGATTTGAGTTTGCTTCTACGCAGGACAGCTGCAGATGACCCCAATTGACGTCGTCGTAGTTTGTCCGTTTTACCAGGGGTGATGCTTTAGATAGATCCTGCGAAATCAATCCGTAAGGACCAAGCCTAGTGTCCCTCTCAAAACAGAGGTTACCGTTGATATCTAATGGTTGCCAAGAACCTAACGCAGCCTCACTCAAGGAAGGTGGGTGGCCTGACCAAACAACAAGGTCTTCAATAGGTCCATTCGGCCCTTTACAAGCTTTGTATTCTCCGTGATTTTTTGTCTTCCAGGCCCCGCTGTTGTAGTCGGGGTATGGATTGTATTTTAACGGACTTGTGATGCTATAATCTTCCCAGGTGCCAGTTCCTGCAGGTGTCAATTGAAGAGATGCCAAATCTTTGTCCCTTTCGCCGTCGATGAGAACCTTTAAGGTTTGACCATATATTCCACCAAAACCCTGCTTCCTGTAGACAGTTAGTTAAGGCACATTGGTTTTGCGTTGTATAACTTCCTCTTCTAGCGCCTCATATTCCTTCGCGAATTGCTCATCAAGAGATGACTTTTCATTTGGAGCAGCCTCCGTAGCAGCTGGAGGTTTGGTAGATATCGTCTTGGCTTGAGGTTCTGCGGATTTCAGTTTGGCCTTGACTGTTCCAGACGATGAAAATTGCGCCGCTGACTGAGCCTTTGAAGCAGCTGGCGGCTTTGCAGATTTTGTCTTTGCTTGAGCCGACGTTGGGATCCCAGCTTGGATCAATTGCGACTTCGTAGCAGCCGGAGGTTTCACAGATTTCGTTCCAATCCTAGGTGGCGTCCATGACGGGAGCGGTCGAGCGGTTGCTTGCAGCTTTTCAGGTACCGTGGGACGCTCAAACTCATCCAGATGTCCAATTCCAGCGGTATCGGGGGCTTTATTGGGATCCCCAAAGTCATTCGGAAAGACTTCTATCGGATGCTCTGCAGCTTGGAATGGGCTCTCATCTCTCCAAAAGATAACATAGACTGCAAGTAGCATACATGCTAGAGCGAGCCCAGACTTAAATCTCGGAGGCATATTAGCAATGAGGAGGAAAACCTTGCTTTGGATCACCCATCAGCGGGAGGAGGAAAAGGATGGACTGTCGCGAAGAGAGACGCGACGATTGTCTCATCGGGAAGGAGTAGTTTATCGGGCTCGTGGCGTTCGATCAATCTCATCGGGTAGCCTTGGCAATGAGGCTGAAGATGATTAGTGGGGATGGGTGACTGAGCCCAACTTCCCCCTCAGATTGACTGAAATGACCAGACTACCCTTTAGATATGGTGATCAAGAAAATATACAAAGGCTTTTCTCGATATTTTGTCAGTAGAAGTCTAAATGGTTGGTACTGTATTTACTTCAGGAGAAAGCTCTTGAGCCAACTCAATATAGGGGTGCGGCTCGCTAAAATCCTGGCCCCTGAAGATCAGCACTGCATCGACGTTAGTGCGTAGCCCTCCTTGTGCTTATTTGTTTTGCTGTGTGAAGACTTCTTGACTTATAAACCAGCGTATTATCCATATGAAACTTCACTCTCCCTCCGAGCACTTGGAACCAAAGCACAGCAAAATAGCAACTTACATATCCACCCCTAAACCCCATGGTTCAACATCCCCTAAAGTCCTCACATTGACCCACATCTCCATCTCCCCCCTGACGAGTGTAGCCGTTCCGCACACGGGACAAAACAGATGCTCCCTCTTCCCCTCACTGAACATATAAGAAGTCAAACCATCATCACTTCCTCTTGTGAAGCAGAGTTGTTCTGGTCCAGCTTCAAGTACAGAGAGCCTTTCTTGAAATAGATGCTACAGTTGCAAGCCGTGGCTCTGGTAAGCGGCTCCGCTATACTCACGGTGAAGCGGAGTGCGGCGCAGTGGCAATTTCCTGGGTATGAAATGGGGGCAGTACCTGTCATCTTGATGCTATCAGAAGGACGTAAGTTGTCTTTGGAAAGCGCGTGCTTGAGTGAGATATTGTGATGTCACGGAAGGACATGCCCACTTTAGTGATTAATTTTTAGACCGTTATCAAAGAGGATGATGATAAGGATAAAATCCAGATACTCCTGAAATGCAAGCAGGGTCATGGGTGTCAATGTCTCCAGATTAGCGAGTAAACGTGCCCTGTATTTATTTGTATGTGTATATCCCCAACTTTCGACTACAACCTGCAAACAAAAACCCCAGCTCCAAATACAGGCAAATGGGTATAGTAACACCTCTAAAATTCCTCAAAAATTTCCAATGCTCAAATCCACAGCCCATCACATCTTAACAGCCAACACCGCTAACCTCCCAATATTATCCCCAGCCCAACCAACACAGAGATGCACTCTCATGAACACAATCCTCTGTTCAAACAGTCTAATCTGATTAGTTGTCATTCTTGCGACTTCTTCTAGGGTGCTTCCAAACAACATCTCCCAAGCACGTGGACTCCAGAGGAGTTTACTGCCCAAGATACAGCCTGTTTCATCGAGAAGTGAGCCGATAATCCGGGGGTTGAGTGTGAGGGTGACAGATTTGGAACAGGTAGCACAGGTGGTGGTGGGTGAAGTCGAGCAGTAGAGAGTGTTGCCGCAGCTATATACAAGGTCAGTGTAGATCGTTGAGGGGGAAAAGAGAGCGACAAACCAAGGCCCGCACATAAGCATGCCTCTGCGATATATGATCAGGAGCTCCATGCTCATAATAGTGACGTTGATAAAACCAGTGAAAATCTGATAGCCATCGCTCCGCACCCTGATCCAAGTTAGTTTTCTGCTCTCCCCTAGCCTTTGAACTTACCAATCATCCAATTCCGCCAAAGTAAACAACATTCTCACAACCCCATTCTCCGCAGCATCCACATCCCACACTCCTTCGGGGAATGACAAGACTGTCGCCTCCTTCTTGATCTTCCCCTCGACCCACTTCCTCAACCATTTCGCATCCGCGCACTCAGGATCAACATCAACCATGCTATGCTTCAGGAGCGCCACCACACCCTTATCACCATACCCGACCTTATACCCGGGGTTTGAGATCAGCAGAATCGTCTCCCCCGGCTGCCACAGCCTCGCGGATTCAACCATATCATTCCAAACCGTCATCTTCGTCTCAGCCGTGTGATCCACGAGCACGATATCCATCAGCTCATTCTCCCGACTCCCATCTTTGCGCTGAATCTTCTTAGGTGCAGCGCGGGATTTCACACAGACTAGTAACTTTGCCCCAATAACACCATCATGCCCGCTCTTGATGTAGCTCTCCAGCGTCATTAATCCTGGCAGAGGCTGGCCTTTCACATACCCGAGAGGGGTGCGGCAGAGGCTCTTGACGCCTTCATTCGTGTGGATCATGATGTGGTCACTTGTCACTCGGCCTGGAAACATGTTTGCGCTGAGCTTGCAGGCCTCGGATAGACTTGTAGATGTTGTGGTGACCTCGGAGATGAATGCTGTCCAGCAAGTAACTAGGTTTCCGAGTTTCAGAGGATATGAATTTCGTGCAAAGAACAACTTGATCTGTTCTCAGTATTAGCACATTTGATCCTCTGTAGGCTTCATAACTCACTGATATTGCAGCTGAATCATCTTTGACAATCAAATAATGCCATCCACTCGCCTTGGGTTGCTTCCCATTAGTACCAAAGACAGTTATAAGGTTCACAACTCGGCCACAGAACTCAACGGCATCGAGGCCCGAGGTCAATTTAGAGATGCTTAGTTCATCGTAATCGCGCTCTGGGTTCCAAATACGATGAAGAGGATCCAGTGCATCGGCTAGCTCTTCCTCTGTGAAACCATCTCCTGCTTTTGTTGGTGGTTTCCATGGAAGTGCACCTCCAACTTGAACCTCTAACTTATAGAAAGATTGCATAGTTAGCTCGGCCACTTCTTTAGATTATGATCTGGGAGTGTTTGGCGGCATTCCTAGACGTGGCAGCGGTTCAAAGACTCAAGAAAGAAACAAGAGGTAATACATCCCGAAGATGAATGATTGTGAAGGTTGGAGGAGAGAGAAATGCGCTAGCCTTTTATTTCGCGAAGGAACAAATGAGACGTTGGACTCATCACATCTCAACAGATTATCTAAATATATTTAGAGAGTATCAAGTATCAAATTTTGTTCTAATGAATGAATGTATGGCACTTATCGCCACAGAGTAGAACTACGATGAGACCAACGAAATTTCTGTCCCCAGCACCACTCAACAGATTAAGCCACCACAGGCACCTGCAAGAAAATTCCAATAAACTCATCGCGACTAAAAAAGCTTATGCTCAAGGGTCATGTCGTTCTCTGGCTCAAGCCCAACACAAGCACGGAAGATATTGATCAATGCGCTTCGTTGCTTAGCAAGAGCATTAATGACTGGAGTTCCTGGTGGAGTCAAAGGCGCCTTGAGCATGAAGCTGAGAATACTGAGCACACTATGGAAGTTTTTGAAATCCTTGGTTGCCGAACCATTGGTAGAATGAGCTTGCCATTGAATACGAGTCATCATCTCGGCTACGAGAACGAGATCGATGATCAAAGGGGAAGCAAGAAGAGAATCCTCACAAACATTGAAAATTCTGTGGCAAGTCAGTGGGTATATCATCACGAGATGCATGAACTTACGAGATAGTTTGGTGGCCACCCATGAAGATCTCAGCATAGTACTCATCCAAAGCACGTTTGTTGTCACCAACAGCAGGCATGTACTTAATCACAACGGTGTGGTCTGGATGCTCGCCCTCCTTGTAAAGGACAGTGTTTGCTTCAACCATGTCATCAACAACGTTTGACTTGGAAATCTCCTTTGAGCGGAACTGTCTTTGAGAGCTCAAGTTCTTTCCGTCGTTATTGCCAAGGTGGTTGTAACTTGCAATAGATGTAAGCTTAATACCAGCACTGATCAAGAAATCGACCAAGGCTGACTTCATCTTGGTCTGCCCAGATTTAAAGTCATCGCCGCCAATGAAAGTATTGTGTTTTTCAGCAAGATCAATGGCTCCTGGAACGAATGTGTTCTGTGGCGAGCCATTGATGAATGCGACACCCTCAAGGATACAGGCAACAGCAAAGATGGTTGAAGGTGCAACTTCTTCGTGGCCATTCTCAATAGCCTTTAGTAGGTTATCAGCAGTGTCATTGACGCCATCGATAAGATCTGCAAAACGCTCGGTATTGGCGGTCCATAGAACAATAACCTTGTCCAGATTGTTCTTGGCTTTGAAGTCACTGCCAGCTTATTAGAATGCTCTAACTCTCCATGAGAGAGACCTACCGAATATCGGTACGAATTTGCTCAACATGCTCGTTGCAGGCCTTGTTGCCCTTGACCAAATTATCGGCACGGTCCTCCTGATTAGCAGCAATGAAGTCAGGGTAGTAGATGCTCGGAAGCGGCATCATCTCAGCCATTTCCTTCTTGACTTGATTCTTCAAGGTTGGCTCGAGAACGGCAGCTCGATCCATAGCTTGGGCCAAATTCAAACCACTAATATCCCAACCGCCAATTACGAGATCATTTGGATGAACCATAGGTAGGACATCATGAAAGGGGATGTTTACATCCTTGGAAGTCTTGGCGTTCACTCCCAACTTGATTGTAGAGCCCATAACAACAGATCCATAGTAATTAGCAGCACGAGAGCCTTCACGAGTGTCCCAAACAAGACCACGGCGGTTGGCAATAATACCAGCAGTAACTGTGGTACCATTGTTCCCACCCCATCCAACCAGCATCATACCAGTCTTTGGGACTTTACGTTCCGTCTTGAAATCATAGACAGTTTCCTTGGGAGTTGCTACAAACTTACCATCGGCATTCTGGTCGACTAGGGTGGTTCGATAGGTGTACTTGGATCGGATCTCATGGTCAGAGTAGACAACATTGGGGGAATTGACAGTGAAGAGATCTTTTTTGACTTCGAGGGTGTGTCCATCTCCGTTCGAGAAGCCCAATCCTACTTCAGCGTGAGGGGCCATCTTGTCAGGGTTTCGAGTCTGAGAAGATTGTAGGGAGGGGATGTTTATTTCGAGATGCCTTTACTTGGTAAAGGGTGAGTCCGATGCTCCTCCTGCGGATGAGCAACGGGCTCCTGCGAACGGATGATGGACCCTAAGAGACATGAGCATTTGGCGTTTGCACGGGGAAAATGTGTTTAGAGAGGGATTGGAGAGAGGAAAAGGACCGCCGAGGATCCGGCTGGGGAGGTAAACATACGAGTTGAGGAGGTTGGAGAAAATTTTGACGTTGGTGGTGACTACACTCGAAAGTGTAATCGACTTGGGATGGTTTCTGTTTGAGAAGGTGTGTTTTACAGCGATAGAGTCAAGGTAAGCTGCAGTCTTTCCTTGGTGTTTGTGAGGGAAGGAAGGGTGGGATATAAATATTGTGAAGGTGAGAATTGTTATCGCACGGTCAAACCCCACCAACGACTAGAGGGGCATTCTGACTAATCCATGCACGGTCATTAGCCTGAATCCACCGATAATGTACGATAACACAATTTTATGCAGGTCAAGATGAAAAGCTCCATCCAGCGTTGGACTTTTGGGGTTCGTTACGACCTCAAAGGACTTGGCCATCTATCCGTTCTCTTCCGATAGGACTGGCGTGGTTGCACTTCCCAACAGAGAAAGTTGTCACGCTTGAGGATTTCCTTTTGAGCGGATCCTCCTGGGCTTGCTCCAAAGTGCTTGGTATTGCTTGCTGTGTCCACTGGGGGCACTAACGAAACGCAAAACGCGGTCTGCTACCATCATAGGAAGCGGAAGCGCCAGCACATTTGATATCCATATTATTTATTAGGTTGTGCCGAGTTCCTTGACGGCTCAGGTATCCCCAGTTTTTAGACGTCTTCGCGGCAATGGCATTTCTTAGAATAGAAACCCCTTTTATCCTGTCGTTCAGAATAAGATTTGGGTTTCAACGGCAGCCCGGAAAGGAAGCTCAACCACAGATCAGATACTGTAAATGTCAACAATCGGGTTGCGCAACTGTTCCAAGATTCGTGGTATTCTCGCACAGACGATCTTGAAAGCCACTTCTTCTTTTTGAATTGGTCTTTCCCTCTTGGAGTTTATCATTAGGTTCCGTCTATCTCTTGGACGAATCACGTGGAGTGCGTCCACCGCGGGCGAGTGGCGGTCAATAAGTCTGGGACTGTGGAGGCGTGGTGATAAGTTTGCATTAGCCGCTCCATCACGACGCTATGAACTGTGGGTGAAGTTGTGTCCGTCAGCCTGAGGCTTCTCACCGCAAGTTTCACCTCCTGGTGGCGGGGAGAAGATGGAAGTGGGAGACGTTCCTCAAAGCCACTGGGCAAAATGGGAGCTCATGGATGCATGTTGATTTCCAGGCGAGGCTGGTATATTCGCCATGGCATGATTCGGTGTCCGTCGTCCGGGCCTCCTCTCCATGGAATCATCGATGCTTGAAAAAGGGGTTGCTAGTTCAGTGTAGACAATCCAGAGCACTTCGAAAGACGGGAATATGGCCATGTGGATTTGTGGGGAATGCTTTATCTGCAGGATCCGTCTGGCTGCATGTATGAAGAGGTGATAGGGTCTCCTCCTGCGTCTGTTGTTGATGTGAGAAATGATGAAAAGGAGAGCAAGGGAGGTTGAGGGTGAATCCTGCAAAGTCAATGTTACCTTCCAGATGATATACAATTTCTGGATGATGAATGGAGATGATCCAAGATTACTCCGAGTCGCCTTGTCGAGCCCGGTCAGAAGCAGCTCCGACTGCGGTCTCTGCGGCTCTCTTCGCGGTGGACGCTGCAGTACTTCGTACCCATCATTTTCATGAGACACAAGATGCTCCCTGGATCTGACAGCAGCCATTGGACCCCGTCGTGATGCAGCCCTCACCGGCGACGCTGCATGCAAGTCATCCGCGGCCATGATTGGGGACTGGGAAAAGCAAAACGTGTCGCGCCTCACATACAATGGCCATGACAGCATCACGAGTGTGTAGAGAGCGCTTAGGAGGCTGGAGACAGGCACCGGGAGCCTGTGATGATCGATGGTGGCTCATTCAAACTTTTGCCATCGCGATCGCTGCCGGCTCCACCACCTGCTGCAACGTAGGAAGATTAGAAGAATCATCATGGTTCCACCGGCTGTTGAAGGGTTCGTCGCAAGGTGAAAGTTCCCGAGATGAGGAAGAGGCGCCTCTTTCGCGACGAGAGAAGCTGCTTGGGCATGGCGAGTGGTTCAGGGGGAGCGAGGCACTACTTTAAGTCTCCAACAAGGACTCTAAATGCGCTCCCACCCACCATCATGGGACCCCAGAGGTTGATTCTGGCGGCCAGCGGATGGCTTGAAGGACGAGCCTGGGCTTGGACGCCCATTATTGGTTGCGCCTGGCCAGAGCGCAATCTCACAAACCTGATGAACTCCCTCAGCATGCCGTTTCAGAAGACGACTTGACGAGCTGTGATCTTGTCGCATATAGGGCTGCCGTCTGCTGGTGAGCGAAGATTGGGCTTCAGAAGCTTCCTCGAGCATGCCGACCATTTGGTAGGGAGCAGCAGTGGCAACCGCTGAACCCAAATCTCAGCCCCCTGGTGCTGCTTCTGGCACGGCACTTCTGGGGCTTGCAGTGGCGGACCTCTTTTGGGACTGAGAAAGGACCAAATGGGCAGTACGTGAAGAACAAAGTCTCAGACATCTCGAAACGCTGGACTTGACGTCGGTGGAAAGTCAAGGTGCTTGGGTTCTTCCTCGCGTTGTTGTTGTTGTTGTTGTTGTCCTTAGAAGAGTCGTGCAGTTCAAGAAGCTCGCCAACTTTCGTTTGCCAGTTGATCATATCCAACTTCATCAAACAAGAAGCGGCCCCGGACCTATCAGGTCCCCTGAGCGAGCGTCTCTGCTGCCCGTCAGTTCTGACCAGTTCCTCACGGGCCATTTGACGGTCGAGCTGCATCCTCTGGAGCTAATCCTACCTGGACCGGGGTGTCTCTCTTGCGCTCCACCCTCTCGAGTCCCCGAGACGCTTCTGCTGCAGAAACTCTCCTCCAGAACTCTCTCCACAGCCTCTCTCGGATCGACCATTGTTTGCTCACTGTCATTACCCTTCCAACGGCTCTTGGTACAAGCGTCGTCGTCGTTGCGAGCTTGTCGATTCAGCGCACTCGATTCCCCACGCGAAGCTCTCAAACGGTCCAGATTGAGTGAGGAAACATATAGCGAAGCTCCTAGATCAGTTCCGCCTCAGTAGGGTTTGATCACCAACCCCGAGCTGACTTGCATGAGTGTTTGGGTGTCTGGCGATCGGAACAAAACAGCAAACGTCCTCTTACGAAAGGCTTCAATCGTCAACTCACCATCGTACTGCTACTTCCACCACTAAGTCGACTGGTATCGACATATGTATCTATCACTGCCAATTGACTGCCGAGTGAACGAGAAGAACTACCTTTTGGGGTGACGAAATGGCCGACACGCGGATATCCACTTTTCTCCCGACTATAAAATGTTCTATGTGTGCGAGAGACCTCGAAATCTCGCAGATGGGAGATCATGTATGCGATAGTGGCGAACGTAACTATCCCCCTGTTGTGTTATTTCCCGGATGTTAAGAACTAATAAAAGTAGCTACTCCCCCACCGGATTCTCACAGCATCTTCGACAAGATGTTTAGACAGTCGCCAGCTAACGGTCCACCTTTCTTAAAGCCACTGAAGTCGTTGCCACCTCGGGTTGATACCAATGCCGCCAGTATGTTCTGACCCAGCCCTAAGCTTAGAGTCTTCCAAAAACAAAAACAAAAAAGTAAACTGACCCTTCTCAGATCGTCCCTTCATACCTCCGGACCAGTTGACGCCAGTCAGTGCTTCACCTTCGAGAAGTCGGTCCCCGTTTTCTTCTCTGTCTGCTCTAGACCCAAAACGGTCCCCGAATCCTTTCACCAAACCCTCACGAAGTGCAACAACTCCTGCTCCAAGAGCACCGCCTTCCCCAGATGTACTGTCTTCAAATTTAGACTGTGCTTTCCCCCCATTTCCGACGTCGAAGCCTGCACCAGCGAAACCAGCCGTGGGATCTGGATATGGTAGGTTTGAAAAAAAGCAATTAGAGACGAATCCAATGTTCGCTCCTCTAAGCCCGAGGAACATCGGAGATGGTGGACTGCTTCAACGAATGAACACCATTGCGCCAGGACCTTTCGATCCTACCTCAAAAGGAGAGTCGGCGAAAGGTCACAGAAGGCAGGCATCGTCTGGTAGTGTAAAAGATATCTTGATTTCACCAACAACTGTAATTGGCGATAGCACAGAACGACCGGCGACAGCAGGCCCGGGTCATTCACGGACTTCAACAACTAGCTCAAGTGGATCTAAGTCTGGAGTCGCTCCTCCTCGAATGCCGAGAAAGAATGGTTATGGTGGTTTTGGACCGCCTGGAGTGGATGGTATGGAGCCTCTAAACTCAGAACTTAGATCCCAAACATTTCCTCTGTTAAATAATACTCTTGATGGCCCGTTCAGAAGACCTTCGGAAGGAAGTAACAGTCTACGGTCACGACAAAAGTCGAACGACTCGCCCTCGGGACAGATCCTGCTTGGTCCAAAAACTTCTCCACCAAGACAACGGAATCCATCGCTCGGACCAGATCTCTCTCGACCTCTCCCCCCTCGAGGAGGAAGTACGAGACGAGTAGATGGTCACCCAGAGAATGCGATACCTGTCCCAGCAAGCCTCAACTTGGCGGCAGAATTTGGCATCGGTAATCCATATCACACTTCTTCTGAATCCCAATCCTCAGACAACTCAGCGTATAGCGAAGAGAGCCTGGCAAGCTCCAGATCAAGTCCACCGCGACGATCTAGACGTCAAGGATCTGACGAGACAAAGATAGATGTACAAATGGCCGACCTCGAATCCTCTCTGTCAGATCTCCAACCACCCAGGCGTCTTCCATCCAGCGCGTCACACCGAGCCAATGCCTCAGAACAATACGCCAGGGCTCCCCCACCACCTCGGAATGTAGACACTGCACTTTTATCCCCAGAATCGCCCATGGATCCGGCCATCCAATCCGGCCACCTATCACCTATTCCTCATCCCCGCACACAAAATACATCGCGCTCCCTATCGCCATTCCGTTCCTCTTCCCCCATGGAACGCCCTTCCATGCGCCGCACTGCGACGAGCTCTTCTTCAAGACCTTCGAACCCTACCAAAGGCAACTGCAAAGGTTGCAGTGAGCCTATCCGAGGCAAATCCATCTCTTCGGCGGATGGGCGTCTCACAGGACGTTACCACAAACAATGTTTCAACTGCACGACGTGCTCAGAGCCCTTCCAAACTGCAACCTTCTACGTCATAGCCGACGCGCCATATTGTGAACGGCACTACCACAAGCTTAACAACTCGGTGTGCTGCGTGTGTGATCGCGGTATTGAAGGACAGTACCTTGAGAGTGAGCGGAAGCAAAAATTCCATCCTCAATGTCTAGCCTGTTCGGATTGCAAGCGCGTCTTGAAGAATGACTACTTTGAGATGGGCGGGAGAGTTTATTGTGAACGAGATGCCTTTCGAAGAGCTCAACAGAATCGCGGGAGAGGTGGTCTTCTGGGCATGGGGATGGGGCCTGGAAGCAACAGGATGGAGCGCAGAACGACGAGATTGATGATGATGTGAATGCGCCGAATCGGAAAAGTCTTCTTAATGACCCACATTCATTTGCATCGGCGGTTTTCTTCATCCACGTACATAGTCTGGGCCTATCCTCCTTCTCGTCATGGAGATCAATCGCTCGCTCGGACATTTTTTCTTTTCAAAAAACATAAAACTCATGCATTTACAATGGTTGATCGGGTGGCGGTTATCCAAAGCGTCTAATCTCATCATGTAGCTAGGAAGAAGGATGCTGGATATACCCTCTTTGGAAGCGTGTGCTTTCCGTACATATATCTGTATATAGCTGAGGGCGCGACGGGCGCTCGGCTTCGATTTACAAGTGTAGTTAATGTATAAATCGTATTGAGATGAGAAATCGCCTTGCTTATCTCCTGCTTCTGTGGAGCCTTGCACTTGTGCCATTTTACTCTGTGACCTACAACATGACAGACAAGCACGGCGGAGAGACAGAGAGAGAGAGCTATCCAGCAGACAAGATGGGACAACAGCCCCACAAGCTTTCTAATTTCACGTGTGCCATCAGGTCTGCATGAGTGTGCATACGGATACAAGCAGAAGAGTGACTTCTTCAGTTCCATCATCAGGTTGGGAGGAAGATGGGAAAGAGACGAAATAGAGATAGAAATTATCCGTTTATCTTTGGATTTCAGGTCTTCAAGGTCAGGTTAGACAGATATCAGGGTATCATGATCAGGCGTCGCTCCCTCAGTCATACTGTAATATAAAGACTAGCAAGGAAAGTTTTCGAAGTTGAATTCAGAATGAACGTTTATTGAAAGGTCGGAGCAATGGGAGTATGCTACAAGTATCTCATTGATCTACGCCTCCCACCAGCTAAGCTATGCATCGAGTTCTTGTATCACTACATGCATTAACCGTTCCTTTGCACCTAACCAAACCCTCCCCACTAGAAGCAATCGAGTACACAATCATCAAACCCCAGCTCGGAGGCCACTTGTATCAGTCAATCGTAAGCTTCGCAACCTTCCATCCAATCTCTCATCAACCCAAAAAGAAAGAGAGACAAAAGCATAATCCAACAATCCCCATCCAGTCTTATGCAAATCCATCCAGACCTTGAATCCAATCCAAGGACCCCCCTTCCACCATGCCGTCTAGAAATATTAATGAATGAATGCAGTTGGTTGATATGTATGTTGCAAATTAAGAACCCAGTAAAGTAATTTCTTTCGTCGTCATTGATCGTAAAGCTAAAGCAGGACAATATGCACAGGTCGAATGCAATATCAAATTGGCAAACAAAACAATGAATGATCGGATGTCAACCAATCAGGGCTCTACCCTTCATTGACTTTTTTTTTGGAGCTGTCTAGTTGACATAGCTCTTTCGCTTTTCTGCAGAGCTGAGAACAAGCATTGGTGCTTTTCGCTCAATCTCGCTCGCCTCGGGTTTCTTTCCTCCGTTCTTGAAAACAGCTGCGAAGCTACCACCAACCGAAGATCCCTCATCACTGCTCACACTTGCGGTGGTGAAACTGCTATCCATAGATGCTACGGACTTACGCTCCAAAGAGCGCTCCTTTTGCCTCGAAGATGGACGATTGGATCCAATTGCTCCGTGCACAGAAGTGCGAGGACTACCAAGGGTCGGTCGACCAGAAAGACTTCCACTTCCGCTGCGACCACTGTCTGAGTCGTTGTCGGAAGAGACGGAAAATGTGATTTCTCCGGCTTCGGAGACAGGTGACATGCTCCCAGAGCCTGCACTTCCTGGACCTCTTCGGCGTTCCATTCCTGCACGGACAAGATTGTGAACAGCATTTCGGCGTGTTCGGGTAGCGAAGTTCTTGCTTCCCTCAAACTTGGTAGTTGGCTTGGCTTTCAACTCATCCAAGGGGGGTGGCCCACGAGGTTGACGGATTGGGTGTTCACCAGCTCTACCCTGTCCAGGACCAAAGGCAGTAGGAGTTTGTGGGAAACCCATGCTCTTTGGAAGAAGGGCAGATTTGGGGCCGTCGATTGAAACCGGGAAGTCTGTACCAATAGCCATCGAATTTGCCTTGCGGTGTCCCCGACGGAAGGCACCGGCGGATGGTGGTGGCAATGGTGCATGGTCTTGGGGAGGGGATGCCGCCTTCTTCGGAGGGCTGATGCTTCTGGTGAACGACGTATCGAGTGGTGGAGGTGGAGAGACTTGGAACCGTGGAGTACCGTGTTGCTGGGGTGGTGAGTAATTAACTTGCTGATGCACCACCTGCTGGTCCATGTATTGATTCTGCTGGGCGCTTTGATCCATGAAGTAGGCCTGCTGTCCGGTCATCGGATTGTAATAAGAATAGACACCAGATTGAGCTCCAGCAACAGGAGTGATAATAGGTTGCATGTTATTCTTGACCTGCTGCTGCTGATACATATTCTGTGGGGTGATCGGAGGGGTAGCAAACTGCTGTTGCATCTGACCTCCACCCAAGTTCATGCCTTGGAATTGTTGAGCCGCAGCCTGAACATTCATCAGCTGTTGCTGAAGGCGTTGCTGTTGCTCTGCGAGGTACATGTTGGTGGCAACCAGTTGAGCATACAGATTGGGGTCCATTTGTTCTTGGCCGTGCTCATCAACGAGGATCTCAGGAGGAGCTAGGATCTGCTCTGGCACGGAGTACATCTGACGGTTTCCATTCATTTGACCATATCCCATTTGTTGGTTTGAGTAGAGTGCGGTCTTTGGGCCTCCATAGTTCTCCTTGTTATCAGCGTAGATGCTTCCGGCGAGGCCAACATTGTGCTGGAGCTGAGTTGGTGGAGCAGTGGAAGGGAAGGTGCTCGAGGTGGCAGACTTTGGAGCTGTTCTCAGACCTGCAAGCAAATGAGAGCGGGACGTGCGTGGTGTGGGAGCTCCGTTGTCTTGAGTATCGGATGGCTTTGGTGGTTCGAAGGAGAGACGCTTGATGTTGGATCCATTGGCACGTCTGGATGCAAAGCCTGAGCCAGGCATACCCAGTCCATTGCTGGAAGGGAAGTTGTTATAGGACATCTGAGCAAGACCGCCTGCGTCCATACTCAAAGTGTGTAGTTGTACAGGTCGGAGGATGGGTCGTGTTTTGAGGTTTCGTGGTCTTGGCCAGAGAGCGTGAGCACCGGCTGTAGGTGGACGAAAGCTCGGCGGATGCAGAGAGAAGGTCGAAATTAGAGGAATTAGACGGTCGCAAGGTGGACCGATGTGTACGTATCAAAGAAGTCGAAGAATTATGAAGGTTGTACGAGCGAAAGGGAACAAGCCGAGAAGGCAGGCGGGCAGAGAAGGTTTTCTCGAAAGGTTTGGTAAGGAATAGTATTTTCTCGTGTGAAGCCAAGATTGGCACCCAAAAACCGGTTGAGGAAGGGAAGCGCGTTGCGAGATGGTGTAAATTACAGGTGGATTGTTGTCTATTGGGAGAGTTGAAGGAGGAAATGGCCCATGAACCGTGCGATGCGATGTGATGTGATGTGATGCTATGCTTTGTTGCTCTGCCGTCAAGAAAGAGCGACGGGGTTGGAAATTGATGAGAAAGGCGCGAGGCAAGTCAGTCAGTCAGTGGAGCTGTTTCTTTGAAGAGAGATGGTTTGTTCGTTTGTTCGTTTGTTCGGGGCAACTGAAGGTTAGGCTGAGCTGAGCTGAGCTGAGCTGAGCTTGGGGGTATCGAAAGCTTTTTTCCCAAACGAAAAAAGGAGCCGGAGGCAAAACGAACCCCGACCCTGGATGACTGATGGCGGCGAAGAATCTGCAGAGGCACGAAAAGGCGTTGGCTGCTCTCAAGTCCCAATCCAAACAAAAACACACGTCTTCTGCGATGATCACTCTTGGAGACGGGCGACAACGACAACGAGAGGAAAAGAGAGGGGCGGTGTGGTGGTGAGGAGGAGGAGTGGTGAGGGACGAAGAGAGAGAAGGAGAGTTTAGATAGCACGGAACGGGCTGAGGAGAGGAGGAGGATGGACGGATGGGGTGACGAGGTAATTGGTGGCAGAGTGGGCAGGCCAGGCACTCCCCGACAAGCCTCTCTGCGCTGCTTGGCCTCTGCCCTTTTGCGTTGCGCTGCTTGGCCTTGCTAATCCCAAACCAGACGGTCAATGTTTTGCTCTGATTTGCGCCGCCAGGGGCCATCGCCCGCACACTATTGGCTCTGCCCTGGGGGACCCACGCCGTGACAGCTACTCTGCGCTGCACCCTCTCAGCCTGTCGATGGCCAGAGGCTCGCCGCCGTCACGACGATGATATGGAAGACAACAAAGAAGAGCAGAGAGCAGAGAGCAGAGAGCAGAGAGCAGGAAAACCATCCAACATGCTGACCGACCCATCGACCGGCCTCTGCTTGAGCCGTCGTCATGGAAGACGAGAGCAGCAGCAGCAGCAGCTTCAATCTACCACGGTCAAGCCAGCAATCAATCTCCATCTCACCGGCACTCACTACTTTAATTCGATATCCAGCCTAACCGCACCCACAGGCTTCCCGACACTCCCTCCTCCTCCTCCTCCCATCACCTCCCAGTGCCAAGTACACCTACCGTACTCTTTATGGCACTGGCTCATCGACGGTACCCCTCCACCAGCGGCCGAGTCACAGACAGACACAGGGAGAGACGCAAAGAATGCACCGAAATCATCACGCCGAGCACACTCCTTTTCCATTTCGTCTTCTGCAGAACAAACGACCGACGGGGCCTCGTGGCGTCCCAGACAGTCCACCGACGGCCTAGCAAATGTCATCGGCTGCTGCAAACTTCAAGCGAGTCAATATTCCGCAATCCTCTAGCCGCCATCCAACCCCCCGACCAGCCACCGTTCTGGGTGCCTCTCTATGACTTTCCCTCCCACTCCCATCACGGCTTCTGCAATTCTTTCGTCCAGCAATTGACAACACATCGTACATGCCCCCTCCTTCGCCGTAAAATCTCACACCCCTCCCCAGAGCGCCGCCGCTCTAGATCCCGTGGGTGCCACTTTCAACCGTTCAGGGGCTGCATATTTCACGGCGCTTCGATATGCAGACGGAGGAACGCGCCACCAGAGCAGATCACCACTCCCACATCCCATCTTTTGACGCATCTCTTTAGCCGGGATAGCCGTACAGGGGAGAGCCGAAATCATGAGCAATTCACCATGGCCTGAAGATCCTCATTCCAAGCCTGGTATCATATCGCATCTTTCCTCTACGCGCTTGCGGCGCCTTGGAATTGCGACTCTCTGGAACTGCTCGCTCCTCGTCTACATGAGCAAAGCTCGCAAGAGACCCCTTACTCGGTCGCCTCCCGCCAAGCTTTTCCCGCGCTTCTGTAACGCACTCGGATCTGTTTCTCCTTCTCCAGCCTTTTCCTCCCTAAGCCATCTTCCCAAACCTCATGTAAACAAAGCGTTTCAACCTCCTCCACTTCCCTCTCTGCCACATACCAAACACTACCTTCCCAAGATCCCACTCCCATTCCCATCCACCCTATTCCCAAGTTCAAACGGCTCCATCAATGCGTGCTCGCCTCACTTCTCCTGAAACGCGCCAAAAATAGAACAAGGTAACGAAAAAGAGGACAGAGCGTGATCAGCAACGTCCACCATCTTTCTCACCTTCTCAACTCGCGTGTTTCAGTATGATGAGACTAGGCTAGGGATACGAACTAAGGATTTCATGCGTAGGGCTGTGCGTGTCAATTTGCACCTGCCTATGCATTGGTGCAATCTGATGGGTTTGATGGTGATGCTATGATGAAATTAGGACATGAGTATAATTGTTGCACATTATTGACTGGAGGGATGTAAACAGTCGTAGTGAAATCACTTCTTCCTCAAAATCACCCTCCACATTCAATCGCAATGCAACTAATCTACGGAACGATTCTATAGGTTTAATGTCCCTCGAGTCAAAATCAAAGTTTGTCTAGGGATCGAGATACAAAGCTCGACTTGTCTCAACATTTAAAATTAAAATAATTGGCTAAACAGTCAGATCGAATCTCAGATAAACCACCCCAGGCAGATCGCTTGAGGTGCAAATTGATGATTGTCTTGAATTCAGTCCATATTAGCACTGGCTCTGGTAACACTGATCAAATCCGAAAGTTTGGCGTGATATGAATATTCGAGCAAAAATGTAGATTTACTCAGACCTAGGATCCTAGTTATTTCATCTTATATTTCATACAGCTCCATCTTGTCTGCAGACCACGGTCTTGCAACCGTGCTGAATTTCCTCGGATTCACCCGCTTTTCATACATGAAATTGACTTCTTCCGTTGAGAGACCGCGGATTTCGGGAATATATAAGAATGCGAGAACAAAGAGGACGATACTTGTCCCCATGTATATGAACCCGGTTTTAGCTCCAAGGTTTGCAGAGTGGGGTCCTAGGTTATACATATATGGTGTTATAAAGGGGAAAAGCCATGAACTGAAGGCTTGTAACATGACGCTGATGGATTGTGTGTGCTGACGAAGCTTGTAGGAAGATATTTCAGGAGGGAGAGAGAAGGCTATCAGAGATGTTGTGAAACATTGCCATGTGATGAGGAGGTTGCTATTTATTTTCGCATCAGTAAACTTCGGAGCGGGAAGGAAGAAATCGTACAGTAGTACTGCAACAGCCCACGTAACCCCCAGATTCGTTTCTGGAGCATATCCTAAACCTCCGACCACTGCTAATGTAATTGCATTCACAGCAATCCCAACGAGGTATAGTGATCGGCGTCCAAAGCTGTCTCCGTAATACCAAGATATCGGCATGAAGATTAAGGCAAGCGCAAATCCACCAATGTTTATATTGAAGCAGTAGACTGCAGGCAAGCCCGCAATAATAAGGAAATAGATATTCTGGGCCAAGAAAGCAGAGCCGACGAGGCCGGTACCAAATGTAAGGAGACAAACCGTTAGGGTCCGCTTCAGGTCTGTATTCTTGAAGCAATCCAAGTAAGAGCTGCTCTGGCGAAGCTTTAATTCTTGTTGAATTCCATCTTGGAGATGAGCTAAGCGGGCATCGATGTTGTTGTCTCTCCCATACAAGCGAGCGAGTGACTGGCGCGCCGCTTCCGTGCTTCCTGTAAGAGCCAGGTGGGACGGAGACCTATCTTGTAAATAACTGATCTGTCAGATGAGGATGAATGACTTACTCAGGAACTAAGAAAAATGCAATGATAGGAAGACCGCCGACAATCCACTGTAGGGCAAAAACTGTCCGAAATGCGGAAGGTTCAAGGTTGGGGACAAAAGCGCGAACAACTCCAAGTCCAACGGTTTGTGTCGCGACTGCGAAAAATGCGAGACCGCCAAGCATCACTCCTCGAATACGTGACGGTGAGATCTTAAAGGTTCAGTAATAAGATGTGAGTAAATAGAGAATGGTCACACCTCAGATGCATAGGTTGTCCCAATCGACAGAAGTCCTCCCACTGCGAAACCGTTTACTATCTTACCAGCAAGTAACATGCCCTTACTAGATGCTGTGAATTGGAGAGCTATGCCAGCGACCTTAAGGTTTGTTAGCTATACAATGTACCAATTTTACTGGTAAATCACATACCGATACACAGCCAAAAGCCATGCCTGAATACCTCCGTCCTATCTTTTGCGACAAAGGACCGGATATAAAAGCACCGAGTACTTGGCCCAAACCTGTCATGGATGACCACAGCGACGTCCATATCGAATCTAAATACGGGACATGTCGAATTGGATCAATGTGTCCGTAGTATAAGTCAAACGCTGGCATGGCTAGTGTTGCTCCATTGGCAATGGTATCGTACCCCTAGGGAAGAACATCGATAAGCTTCAATGTGGGGTAAACGGGGGTTATCACATACATAGCACGCCGTCGCCGAGTATGAGGCCAGTACTGTGCAAGTGTAAGCCGAAGGTTGAGGATATATGTCTTGTCACAACTCACAGTAGACCAATATCCTCTTGTGAAGAGTCAATGATTGCCATAATCCATGGTTCTTCTCTACCCTCTCCATGGCTTGCCCTTGTAGAACAAGTTCCTGGGCTCCACTGGGGTCATAGCTATCCATTCTCAGTGTTCCGTCTTTGAGATCATCTTGCATTTTCAGTTGATCTTGAGGTTGGAGTTCCATTCATGCACGGTCGTGGAAGAGCGAGGTTAAGACGAGGAGAGATATCCGGAAGTCGACACCGGTGTCAAGGTAGGTTATCGTACAGCCTAGATACCAACACCACTAAGATGGTCTTGGGACGGCGACCCTTGAGGTGGGAAAAGACGCCAGATGTCGATCCGATAGGCTAAAAGCGGCTGGAATCTGCTTCGTACCACTTCCGGGTCTGGTACTCTTGATGCTAAAATTCTCCACACCCTACCGAAGGCATCTGTGAGGTTGGCCGCGTCCCTGAAAAACAAGATCGAATAGTCTAGATGGTGGAACGCAGAATCTGGGAATCGTCTGGGCATCCGGTCGGGGTGCATTAACCAATATATATTATTCCATGCCGAAATCTTCATCCAACCTCAGCCATCGCCAGAATTTTGCACACACCCGCTGGGCGCCACATTGATCTAAGTTGCTGCATGCCGACTGAATGGGACGGCATCATAAGATGGTTGATCCTTTCGCCGTCCCTTGTTGGCGGGAGGAAAAGGTCGTGAGGGTGGTTCAGCTGGCTTGATTCGACAATCCCGTGCTCGCGCAGGCGTTGCTGTACTGTACCTTGATGAAAGAATAAGGTTAATCGTTCCCTAGCGGTAGATCTAGTCATGGATAATACGATGACGTTCTTCATCATCCGGGTCTTTTCCTGAGCATTTCCACCCGCAATCCGGAAGAGTTTCAATACACTCGGTCGGATACCCCGTACTGTCCCCGTTTAGAGTCCATCAACCATCTGTTGATCCGTGGATTGTGACTGGTGAAAGTTGCTGAGGTGAGTGGACGGAAGGCTAGCGGCAGCCGAACCACTTGCCCGTCTCACCTCCAAGCCATTTTGGAAACCTTTTTTATACTTCCAGAAGCGAGGCACATGAATCTAATGACGACGTGATATAGGGTCTCCATGCTGCGCACCATGACGAGAAAACGATAGGTCTTGAGGCCTTCCACCAAATGAGATAGCAGACAAAGCTTGGTAAGAGGTAAGCGTGGCTAAGACAACTTGTCTTAGCTGCCCCTACTTTATCTGACTTGCTCATATTTCTGTCGGAGTCATTGGAGGAGCCTCCGATCATTCGGCTGGCTCTTGCAAGTGTATGTTTCGAAAACAATGTAGCCAAACGTAAATCAAGCCGTCGCCGGTCTTTGCGTGATCCAAGGCTTCTTGTACGTCGTTGATTTCCTCACTGTTGTTCTTTTTCTTTCAAGTTTCTTCCATACCGTACCCAAACCAAATAACGGTGACTGCGTTATACTCTCTACTTTGATCAGAACAGAGAAAACCAAATCTCAATTTGAGATTTAAACACAGAATATATTATTATAGTAAATACCTATCATGCACATCCACCAACCAAAATCCACTCAGCGGAAATAGCATCACGTGCATACCTTCCTGGGTATCTGACGCGCTTCGCGTCTCCCAATCCTCCCCTCCAAAGAACAACATCCACAACTACCTAGTTATGGCCACAGAACCGCCCACGATAATCGATCTCAAGATCTCCTTCCTCCGTCAACAGATTCTTCTCCTCTCACAACCCCTTTCCCCATCATCCGTATTCCTCACGAAAAACACCACAGATGAGGAAAACTCTCTGCGGCAGAAATCCATCGATGATGCACTACACAAGTTGAACGGTTTACTGAAAAGGCATAATAAGCTCGTGTACGGACCGCAGGCTACGAGACATGTGGCTGAGCAGGTGGATCGTTTATATTGGACTAAGAGCGAGAGAGGGGTAGTGGTTGGGGAGGAGTGGGCGGAGAGGGATGCGGATTTTAGTGAGTTTGCGATGATGTGACTATTTGGATTGAGAGGATACTGATATATGATCTAAGGGAAAGAAGAGATAATTGAACAGTTGCCAGATGAATGGGACGGGGGCGCGGAAGAGCAGGCGGAAAAATATAAGATGCTGCAGCAGAAACTGATAGGGTTAAGAGAAAGGAGGAAAGCGGCGAGGGAAAAAGTTAACAGCCTGAGATGTCTGAAGACGCTAATGGACCCCTTTGGGCAAGAGGGAGAAGTGCAAAAGAATCTGATAACCAAGAATGGAGAGATTGAAGTGGAGTTAGAGAGGATGAGGAGGTTATTGCTGAGGGTTGAGAGAGGGGTTGCAGGCTTAGAAGATAGACAAGAATTGGAAGTGGAACGGATGGATATTGATGGGGAGGAAGAGGGAAGAGTGTTGGCTCTGCTGGGTTCGAGTTGAGTCAAGTTGTGTGGCATCAGCTCACAAATTGATTCACGAAATTGAGTACAGCCGCAAACCTCTATTGGGAGCAGGTAAGAATTCTAGGGCCACTGTGGAGTACTACAGATATCTGGAATCAGAAATTGACCAAGATGATACCAACAAAGAAAAGGTCCCTCTAGCCTCTCTTCTGTCCATTACTTTATCCTTCATAGCATACATAAAGCCCGTCCCGGTACTGATGATAAAGGAAGAAAAAGTAATAGAAGGAAATTCCACCAATCTGATTGCTCATGATCTCGGAAATGGGAATATCTCTGTGGTGACTTCATCGTTCCCAGTTGTGCTGGTATCATTGATTGTAGATCAGCTGGGAAATGTCACGTGATTAAATAAGCGATTATTCACCAACCCACGAATCGCCCCACCCACACCCTCTTTCCAATTCTCACAAGCGCGCGCTTACTCGCCAAACAACAAATCATGTCCAACATGAAGGGAAACAACGCTAATGATGGCGCGTCGGGCTCCGCTCGAGCCGCAATTCAGAGCAAGGCCGTTTCGAAGCCTCTACCTCACAACAACCCTTTCGCAGGTGATCCTGAGCTTCAGTTGAACCCTCTTGATCTCCACCCAAGCGGCGAGCGCGACTCCAAAGTCCCACTTACCAGCGAGCAATCGCGTCGATTGACTGAGAGGAACGCCATCGCAACTCGCCAGATCGCCGAAGCTCACTCTCGTGAAGCCATCCAAGCCCGTAAGGCCTCTGAACAATACGGAATCATCGACACTGGTCGTACCATAGCCTACGGAATCCTACCTCAATTGAACAATCCGTTTGGCATCCACCCAAGCGGCAAGCCAAATTATCAACTTCGAATCTCCAAAGACCAATCGCGCCAAATCGCCGAAGCTCACGCTAGAGCACGAGACGTACGCGGAGATACAGCCATGAATTACCCCAGCTATGCAGACTCTCCAGGAGCTGGACCTGCCAATCCTCGACAGGCTCCCCCATCTCCATCTCCACCGATCAATCATACCAACGGCATGAATGGTGGAGGTATGGGAGGAATGGTCGGTTTTCCAACACCAGCTGGACACCAATCTGATCTGAACTTTGTCATGTCATTAGTCGAAGAACTCTCTCAGACTCTCCACCACAACCAGAAAATGACCGCGGCTATCGTTGAGAAGATCGGCAAGGTTAGAGACAAGGCAAAGAATATGAACTTGACCAATGACGAGCTCGTCGCTGTAGTTGCTGCTGAGATGAATGGTAAGCAATTAATCCTTCGCTTCATAGATAACTACTAACCAGGGTACAGAGGGCTCGAAGAATCTGGAAAAGGAGAATTCTGAACTACGTAAGGCTCTTGAGACGGCCGAGTTTGATCGAAAGGAGAATTACAAGCTGGCTGTTCATGCAGCTAACATCCTTGCTGATGTCCTCGAAAAGATGCACTGCTACAAAGAGCAACACGAGCGTGATACTTGTGCTTGGCACCAGAATTATCGTGACCAGCTGGCTCAGGAACGTAACATCAATGACGAACTGGCGGGACAGATTAACGATATGAGAGCTGCCGCATACCGGGCTAGCGATTATCTCCGTGCAGCTCGTCGATGCATGACCGATAACCCTGAGCTCAATGAGTTGAAGACTCGGGCTGGCCAGTATCGCAAGGAGAAGCGTTACTGGAAACGTCTGGCTCTGCCTCTCATCCCCGATCATGATTCTGAGTGGAGTGATGACGATGATCTCATCGATCCTGAAGAGAAGAAGCGCTTAACGATGCTACAGGCTGAGAAGGAACGCAAGGAGAAGGAGGAGGCTGAAAGCATTGCGCCCCAGACCTAATTGTTCAAACTTGATTGTTTCTGCATAGTGGTAATCTCGCCTCGACTCTTACTTGCATCTGTGGCGTTCTTGTTAGGGAGGATGATACCCAAGACTTCATTGGCGTTGTTTGCGAATTTCCAAAAAGGTCAGCATTGATGGGAGACATCTGGGTGTAGAGAAAGCTAGCGTCGGGCGCTGAGCAATCAATACATGAAATTTGAGAATCCTCCTTCTTATCTGTGATGATTTCCAATGCTTCCGATTTGAACCCTTTGATTGCCTTGGTTGAAAAAAATCCCTCCTGCGATGAGTTGCGCGTTTACAGAGGTGATAGCTCCATAATTCCCTCTAGTCACATAGGTGAGATCTAGCTAGCACCCTCTAAGGGCATCTCTTGCGACCCCTTACTATTTGCGAATTCCTCTTTTTGCACACCTGTTCACTTTGGACTAGTCGAAGATGATTTTGAAATATCTAATATAGATGGAATTGATGGAGAAGCAAATGCTAAAAATGCACTAACAGTATGATATCATAATATTGACTAGGGTAGGTACTTATTACCTTCCACAATAATAGATTGACTCTCTCCTCATATTCCTTTTTGATTATATTCTAATTGAACAGCACTCTGCATTCTTAACATTTTCTCGTTTCTTTTGATACTTCAGATCCTCTCAGCGCCTGTGCCGTGCAACATGTCTTTCACATACAAAACCGTCCTCGTGCTGGGCGCTACCAGTGGGATCGGACTCGCGTTGTCGGAGAAGATGATAGAGAATGGTAGTTACGTGATTGCAGTTGGTCGAAGAAAGGAGAATTTGGATACATTTGCTCGCACGCATGGGAAGGACAAGACATCAACAATTCAGTTTGATATTACAGACTTGGATGCTATTCCTTCGTTTGTGACGAAGTCAATTGTTCTCATTCTTTGAGTGTAAAATACTAACAGAACTCGTAGCATTATCAAGTCCTATCCTAAGCTCGATTGCGTATTCCTAAACTCTGGAATCCAGCGAGGCCTTGACTTCACAAAACCAGAATCTATTGACTTCAAAGCCATCAATCTCGAACTAACAACCAATTACACGTCTTACCTTTATCTCATCACTGCTTTCCTTCCTTTCCTCGAGAAGCAGTCTTCACCAACATCTCTCATCTTCACGACCTCGGGCCTAGCCCTAATTCCAATGGTTCGAGCCCCGAACTACAGTGCTTCCAAAGCCGCATTACATCATCTCATTCTTGCCCTCAGAGAGCAATTGAATGGTAGCAATGTGAAAATCATTGAGATCCTGCCTCCTGCTGTACAGACGGAGTTGCATGACGAAAAACACCAGCCGGATATTAAAAATGGCGGGAGTATCGGCATGCCGCTGGACCAGTTTACAAAAGAAACGTGGCATGGGCTGTGTGAGGGAAAGACAGATATTCCGGTGGGAATGGCGCAGAAGAGTTATGAGAAGTGGGAGTTGAAGAGGCAGGAAGAGTTTCGGGAGATGATAGAAGTGATGAAGGTGCCAAAGTAGAGAAAAGTATTGTGGATATAAGAACATACCTCATTACTAAATATTTCACCAATATTGTGAACCCCTCAATTCTATTGTAAAGATATAAATAAATACCATCTCTGATATGGTACGCATCTGGTTGCTACGTGACAATATTTTGTCCCCGCTTAATGGCTTTCATTTCTTTCTGCTACCTACCTTAATAATATTAAATAAGATGGACAGTCCCTATCAACAACCGACACAAGTGCGAGTGGCCGAGTGGTAAGGATCACTGACCATAATGACCATTTGTAGTCTACCACCTATCAGCGCCATAGAGTGGTAGACATCACGCCAAGGTCCCTCCAAATCATCCGCCTGGTCACCTACGAAAAACAACCCCCTAGACTCAACAGGGTGAAGTTTCTACTCCGCCAGGGCCAAGGCCCTGATGCGGAGTCCCCCCGAATAAAAATCTGACCCCATACACAACTTGGGCTTGGGTTCTGACCTACCTACACTTTAAGCTCTCCCCCTACCAGGTGCAATCTTAAATGTTGTAGGTTATCAGTTTTGCCTCTCAATCCTATGCGAGCTTTGGATTTTTGAGCATGCTCCTCTTTTGAATTTATTAGGACCTCACTTCTGGACTTGGGGTTTACGTTTCCCTCCCTCACTTAAAGCTTACTTGCGTTATTTTTTTACTCTACGTCGAAAGATTGGGTCAGATTCGAGTCCTGGACCTGTATAAAAATTATCGATTTAACTTTCAGCCCCTTTAAAGTATATCGTCTTCCACCCTTATTATCTAATCGACATGCGTACTTTAGTGTCAAATGGAAAGTAAACACCAACCCTTCGGACCGATTTGTGAACATCTAATCACCAGAGATCCAAGAGACTCTAAGTGGCTTTTGAAGAACCTTAGCGATGACTTGACAAAATACTCTGGTTCGTAATTGAGAACTCAAAATATTTTTGGATAGCCACTCATATGAACGTCTGAAGTATTTATAAACCTCGACTTATAAATCATTTCTGGCGTCTTTATTTCGCGAGTTCTGTAGGAAACTCCTTGGGCTCGTACTCATCCATTTAAAAGTTTAGTTAAGATCTACAATGCTGTTCATCTCATTGGCGACCCTGCATAACATGTCACCCTGGACGGATGTCCGCTTACGAAAGTAGCGAAAGACTAACTATAAACATACTAACAAAGTACAAAATAGGACTTATTTGAGTTTTTCTCTATTCTTTATATGTATTGAGTATACACTTCGTAAGACCTTGCTCTTGAGTTGATGCATCAGTTCTGCCACGAACGTCATTAAATTAAGTGAACTAGATCGATTATGCATGTCGACTCTTCCAGGTTCTGGACATGTTGTGTTTGGCTTTAAATAACATCTCTGGCTCCTACCTCCTTCCTTCAAATTATTTTAAGCTAGATATCCCTCTTTCTTCTAAACTTCAATATCTTTCATCCTCGAAGCCAAGCCTTTGTGCAGTCAATAATGTCTTTCACAACTTCCAAAAAAGTCCCTATACCCCTCCGCGTCCTTGAAAGTCTCCTCTCAACCATTATTTTGGCCCTTTCTATCTATAGTGAGCAACTTATCCCTGGAATCTTGAACTGGGAACTAGATCTTAACCCCTCTCTCAGTTTCAAGCACCGGCTCCGCAATCCGCTTCGCTCAAATTCCCTTGTTACTATTCACATCTGCCTTCTCCATCCTCACCAGTTTCCACCTCGCCATATCTCCTCATCTCTTTCCACAAGGTAGCGGTTTTTACATTCTCCATTTACCAACCACTCACATACCCTTAGTAACAACAGGCATCCCGACCTTCCTCCTCCTCACCCTTAACAGCTTTCTCTACCTCATCAGTTTCATTATTTTGGCAATCCATCTTGTCAAACAGAACCCCTGCAACAAGGCATTATGTATCGTCACAAAATTGGTCACAATATTTGCAGCCTTGAGTTATGTGGCTTGGGCTATTGAGGCTGTCATTGTTGGAATAGAGATCTCGAAAATGGGAGGAATGAAAGAAACGAATCTGAAGCTAGAGGTTGGAGATGATGCTGATGATGATAGAGTACGCATTGTGAAAGAAGCCAAGCTTGAAGAGAAAATCGAGGAGGGAAGGAGGAGCGAAGGGTTTGATGAGGTGCAGCTAGGTTGGGCTTGAGTGGTAGATTTAAAAGGATTGTGGTATTGTATAGGCTGATCTCAGCCCTTTTTACAGACAATGGCGGGACCTTGGACACAATTCTTTAGTTGCTCGGATACACAGCTGAAAGGCTATGAAAAGAATGTACACTCATTTGTTTCCGTATTTTGAAAATCATCTAGATCCATTGAAAATCTCTTATGCTATGAGCTATATATTATATAGAAGTAGTATTACCTCTGATGTTTAGAATTTATCAGAGCAGCAAGACATGTTCTACTCCAGGGCTGCCGCTTGGTAACTACAATATTCCACCTCTCCTCGGGATTATAGCAAGGAAGCAAACAAAACAGGGTTTGTGGATGGAAGACTTTTCTCTCGGTCTTATGCGTACCCAAGTCACTCATTTTTCGCCCCTTTCAGACGCAAGGAATTCACATATGAACCCTCACGTTGGTCATAGTTTCCTTTTCTTCCTCTCTCTGATCGGCAAATTTATAAATGTGCTATCTCCCACGGCAATCGAACTCTCACCCTCTTGGCTTGCTTCTACATCCGCTCTCCTTTTACTCGCATCTCGCTCAGTTTCCTGCTCTTTTGCGCGGATGTTCAATAATGCTTTCCTTTCAAGACTCTCTTTCTCCAACCTCTCTTCCTTTTCACGACTCCAATCCAACACCCATTGTCTTTCTGAATCTATCGGAGCCTGCCCGACTCTCCACAGCTCATCCTTCCACCCTACAGCACCTAGAGCCGTGAGTCTCAAGTCCCATATTTCATATTCGCTCAAGCCCTTAACAATCTTGACGTGTATCTTGCCATTTATGTCAGGAAACTCGTCAGTCTTATCTTCGACTCTTCTTCTCCTCACGTAGGAATCTCTGTTTTCCCAGCTACTCCAGAAATGAGTAACTGACAGCGCCTCAACTTGCTTCTCATCAAAAGACAGCGGCTTCTCTGAAGTGCTCATTGTCCAGCTTTTCCATGGAAAATGCACTTTAAAAGGACGTCGCGACGCATATTTTCTCAAGGTCAAGGTCCCATTAAAAAGTCCTGGGCTGATCCAGACATGTTTTCTCTGCTGTGGCTCAAGGCCCAAGGGAAAGTAAATGGTGCGCATACTTAGGTAGTCACCTAAACGCGGCCCATCCAATCTAAGAATTTGAGCCAAGCTGATGTCGTACTCTAAGATTTGTGTTTCTATGCTCTGGAGAGGATCGCCTCTAAGGAGCTTAAGCAGCGCGGCATAATGGTAGTAATGAGCTGAGTGCTCAAACTTGGTGAGCATGTCTCTGTTTTCCCAAGCTACCGCGATGGTTAATAACAAGTATAGAGGGTGTGGAAAGTAGATACGCGCTATTGATAAGCACTGAGATGTGTTCATCCTTATATCTCATCCCATACACAGTGGCTCGATGACCGGGAGCTCTCATCAGCTCTTTGAAGCCATCATCATAAATTTTGCCTTCTGATGTGTCAAGGAAGGCAAGCGCTGCCAGATCACTGTACTTAAAGGGGGAAGAAAGACAGGTAATGACGACTGTGACACTTTTCCAAGACATAACGGTTGACTGGCTTTGGTAGTATGGGTATAACTTGGAAAATGTAACTTTCGGAAAGGATTTCAGATGTGGGTCTATTCGTGGCTTCAATTGGTTGGTTAAGTAAACCCACGTGGCCTGGTATCTTCTCACGCCTTGAGATTCAATCTGAGACGCAATATGTAGGACTGAAAATTAGTCTCTGTGAAGAATTTAGTGATGCCTTTACTGAATTAGGGGTACTTCTCTACCTTTTAGTTCTACATCTTGGGCAAACCCGATTGAGCTAGCTGATCACTTCTATTAGTGAGAGCACCTCATTCACTTCCCATCCCCAGTAAATTCATCTGCTCCCTATAGAAAATTGCCTCCTTTTGCATCACATCTGGTGGCCTCGGATGTCTATCCTTATCCTCAATCTGCGGAAATTTGCCTTTTTGCTCTGGCCGCCTATCCCAATACCCACCGCCAACATTGCCCTGCTCACCCTGTAATCGGTCATATATCTCATCTCCCCTTACGCCTTCATTTGAATTCCTGGTTCTGGGTATGATATGGCAATGAACATGCGGAACTGTCTGGCCAGATTCCACACCATCTTGGAGCGCAACATTAAAGCTTCCATCTTCTACATTTCCTACTGCTGATGCTTCACGGAAATACACCCTTGCTAACATCTTTTGGACTTTCTGCACAGTGGTAAACAGATCAGTTACTTCTGCCGAAGTGAGATCCGTGAGTCTTAGGACCTGTCTGTACGGGATGATAAGCACATGCCCAGGGAGTATGGGTTTTATGTTGCATAAACAAAAGGAAAGAGGTGTGTTGTAGAAGACCTATGGGATTTAGCGTTGATAATCCAAGCCCGAAAGCCATCGTTCCTCAATACCTGATCAGTAACTTCATAGGGGCCAAAATGGATGGTTTTCGGAGCTTGAGAAGCCATAGCGCGGAAATGATGGAGTGATGAGGTTAAGCGTGGAGTTGTGACTAAATGGCGCAAACGCATGTCCCGCGAATCGAGAAGAAGGCTCTCGCGCTTGCATCGATTGAAGGAAAGGAGGCTGGGCGGTCGAGATTGTACAGAACTGAAGATGATGAGATGCTGAGAGGAAGCTGCTTCGGATGAATTGATTTTGCGGGGCCGCCCACATCCCCTAAATCGTCTGAATTTTGGTAACCACCTATTACCGTGGCAATAAGAAGTATCGATCCAGTCTTGAAAAGAGGAGCGCAATGTTTATTCTAGATCGTATATTACTTGGCATCTGAGATCCTCTTTTCTTCAATCTTACTTCTCCTTCACAATCATTCATATATTTGGAAAAGGGCAAGTGCTCAGCTTGGCATGCCTTACTTCTATCTCCTGTACTTTATTTTTCGGTCATTCCCCCAAAGCTCTATTGTCAATTTGACTGGAGCGTAAGTTTGCTGTACTTGTCCCCATCTTTCCCGGGTGCATGGTCAGTCACAGTTCTCCCCTCTCCCTTTCACGATTCCACTATGCCTTTAAGCGTTAAGTTTCCTCCAAACTGTTGGCCTAGCTCTGGACGGTACTATTTGGTGGGCTGGTAGATTCCAACGACCAAAAAATGTAGTACTGACCTGGCACACTGGAGTTGGAGCATTGCTTTTTCATCAAAGTTAAATTTTCTTACATTCCATCGTCTCTTTCCTGTCTCCCTTTCCTGCCTCCCTAGCCTATTTCCATCTTGTATAGCAGCAAGAACACCTCATTAGGTTAACTAAAAAGGGAAATCCAATTGAATGTGAAGCTTTCCTCTTTTGCACTGCTGTGACTACCGTCATCAACTTCCTAAGCCATTTTAGAAAGTTATTCACAATGTATACCACATGCACACAACAAAGTACGATCAAACAGAGTCTGAAGATTTGTAACTAATATCATGGCAAGAAATCATATCCATTCTGTCCATGAGAAGTAATTTGATTTTAGCTACAATCGTATGTATCTGCTATTAGGAGGACATTTCCGGCTACTATCATCCAATTCAGTATCTAGACAGATTCATATCCTTCATCTTCAGATCGAGCAGTCTTCGCTCTTTGTATTCGTCTCAGTTCCGCAGCTTGCCGGCATGACTGGAAAACATCAGCAAAGAGAAAGACAGGGCGTCGCGGAATATACCACACAAAGTTCCCTAATGCTTTCTAGTTCTTGCTTCAGAAAAACACCACCACAATTACCCGTAGGCTGTTTGCAATGTATGTCTTTCGAAGCCTTGATGTGTCCACATTCAAAAATTTGAATGACTTGGTGGCACATTGCGAAAGACTCAACAGTGCAAGTATGACAGAGACTTGAAATTTGCAAGAACCCAGGATTGAATGAAGAAGCGGAAGTTTGACGCTGGCATCTTGGAAAAGAAGAGAGGGATGGGCTGCTTATGGAAAATGTAAGGTTCCAAACGTCTTTGTCTGCAGTTAAAGGAGCAATCCACCAAGGAAGGCGCTCGATTGCAGGATACATAAGAGTGTAACCTATTCCAAACAGCTTGCTCTTGAAAAGTCTCGACCCCAAAACATGCGATCCAAAATTAGTAGTGGGAGAATGTCTGCCATGTGGAAACATTCATCCAACGTCACAGCCTGTGATTGTTGGATGAATTTCAAGAGATCGACAATCACCGACTACTCTCACTTAATGGGCTCTCCTTTCCATGTGAGAATGACCTCTCTCTTTGTGATATCTCCACCGGTATATTTTAACCCCACCTTAACTCCCTCCAAGCCTTCTTGCTCCGCTCTTTTATTCCACAGCATCTGCAAGATCTTCCCGTCTGTACTGCACATCGCATAACCCATGGGCCAGTGACTTCTCCCCAGAGCTTCTCGTACTCCTTTAGTGGCAGATTTGCGTGAGATAAGTAGGGCTAAAACGCCTGATCCTCTCCAGCCGGTTGGAGCACCGACAAACGCGCCCTCAAGCTCTCGGGCTTGGGCTGGCTCAACCTTTCGGTCTAAAGCCTTGCATTGAATAAGCACTTTTAGAGGCTGGGAAGTAGACGGGAGTGACCATGTCCCGAGAATATCAATTCCGTAGTCAGACTTTCCCCCCATCCGCTTGAGAGACATACCCATGCGTTCAAGCGCATTTAGTACAGTGTACTCATAATGTGTTCCCACGTAAACGGTACTAGTGGTGTTCAATCCAATTCGGTTTGCATATTCCAAAAAGCTGGGAAGATCACGGTGATGTGGGCTTTGTGACTCAGGATATGTCAATACTTCTGTGGCGGTGTTTGCAGAATAAGTGCGTTTCGATTGAGGTATGTGACGAAGGAGCCGCATAGAGAAGCGTCTTATACGCATTCTGCGGCCGGAAGGATAAGTTCAGGGTGACACAAAAGAGAACATCAATTATGATGTGTGACGTGAGTACAGAAGAGAGAAACACTCATCTGAAATACCACAACAAAGACAAACAACAGGGATGAAAGTTGAACTGAATTGAGAAAGGTCAAGGCTGTGCTAAGCATTGATTGGCTGTGATATTGCTTTTTTCGCAACCCACCAATTTCCAGTCCAGCCTCGCCATTTCCCGAACATCACAACTATTCTTCAAGATGGCTGATCGATTGACACAACTCCAAGACGCCATTGACCAGGTATGGATTCGCTCGAACGTGCATAACTCTTTGCTGACCTGGGTTAGCTGTCAAACCAATTCATTGCCTCCCTGTTCTACATTCATAGACACCACGACCTGCAGAAGCTAGGCTCTACGGATATTGTACGTCAGGAGAATAAGGCTGATGGTGAGAAGCAGGCAGATACAGGAGGTAGGATCTGTGGATGTTTTATGCGTACTGCTCCTTATTCTTTTAGTTGAACCGCTTCCTCTAGATGTATTCAAAGCAGCTCAAATCGAACTAGCGCAAGATCTAATAGTCAAGGAACAACAAGTCGAATATCTAATATCGATGCTTCCAGGCCTTGACAATAGCGAGAGAGATCAAGAGAATACAATAAGACAGCTCGAGGAGGAACTAAAGATCGCAGAAGTCGAAAGAAAGGAAGCTGCGAAAGAAAAAGAAGAAATTCTTGCTAGGTTGGAGAATGTTATACGGACCATCAAAAGGCCATGATTGGGAGATAAGGATGTCCTCAGGAGGAAATCACCTGGCGTTTGGGAAATACCCTAGTTTGGAGTTTGGATGGACGGATGTTTGTTTTGGCTCTAATGATGCAGCAAATGCTTCGCGGAAGGAAAGAATATGCAAATCATCAGATTTCTAGTCTAACTAATATAAGTGCGCCTGATCTGTGAAGCGAATATACCTATATGATGCTATTCTATGCGGTCATCCCAGTACCCTCTCTTACGAGCTCTTGAAAAATTGAGGGAACAGTTTTCTAAGTTCTTGTAAATGTCTGATTTGGTATTTACTTGCTTTCTGGATTGGGAGTGGCTCGCCTTCTTCAACAAGATGCGCTGTATTCCATCTCAACTCCTCTGCTTTCTGACAGTTCAAAGCAGAATCATCTTCGGCAATTTAGTGACAATTCGCCTCAACACAGGGAGTACTTGCTCACCAACAAAGTAGCAATCCTTGGAATCTTTAACTCCCGCCTCTTTCATAGCTTTGGCAAACATCTCCGGGTATGGTTTGCAAATGAGCTTCTCTTGGCCATAGTCACAAAAGGTGATCCCTTCAAACATGTCTTCAATACCAAGCAACTTGACAACCCTCTTTCCATGGGTAATGTAGGCGTTAGTAAAGAGCCATAGCTTGACTTTAGCTTTGTCCATATCTTCAAGCATCCTTCGAAGCTCTGGATCCGGGAATATGATTGATTCAAGTGGGAGTGCATCGTCTACCTGCTGGTTGTATTCCAAAGGATCTATCTTGTGATGACGGACTAGTCCCTCAATTGCAAGACCATATGTTTTGTAATAATCTTGGTGAAGTTTGTAGGCCTCCTCTCGAGTGAGAGTTAAATGTTTCATGAAGTATTGATCAATGAGTTCAGACATATGATCATGAACCTTCCTGCCTTTGTGGCTTTAGCAAAGGCTAGAGTCATAGATACGTAAGTGAAGCTCACTCTTTGGATAAAGCTATGGCGTTCCCATTAGCTTCGCAGTCTTCTCCGAAGTTTATGACTTACACAGTTGTCAATGTCAAAAAAGAAAACAGGCCTTTCGTCTGCCATCTTGCCTCTCCTTTAATAGTTTTCTTGTTTATATCGTACTGAGTTCTCCCTAACGGAGAAGTATATTCTAGCCCCTTATCTGCAATACCGAATCTACTAGCAGTAACACAGACACATGTATGACTCTTGAAGAAACGTGATGCCGAGCAGCCCAATTAGGAGGGTTACGGTAAACGAGGATTTTAGCGTTGCCGTGGACCGCTTGAAATTGGCCGGCTGAATCGCGGCTTTCTTCCTTCATGCATTCCGATCCAACTTTCTTTCTTGTCTTATTATACAACAACCTTTCGAGTAGATTTGCTATTCTTGTTACCTTCATGCGCCGTTGCATTATTTATCGCAAGCATTCAGTCACTAACCTCCACTTGCTCGCAGCATGATGGCCCAAGGGGCTTCAGCTCCTGTGCCTACAAATGGAGTTGCTCCATCTCTAACGGTGGCAGAACTACGTGAGATTTTGGAATACGAGAAGATTCTTCAATTCCGAGATGCTGTCCTGGCAGGTACTCATCCGCGGGTGAAAATTCCTGCACATCTTGCTCTCAAGAGTCGTAATGTTTCTGCCCCGAATCTCTCGACCCCTACGACAGATCTTCCTACCCAACCATCAAACTCAACACCCTCTTCCAATCCATCTTCATTCTACAATAAATCTCCGAATACGCCGCGCTCAACAGGCAGTCGCGCCCCCATTGCGTCCCATTCCGAAATCAACCCAATACTCCTTGAGAAATCTGATGATTTGATTAAAGCTGAGATTCAACTGCAGCGGCAGAGATTGGAGAGGGCTCTGAGAGAGCAAATTGAGCAGCAACGTATCGCAGCAAAAGCTTTGCTTCAAACGTCTGAGTCGCTTCCCAATTTTGATCTTACAGAAGTTCTGTCAAAGGCACTTGCAATTGTTCATCCTTCTACCACTGCAGAAGTTGACCCATCTGTCGGTGCTCGTTCTCCCGCCAGTGACTCTTTCGATGAGAACACTTTTTATTCAAGTCAGCATGATACTCCTGAGCCATCTACATCTTCACAGAGTCATAAAGAACCTCTACACAGTGGAAATCTAGGCGATGAATATTTTGCTGAAGTGTCTTCAAAAGACCAAAGTTCTGAGCAAGATGTGGTTGTCACCGGTACTTTAGTATCCCACAGTAATCTGACAGAGGCGGGCTTTGCACAGAACGAGAACTCATATTCACAAAACCAAAGAAATATAGCAAGTGTCAAGCAAGGAGGTACTGATTTGAGTAATTCCCGCAACACATTGAACAACGCTTCCGAGATACAGAGCTTAGGGAAAATCAGCAGGCTCCAGGAGAGCACAACCGGCGAGAGTAATCCAGTCTCAGACGAAAGTGACGATCCATTAGCTGATGCAGAGGCTACGAAGGGGAAAACTACTTCTAGGCAAGGAATTGTTCATGTAGCTCCTTCTCCACTTATTCGCAATCACAACTTATCTCCTATTGCTCCACAGCCAGCTCGAGTTTCACCCTTGGCAACAGCCAGAGATCCTCCGGTCCTTCGGGAAGCTCTATCAACGCAAGACGCGCAACCTGCCCAAGTGACAGCACTCCGCAATATTCCAGGTATCTCAAGCACGGATAGTTCTCCCAAAAGCAATAGAAAAGCCGAAAAGAAGAAAGAGAAGAAAAGAAAGCGTAAGGGAAAGGACAGTGGAGAAACACCAGAATCACCATATATCAAACCTGAGCCCAAGTCGCCATCTCCCTTTGCTGTGGCTCCATTACCACGACCTCAGAAACGACAACGTCAATCTGGTCAATATTCTGCTGAACTCAATTATGATGACTCTAGACGCGAGCCCGAGCAGCATGTACAACATAGTGCCACTATCCCGTATGATGATGGTCGTAGCACTCCTGTTTATGAAAGGAACGGGGATCAGTATACCAGACTCACTCAACCAATTTCTACACATCGACGGGTAGATAGCGGTAACGAGGCGTATAGAAGAGTGAGTGGTAGTCAGTATGTAAGACGTCCAGAATCTCCTGCTGTATTTGCTATGCCACCTGCTCAGAGCGAATTCCGGCCGCTTAGAACGGGATCCGCATTTGTTGAGCGAAGAGTCTATGATGATGGCCAATATTATAGGGAGCCCATGAGAGGTAGTGTCCGTCCTGACGCCGATCGAGAACGCTCGAGGTCCCCTGCTGCAATGGGTCCTCCTCGACAGCCTATGCGAGTTGTTATTGATGAACATGGACGCAAATATTTTGAACCAACTCCAACACCTGTTATGCGACAGTCTGTTGCTCCTCCTTCTAGATATCGGGAAGAAGAAGTTGTCTATGCAAGGAATCCTGCTAGGACTGTTGTCTCGCGAGCTGTTGATCGTTTTGATGATGAAGGAATGTTTATCCGGAGAGGCTCACCGTCACTTGTTGTTCCTCGACGTGTTGTGACACAGCCGGAGTATGCCACACCTTCTCAACAAGATTACCGGTCTTATCGCCAGAGAGAGTATTCAGTCCGGCCAGCCGCTTTGGCTCCTACCGGGGATGATTATGTACAAATTCGAGGCCCTGTAGTTGGAGATCGTCGGCCGATAAGCCATCTTGAAGAACCGCCTCGCGAATTCTCCCAGCGCGCCGTCAGTATTCGCCCAGAGGCTGTGAGGTATGAGCTTCCCCCGGAATATGTAAGAATGCAGAGTGTTCGTCCAGAGCCTCCTGCAAGAGAATATGCGGCAAGCGTGCGACCAGAGACGCATCGACCGCTGGTTCCACAACCACAAGGGCAACGAGAATATAGCGTTCGGCCCAATGACCCTGTACCACGTCGTGAGCCACAGGCAGTCCCTGATGATGGAAGATATTATGATGAAGCCTCAGCCAGAATTCCACCTCGTCAAGAGCGTGTCATTGTTCATGAAGATGGGAGATATTACGAAGAAGTTCCTGGGAGACGAGCAATGGAAGCACCGACCAGAGTCGTCGAAGGCGAGAGATACTACGCAGAGTCCCCAGTCAGGCGCCCCGCCGAAATTCAGTACATTGAGCGACCTCGAGCAAGAGAAGCTTCGGTCGTTGTTTATGCGGATGACCCAAGGACCGTGTACAGATAAGAAGTATGGTTCGGAAAAACGGCTTGGAGTCATTTATTGTAGCATTTACATTGGTTTTGCATTGGTTTGTCTTGTACAGCATAGCATGGAGAAGGTCAATGAAGGCAGACTCGTTTCTGTAGCCTAGACACGATATGAGAGAATAATTTAATGTAAAAACTAAACCTAACATTACCTGCTCACCCGGAAGTGAAGCATAACGGCGAAATGTTTCCGTGCCGAAGCCGGCGCCATCCCTACAGAATTCCCAACCTCTAATCGGTCCGCGGCCATTGATCAATAACCGCTCGGAAGAGGCTGTCTCATGAAGTCATCACCTAAAGCTATCGGTGGGGTTCGAAGTGAGCGGTTCGAAACAACCGAACAAGGACCAAACTGTGGGTCCCCTCTGGCTCCGATGGTAGGGGCGGAATCTCATTTGTCACGTGTGTGTAATGGTGGGGCATTTCCATTCTTGTAACATCAAACAATTCGCGCTCTGAACCAACTCGCAGTCTTTGACTTCAGTATTTGGATTAATCAGAAAGTTGAGGCCATGGGTCACCTCATTACTGTAGCTACATGTGTATGTTCACCCTTTACTTCTTACATCCCGTTGTGGTTTGCTTCGTTCCTGTTGTGATTTCGAAGAAGTCGGCTAATATTCATCCTTAGAGCTTGAATCAGTGGGCTCTTGACTTCCAAGGCAACCTCCAGCGAATTATCGAAAGCATCCAGAAGGCCAAACTTGCTGGGGCTAAACTCAGGGTCGGCCCCGAGCTAGAGATTTCTGGTTACGGTTGCTTAGGTTAGTCGTTTAGTTCACGACCTTTAAGTAAAAGCTCTAGGTAGACTGAAGATGACACAATCTTGCATTCGTGGGAATGTCTGTCTCAAATCATGCAACACCCGGATTGTCAGGATATCCTGCTAGATGTTGGGATGCCAGTGAAGCACAAGGTACTCAAATTTGGCACCTCTCTTTCATTGTTTTTACCTACTATTTTTCTTCTGTAGTTTCTTGCCAGTTTATTTATACTGTACTTCCGACACCCAAAAGTTTTTACTCCTCTATTATGATCAGAAATGACTGACCTATTTTAAATCTAGTCTGTCAGATATAATTGCAGAATTATTATCTACAACAAGAAAATAGTACGTAGCTTCTTACAATTTACCTCTTCGAATATATCTTCGAACAAATCTGTTGCGGTATTTGAACTAATTCGAAAATTTACAGCTGCTCATCCGCCCGAAGCTGTCACTGGTAGGATTATTCTCTTAAAGATTGCTGTTCTTTTATTTTAGAAGTCCAATGCTTTAAAAGTCGTTTCAGGTGTCGCATATTTGCATGTGTTGTGTTCATCTGCTTTTGAAGTAGCCCTGGGCTCCGGAGCTTCCTAGTGAAGTCTAAGTATTTACAGGGCTAATTTATTCATAAGGCTAATGATGGCAACTACTATGAAATGCGCTATGTAAGTAAGACTTCTTCTTATCATCACAAAATATAGCCCCCTTGAAAGGCATCCTACAGGGTTCTATGCTGACATACGATTACAGTTTACCCCTTGGAAGGGTATCAGAGTTATTGAGAATTTCTATTTGCCTCGTTCTATCAGCAAGATGTAAAACCTTCCGCGTCTTCATTTCTTTACAAAGTCTATATGCTAATTCAAACTTCTTATTAGCATTGGCCAAAAGACCGTGTCAATTGGAGTATGTTTGAGAGTCCTATATTGAAGAGTAGCAGTTATGTGTACTTATCGCAATTCAGGACGCGCTTATCTCCACACTGGACACTGCCTTGGGCTGTGAGACATGCGAAGAGCTTGTATGTGCTTTATTATTCCGTTATGCCGCCATCAGCTCCTAATTTCTTGTCGACTTCTTCCTCTCTATCTCTGCTAAAAACAGCATTCTGACTGCGCTGCTAGTTTACCCCACAAGCCCCTCATATAGCCATGGGACTGGATGGTTGTGAGATCTATACCAACTCCTCCGGTAAGTATTATCATTATTTCAGTTTAATTATTTCTAGTAGACCTGAGGAGCTTCTCAAAAGTTCAAATTATTTAGCATTGCTAATTTAATGATAGGAAGCCACCACGAGCTTCGTAAACTGCACACAAGAGTTGAGTTAATCGTCTCGGCAACTTTGAAGAGCGGTGGGATCTACCTCTACTCTAATCAGCAAGGATGTAAGTCTTGCTCTTCTACCTTTCCCTCTATTTCTTAACACTAGAAACTAACTCGAAACAGGTGATGGAGACAGACTGTATTGTGAGTGACTAATACATCTCGTGAGACATACTTACAGATTTCAGATGACGGCTGCGCTCTAATCATTGTCAACGTTCGTCATCCACCTTGAACCCGTATTTTGTGCTGGCCAACATCTAACTTATAATAAAATAAGGGTAAAATTTTAGCCCAAGGATCACAATTCTCCCTCAATGACGTTGAGGTTATCGTAAGACTTGATCTCCGTCCAACTCTCTATTTCTCATAGGAGATAATAACTGGGAAGCTGTCTCGGAATCCCTAGTCTCATAAGTTTACTTGAAGATAGAACAATTAATTATTTGACAGGTGGCAACCGTAGATCTTGAAGAGGTGAGATCGTACCGTGAACAAAAAAGCCGAGCAATGCAAGCTCGAGATCAACCCAAATACGAACGTGTTGACGTTGATAGTAAGTAAGCTTCTTGATTTGGTAGACGAAATCAACTTACGGTCTGTAGTGTCATTATCGAAAGAAGGAGATGAGGTCGATCTCTTCCTCCAACCTACACGTGCGAAAGAAGTCGAATATAATGCTCCTGAGAAAGAAATTGCTTATGGTCCTGCATGCTACCTGGTATGTTTTCGCCACTTACTGTTCAACAAAGACTGAATTAGATACAATTAGTGGGACTACCTTCGTCGCTCGTAGGCTTCCAGACTCATTGGATTACTTATTTACTCACTGACAATGTTACAGAAAGCAAGCTGGATATTTTTTGCCCCTTAGTGGAGGAATTGATTCATGCGCAACCGCGGTCATAAGTATGTGGCTTTGGATTCTTCTTACGTGATTTAGACAATCTTTTGCAATTTCACCCTACACTTAATTGCCCTCTATATTTCCACTTCTTTTTGCTTTGTTGACCAGTACGATTCTAATGGATCTTGGTAGTTCATTCTATGACACGGTTCATTTACCAAGCAATTCGGTCCGGAGAGAACCCCCAAGTCCTCATCGACTTGCATCGTATTTGTGGAGAGAAAGATGGCAGCGATTGGATACCGGAGAGTCCGCATGAAATATGTAGTCGTATATTTTGTGTAAGATTTCTTGAATTATTATGTTCTTCATTATCGCCTTGTACATTATCCACTAATTTGTTTTTGTGTTGATAGACTGCTTACATGGGCATGGAGAAAAACAGCTCTTCCCAGACCCGCAAGAGAGCTGCAGATTTAGCTGAAGCTATCGGCGCCAACCATTTGGATTTTGAGTGAGTGTTTTCACTTTAAACTATTTTTTCGTCAAAATGTTTTGAATTAGGCCAAGCTAATTTGGTACTCTAGCATTGACCCGGTGTACGACGCACAGGTGAGTAGCTTTTGGGTCTGTATTGCCAACTGTACTAACTTTCCAATTTTACAGGTCAAGCTCCTTACTTCAACAACCGGTTTTGAGCCCAAATTCAAGATGTATGGCGGTACTAAAGTGTCAAATCTTGCGTTGCAGTATGTCTTCAAGTTCATTTCCCTTTGTTTTAAAAACAAAAGCACCCCACCATTTCTTAGAGTCATTTTACTCACTCTTCACATAGAAATATCCAAGCTCGTCTCAGAATGGTGAGCAAAGGGGCCCTCCTTGCTATATTCCTAACAAGATTTCTCTAACATGGAGTTTAGGTTAATGCATACACCTTAGCTCAACTTCTCCCTCAGATTAATGGCCGTCGTCTAGACGCTCCTGGAAGTTTATTAGTGTTAGGAAGCGCTAATGTTGATGAGAGTTTGCGCGGCTATCTAACTAAATACGATTGCTCCTCCGCCGAGTAAGTTGTCTGTTAGCCCAATCTGCCCTTTTCAAATTGTGACGTGCGACAGTATCAACCCGATTGGTGGTATCTCGAAAACGGACCTGAAGCGCTTCATTCACTGGGCTTCCTTGAAAGAAAATTTTGGACTTGGACTCCTACAGGAATTTTTGGACGCTCCACCAACAGCTGAATTGGGTAAGACTTATTTCATATGTCCCTTTGGATCCCCCCAAAGCCCTTCGCAACTCTAGTGATTTACAGTGCTAATTCAATGATAGAACCAATCACTGAAGATTACGTTCAGGTAAGAATATGATCGAAATCTAAAATTTAAAAAATGATTATCCTAACGGAGTACTTACAGGCTGATGAAGTCGATATGGCAAGAACCCTCAATTTTCTCTTAGATTTACGACTTCTAACAATGAACAGGGCATGACCTACAATGAACTCTCAATCTATGGTCGTTTGAGGAAGATTGAGTAAGTTCAACTAACCCCTTCGTGTCATTATACAATAGCTCACATTGTGAAACAGTAAACTTGGCGTCTACGCAATGTGGGGTAGGTTCACGCTCATTCTTATTGATAATGCTTCTTTTTCAGAGCTCAGATGCTAATATCCTATGTCAAATTTTCGATTGAGTGAAAGAAATGTTAATTTTGTTTATAGAGAAACTCATTCACACTTGGGGCGACACCCTTTCCCCGCAACAGGTTTATGAAAAGGTTCGGTTCTTCTCCTGGAATTACGCCATAAACCGACATAAACAAACTACTGTAACCCGTAAGACTGACTTTCGCATGAATAATTTGTTTTAAGCCGCACCCTGGCTCATTTTTTGTCTCTGCTCTTGAAGCTGCCCTAAGCTCCAGAGTCCCCTAGCAAACTCAATTATTTGCAATGCTAACTCGATAATAGCGGCATATCATATGGAAGCTTACGGGGTTGATGATAATCGATACGATATGCGTACGTACTGTCATGCTGAGAGGCACTTTGTCCAAGTCAAGTTCTGTCAAGAAGATGTTTCTGCCAACACGGGCGCAACAACCCATTAAACTCCTTGAAATGAATAGATGCTGACATAACACTCAAAAATAGGGCCATTCTTATATCCTTCTTTTGAGTGGGCATACAAAAAGATTGAACGCAGCATTAAGCAAATGGGAGCGGCAGGTACTACAGTCACTGGTATTGAAGACAAGGATCAGTGATATGCTACTGGGTGTAATCACGCTCTAGACATGGTGTGGATATACTGATTTTGATATTTGGAGATCCAGAGGCGTTCTAGAATTATGACTTTCAAATTGTAAATCATTGTATTTGCAAGTTTCGAGGTTGACTTTCCTTGCAGCGCATCTAGTGGGGTTGCAGCCTCATTCACCTACTTACCAATTGACAACTCCTATTTCCATTCAACACATTCGACATTGCAGCAACATTAGTATTGAATTCCGGGAAGTTATATTGACTTGTAAAGGCGATAAGATAATTTCCCTCCGCTAGCGATCACGAGAAGATGCCGTGATCTGCCAAGGGATCATCGAGACAACAATGCTAGGGCTTATGGTATTCATATGTGACAGGTGACGGTAATAGTAAGCGGACGGCGTCGAGTAGAGCAGTTGTAGTGCAAAGAGCCGCTTGCATTAAGATGGGGAGCTTGTAAGCTAAGATCTCTACCACGACCGGCGGTACCGAAGGTGAAGCCGTCATGGTTTTCGTTCTCGAGATGAGTTTAGACGCAAGGCATTTCAGCTAATCTAGATCAATCTATTCACGGCAAAAAGGACGAGGGTTAAGCTACTTACCATACCTACTACAGTCCGCGCCGATAAGCGGTCGATATTCAAATTTTCAGAGGCTTTCAGCGTTGCATGTGAAGCTCAATGGGGTTATGAGAGACGTCGTCATCCCGTGAACTTGCTTTTGTGAGATTTGTCTGGTCGATGCACGGAATCTGCAAGCGGCCCCCTATTCTCTGCTGTCGAATTTACGGCGAGCATCCGGAAGCAGCGGTCGCGATTTCTTGAAAATAGCATCACTCAGCGAGCTGCCCTGTCGAAATATCCTAGGTAGTGGAGTACTAGATCGCCGCCTGAGTGGAGACATCCCACAGCCTTTTCCACAAACTAGCTCTGGCCTGAGATGTCCAGCTCGAGTGCCAAATCTCCTCTCTGTGCACTTCGTCTCTGTCCCTGACTCTTCCACAACTCTCTTTCGTTCGCGCTCTCTCTCTCTTTTCCACACGCAGGTCCAGCCGTCTCGAATCGTTGTTATCTGATTCGGAAATCGATCAATTCGGGTTTCGCCCACGCGGAACACCAAACTCCCCACGATACCTGCACCCGATCTCTGCCTCGGACAGTCCCTGTGACAGGCTGTGGCGGAGCATTGTCTTGTCTTTCGCTTGCTGGTCCAGCTTGTTCTGTTCCATCACTCGTCGGCGTGCTCGAGGCCCCCCGACTCAACTCAGCTTACATTATCAGCCATTGTCTGTCAGCCGAATCGAATCGCTCCACTCCCTTCGTCAGGCACGAGACTTTCTCTTCAACAACATCGTGTTCACTACCTCAACGACCACCATCACGATGAACAAATTAGCAAATATGCGGCATTGGTCTGAGAGGATGGGTCCAGGCTTCGGCATGTCGAGGCCAAATATGAATATGACGGCTCTATCTCCTCAACACAAGCAGGCACATGGCCCGTCTCCCATTCTTTCTCCGGCGTCACCAGAGACAGATATACACTACTCCTTCAACGTGCCTTTTGCCTCGGATCTCGCTGGCCCAAACGTCGAAGATATCCTCTACGCCACCGAAGGGGCAGTCGAACGATGGACACATCCTGCAGACGCGCCAGATGATGTTCCTATCCACGAATTACCTGTCCACGCCCAGAATGTGACAAACCTCCGAAAGATGTGCAAAGACCTTTCGAGCAGCCCTTTAGCGATTGAAGCACACGTAAAATCGTCAGAGCCCAAAAGGGTCAAAGGACAGGTCACGAATGTCTGTCTATCCGGAAGCCCGGAGCTGGTCCATAAGAGCAGGGAGACAATTCTCAATGATACGCCATTAGCACTGGTAAGGACCCTACATATCAGGGCATTTTTGGATGACGTACTGACCCCCTTGTAAAGAGGTGTGCCGTGATAGATATCGATGGAGATTTAGTTATCGATTCTGCCCAGACTGCTCTCAAATCACACGTGGTAGAACACCTTGATCAGGTTGCAAAATTTTGTGGTGTCGATGTATTCCTTCTCGGACCCAAATTTGCCTCTTTGGGGGATAGCCAGAGTCTCAATGGTGACGCCGGCCGTGATCAGAGATGGAGGGTAGCAGTATATGGCGATATGGAAAGTGCCGAACATGCGAAGACTCGAGTGTTGATCTTCATTGACAGACTGGTAAGCTGTAGATATCTCAATAGCTATATTGAGACTAACAATTGTGGTAGCTTGGACGTGCCGTCGACGGTACCCTTTTGGAATTATCTCTCCACACTGTGGTTTGTGGTCGGTCTCGAAAGAACATTAAGCTTATCGAGTCCACTACGAATACTGCCATCTACTTTCCTCCCCCGTTTTCCCAGGTCTATAGATACTGTCCAGCTGGAGCCGAGCGACGAAATCCGGAGGAGATTTTCATCACTGGAGAAACCCCGCAGAATATTGAAATGGCGAAACGAAAGATACATGAGTTGGTTGCAAGGACACGAATATTTATGAAGGATGCTGTGGTATCTGCGGCAAAGATTGATAGCATTCTGTTGAGCAGGCTCGATAAAGTCCGTAAGATCATGGAAACCAACGGCACCTTTATTCAATTTCCAGCCCTTGCATCTCAACGGAACCTGATCCGCATACAAGGCACCGAAGGTCTTCATGTTGAACGCACTGTTCGGGACTTCATGTCTCTGGTATGTATATTTGTCTCTTTGGACCTTGTTGTAAACTAACACAGTTGCAGACCGGCCAATTCTACAGTGCATCTTGGTGGATTCAACAGGCTGATACTTCTCGTCTTCCTTCACCGGCAGATATTCGAACCATGCTTTCCGACATATGTGCTAACTCCGATGCCGATGTCTCATTTGATAAGCTTACCTTCACCATCACAGGCTCCGATGATGCTGTAAAGGCTGCTCTGATGGTTATCTCGGAGATTCGATTTGTTACACGGTCTCAATACCAGATCAGAGTCAAGATTGAACTCGCAAACGAGCACAAAGAGTTTGTAAGCGGGAAGAAAAATGGCAAGATCAATAAGATTATGGGCCAGAGCAGCGTGCAAATCATTTTCGACGGATTTAATGAGTACAATTTCAATATTGATGTGTGTGCTGCAAGCTATGATGCTATGAAGAGCGGCTTGACACTTGTGGAGCAAGAAATGCCAGCTTCAATCTCATTCCATGTACCAGACCAGTATCACAAACGGATCATCGGCATTGGAGGACAGCATATCCAGCGAATCATGAAGAAACACTCCGTCTTCGTTAAGTTTTCGAACGCTATGGATCGTGGAGGTGTTGGTCGAGAAGATGATGATATCAAGGTTGATAATGTTATTTGCCGCACACCTGCACGCAATGCTCAGAATCTTGAGCTTGTTAAATCGGAAATTTTGGATATGGTTGATAGAGTGGACTCTGAATTCACTTCCCAAACTGTGAATGTTGATCGACTCTACCACAGACAGCTCATAGCTCGTCTTGCTCAGCTGGAAGAGCTTGAAAAGAAGTGGAATTGCAAGATTATATTTCCTAGCACGGAGCAAGCTAGCGACGATGTCACCATCTCAGGACCGGAATGGCAAGTCCCTCACTGTGTCGACGAGTTCCTTGGAATGGTTCCGGACAATCATGAGTTGATTCTCTCCCGTACTCCAGAGCTTATGAATTTTCTCGAATCCGAAGATTTCCGGAATGAGCTGGTACCCAAGCTTAAAGCGCAATACGTCGTTGAGGTTCATGTCAAGGAAGACGAGAATGAGAAGACCGAAGAAGGCGGGCCTACTGTGACGTTGAGCTGGGCTTTCACCCGCAATAACGCTGGTGGAGTCAGAGATGCCATCGACTTCCTGAACTCGAGTCTTGCTTCTGCTGGCATTGAAACAACCACGGTCAAGGGAGCTATTCCTCGACCAAAGTCTGATTCTTTCGAAGAGTCACTTCAGTACTTTGACTCCAAGCTCCTCCAACATGCTCCAGCACCTGTCTCTACAGACTCTCCAACTAAATCAATATTCAGTGATGAGGTTACTCGTGAGAGAAGCACCATCTTCGACAAGCTTCGCAAGCCAGGCAGCATGTCTTCGATCTCATCCTTCCTCGATCGACGCAAGAATAGTTCACAGTCCCCAGCGGCTTCATTCTTCAAAAACGGTTCCAGCAATGTTTCAAAGTCGTCCTTGATTTCTGTTGAATCAACTCGAAGCTTCAATGCCGATCGCAACCCATGGAACGACAGCGGAGTCAATTTGCCAGAGGACGAAACTATTCCATGGCCAACTCGCCACTTTGGCAATGGGAGTGGTAGTAGCAGCGACCACAAACCCTCTTTACTTCAGCATCCTGGTGATGCTACCCCTAGGCACAGCATGCGGGGTTCGACCGACAGCGGTCGTCCTTCAACATCTAATTCTACAAATGGATACCCGGGCCCTATTGGTCCACCGCGTTCTTGATTGATCGCGTTTTTCGTCACTTCAGTTTCCTAGAGTCGTTGTTCAGTACAATGCTGGATATATACCCCATGGCGCGCAATACCCAAGTACCCACCGATACTTTTATTTTTCTCGGATTTCTGATTTCTTTTTCTTTCCACTTGCGTTACGAGTTACGTTGCGTGCTCGTCTTTCCAGACAAAAGCGAACAATGCGGCGTCAAATGAAGATTCAAGCATAGAAAGTTGCGTTGCGTCAAGGGAAGAGGAAATACCAATTTGTTTTGGGCTTTATGGTCGCTGGCGTGGAAATACATGTATTTGGTGGAGTGCATCTGATTTTTCCCATTCCACTCTTTTGTTATGACGGTTGAAGAGCTTGAGGTCTGACGAGGGATATGAAAGCAGATGATGCTGGTGGCGGATGGCGGGATGGTAAGCACGGTATGATCAAAGGATGCTATGATTCTGATACCCATGGGCTCCTAAGAAATGAGAAAAGTTCCTCGCATTGACAGCCTAGCTCTTTCATGAGGCTATTATTTATGCAACAAGTGAAGATGTCTGATGGGCTTCTGCATGGGCTTATATCTAAGTATGTGTGTTTGTATGTGCGTATGTATGCGTGAGAGAGAGAGAGAGAGAGAGATGGAGGAGGCTTCTGCCATCTCATCCTATCATTCCGTTACCTCGTAAACAAACCCAGCTTCGCGGAAAAGATAATCGGGTCTTGATTGCTCCGGTTCTTCAGAATTCAAGAGGTGGGTCCCAAAGCTTACATCTGCGTTGTCAGAACTTGAATTCCGAACGCCGAAGTTGAATTCCGTACAAAGGACTTCAACTCCCACCTGCATCCAAACCACCCAGCTCCTTCTCTAACAAGCTAAGTTCTTTTTTCCCTCCCTCTCGCTTTGAACTTCGGTCTTGGTGAGGAGACTGCGACTCCGTCTCAGAGTTGGTAAAAGTATGTCAGCCTCAGGCCCGGGAGCTGCATCTTCATCAGCATCCTCAGCGCCCACGCTTCCGCGCCGCCGCAACGGCAAGCAACAGTCCTGCGAGCCATGTCGCAAAGCCAAGATCGCCTGCGATCATGCGCTGCCCACGTGTGGGAGGTGCAAGAGGAGGAAGATGGCGGAGAGATGTGTGTACCTTGCGGCGCCCATGACGAAGCCCGTCGGGGATGGGAGGACTCGGAGTGAGCCTATTCTGTTGGAGGGGGCGGCTCATGGGCGGACTAGGTCGGAACCGAGTCTGGGCAGCGGTGGAGTTGAAAATGGGAATGGGAATGTGAGTGGCAGTAGCACAGGTGTGAGATTACCGCTCACGCCTAACACCGGCTCAACTTCAAGTCCTGTTGCGAGATTAAGTCAGGTTTCCGAGACAAGTACCGCGAATACTGCTCCTGAGAGGCGGCCGTTTATCAAAAGTGGTGGATTCTTTGGTATGTTCTTGACCTCAATTCGACTTTGCCACTTCCTTTTCTTTTCTATTGTCCAGAAGCTGTCACGGCGCATGTGAAAAGTATTAAGCAAGTCTTGGCTAAAGCTTCATACTTCAGGTCCGACCAACTTTTCCGCCGTGTTTCTTGAAAATAGAGAAAACCTTGGCTCCAGCTCTGAAGTCGAAATTTCAAACGACTCAGATCAGCCTGCCTTCACCTCCCCATCGGATTCTCTCCTAACTCAAACCTTCCTTATGCTCGCCTCTCCAGAAAGCCGTTGCTCCCCACGTGTTATGCTGGGGACGAAAGTACTCCTGGCTCTTCCAGATCAGATAACCTGTCACTTTCTCCTTCAGAGGTTCCTTTCTAAGGCGCATGAGGGTGCCTATCCTAAAGCATCTACAGTCGAAATGGCAAACTCGCTCTGGACAATCTTCGGCAAGGAGCTTGCCGAGCCAAGAATCCCCGAAGAGGTCGAAACAATATCGACGCTGCTGTGTAAGAATGCCGAGAGCGCACTCGAGGAGTTCGAAGACTACGAGTCCTGGCTTGCCTCATGTTCCGGGAGGAACCTCAGGTGGGAGAGCTTGGGGATCGTGTACGCTGCTATTTGCACCGCCGTACTCTCTCTTCCTGATCGGGATCCATTCTTTCAGACACAGAAAGGTGAGAGGAGAGTTAGGAGGAATTTCTCGGTCGAGCTTAAGGATTGCGTACAGGCTTGTATTACTTTAAGTAACTATATGGATTTGATCAACACGAGCATGGTGGTGCTTTTGTCGAAGAACTTGGTTTTGAGTACTGTTATTTACGGTGATGCTAGTGAGTCGCAAGCTACATGAACGCGAGTAGAAGACTAATGTTTGTAGGTTTGGTTGTATGGAGACAGATGGGAGACTTGGTTCATGCCTCTACAGCGCTGGGTCTGCACCGGCAAATTGACACTGAACGGATTTCCTTTACCTCGGAAATGAAGAGGAGGATATTCACTTGTATTTTTCACATTGATAAAACGACAGCTTTACTTCTAGGTCGACCACCTGGCTTGTCTTATCGATACTGTCGGTGGAAATTGCCTTTGGACTTGACAGACGAGGTTCTGATGCGTGGAGGCGAAGAGCTTCAGGAAGCCATTGCATCACTTGATGCAGATGGCTGGAATACCGAAGCTGCCATGAATCCTATGACATCGTGTCGTGCCTTTGGTAAGCTTTCACCTTTGATGAATGAGGTGCTGGAATTGTCTCTTGGGAACCCAGAGGAATGTACAGGAGAACGTATCCAGTTCGTCCCCCAAATTATCTGTCATTGAATGCAGCTTACAACGAACCAGAAGTCTCATGGAAAAGTCTACCACCGTCTACGACGCTATGCCGACTTGGTGTAAATTCAAGCTTCCCGACATCTACTCATCCAACTCTCCGGACCATGAAATCTGGCAACGATTGAACTTGCGGCTCTTTCACCTCGAGCACTATCTCCTCCTCGAGCGTCTTGCCCATAAGATAGGCTATCTAGATGGCCAATCCATGGTTGACTGCGCGCGGGAAATTTTAGAGCTAACCGTTCTCATTTGGGTTCAGCGTGATCGGTTTGTGGAATACCATCATGATTATGACTGGATGCTGATGTGCTGGGGCATTCCATCTTCTGGTGTACTATGCGTTGAACTACTCAAGCAAGTAAAGCACGGCAGCCAGCTGAAACTTCCTCGTGGCGAAATCGTCCAGAACCTTAGCCTCTTGATAGGGTTCTTGGAGTGGGTTAAACCTGCTGCGGGGAATTATCAGCTGTGTATGCGCATGAGGATCATAATCAAGAGAATCCTAGAACAGATACTAAATCCCAGTCCGCCAAGCTCTGCCCCAACATCTTCGCAGGAGAGCCTACCTGCGAATAGTAACTCGATTGGAAATGGTCAAGCTTTCGAGGCTGTAAACAGTGGAAATAATAGTGTCATGAGTACTGATGCTGCGATGTTTGAGCTGGGGAATTGGGACGTCGATGCCGATAACATGGATTGGTTGAACAACATGGATTGGTCGCGAGGGCCGTGGTTCGACCTAGGACAAGATTTTAGCACCGTGCGATGGAGTTGAGAGACAGCACAACTTCAAACCCTGTAGGCGGATGACTTCATAAGTATTTTTTGAGTCGGGAAAGGGGTTCAATTAACACACGACCAAAAAAGGAGGGCTTCCTCTCGCAGCTTCATCGGATCAAGAGCCACACGCCACTTTCCTGAGCGAAAATAGCCTTCCTAATCAAGCGAAGAAAGTACCTAGGTACGCCTTGAATCCTCTGCGGCAATAGAAACAAACCCGGAAGAAAGAGAAGCTTTTGTTGCACTTCGCAGTCCCTCCGGGACTTCAGGTGACTTCCAGACCGGAGTTTTTTTTGGACGAAAAGGGCTGGCTCTTTGTGGACAAAGGTACAGTCGAAGACTGCACTTTAAGAGATGCGGTGAGATGGGAGCTTGGGACTAGGAACGATCTGGCGAGAGGCTTCATCAGTCATGTAAATTATTTTCGGTGTTATCATAGAGAAAAATGAAAAGACCATATAGTCGAGTCTTAATTTACGATGCTATGTTAGATTCAATATTATACTGAAGACGTGAAGTGAAACTTTGGTACACAATAAATAACATTATCTCTCAGGTCACTTATTATGAAACCTGACTTGAAAATGATCTGGAGCGATGAGATTGGTTGAATTTTTTTGAATTTTTGAACTTTGAATTTTTATTTTAAAAATAGTGTCTTGTTGAATAGATGCTGTAGATCGTAGAGCTGAAGTATTCGTTGTTCTCAGCTCGACTCCACACAGAGCGAGGGGGGTTTCATGCTACAGCGGACCGTTTGCGCAGAAAGAAACTTTAGATTCTGCGATAAGTCAAAAAAGGGCGAACTGGAATAGCAATTCGCAGAGCTATAATTTGTACGGATTCTTCCACTATCAAAGTAGAATCGGCTTAGCTAAAGTTTGCTTTTCACTTCCTAGTACTTTAAGGTCCATGGAAGGATTTATGTACAAAGACACGATGGAATGTCAACAAGAACCAAACCGTAAATTGAGAGACCCTAATAGTTTCTCTAATTTGGAGTCACAATCCTCGCCTCAATGACGGCTTTTAGTAGTGTTCAGCGTTAATCCTACCCTAAAATCCGATTTTATTATATTGTGTGGTGGAAGCTTTGGCGACCTTCTGCTCGGTATGCTCTGTAGTTTTGACTTGGGGCTGCAAGTACTTAGCTTCTTGGAATTGAGTAATGATAGTCGATTGAGCCATGGTAGAGAGATAATCTGTCACCGCTTTGATTTCGGAAGAGCGAAGACGCCTGCAGACATGTTGATATGTTGTGGGCAACGTCATCGATAATGCCACATGAGATGTCATCTTCGGATATCAATAAATTTATTAAGTAACTGTGGTTGAATGTCTCTAGATGCGTAAGTTCGGGGCGGCTGCTGCAATAGGTAAATCACAAAACTGGCCTCTCGCGAGTAGTGATCCATCAATCCTCGAGTCTATATTTCGTACCCTCGGGACAATTGCGATTATTCCCATCGAGCTATTCTAGATAACAATAACATCTTCTCGGAGAAGTAGTAACTTTTTTGAAATGACGAGCTTGTTAAGCGGTTGGGTATTGCGGAATGCAGACTATGAAACCAAGCCTGCCTTCGAGTTTGAAATAAACTTCGAAGGAAGCTTAGCAATACTATAGCCTTGGACAATTACCAAAGTCTATTTATTCTTGCTCCATTGAACGCTCGATTATCTAATATTCGAGAGCCTTGCCTTCACGACTTTCTGAACAGGGCCTCTAAATTCTTATCAGGGAGTTCACAATCCTCGAATTTTCAGAATACCTGTGATTCTATCCTACCATGGTGCAAGAGCTCTTCACTCGAGAGAGCCTGAGCTTGAGCCTGAGCTTGAGCCTGAGCCTCAAGATGCCTCTATAACTCTCTCACTTTGGAGAATGGTCCAGGATATGCTCCAACTTCAATAGTCGCAGCAGTCCCATTTACTTTTGAAGGCTACGATTAGGGTTTTTCCCCCCAATGCCAATAAGAGACTTTCAAGCGTTTTAGTGTACAATTATAGGTTATCTTTGTGAAACTCGATAATAATTTAAGGAAGGGTCCCATGAAGTTCTTTACACGTGCGCGCTTCTTGACACGCCAGAACCCCTGTCGGTTGTCGCCTTGCGCTAAAGAAGCCGACCTTGCTGAATCACTTCACGGCTACGGCTCCCAACTCGATTCTTCTGGTCCGTTTTGAACAAACAGCCTTCTCAACGACACCCCCTTTGGCAAGACGCCATCAGCTTCTGTCTTGCATGAGTATTTTCTGTCTATTGCGCCTCCCAGCCCTTGACAGGCCTTCGTTCTTTGCAATCTTCCTTTAGTATCAAGGCAACACTACTGTTGGGCTGCCTGCAGCTTGCCCCCATATTGGGAGAAAAGTGGTAGCCGCGAGCACGCGATCCTCATTCTCCTAGCTTTGAAGGTGAACTTTCTCTTGAGATCGTAGCAGCAGATCTTTGCTTCGGAACTACCTCGAAGCGATTATCCGTTCTAAATTCACCACCCCTCATCGCCACCTCTACCATCCTGTCAACAACCTATAACCTTGCTCTACCTTGCTTCCTACATTATTGCAAACCCTCAAGATGTCGGTCGCGACTAAATCTGTCACCATGCCTCCGGTTCCGAACCGGGAGGACTTGGAAGCTACGTGAGCGTTCCTTTACTAATTCTCATGACTCGACTAACTTTGACGTAGATGGAAGTACCTAGAGGCCGGTGTATCAAAGATTATGAGCAATCTCCATGAGGGCATGGATCTAGGCACATATATGGGGATATACACGTGTGTCATTACTTAGCGGTGTCTGCGAAATATGGCTGACATCCTTCCAGAGCGGTACATAACTTCTGCACATCACAGAAGGCTGTTAGCAACCAGAATCACGGTGTCATTGGCGGTGCACACCGGGGCGGTACGTTGCATTGTATTCTAGTTCTGTACTTTCAGAATCGGCGCTGACCATTTTAGCCCATCTCCTCGGAGAGGATCTATATCAAAACCTCATACAGTATCTCAACGGCTACCTCAAAGAACTCGTCACCGCATCGAAGACACATGCAGACGAGGCTCTTCTATCCTTCTACATTCGAGAATGGGACCGATATACTACTGCTGCAAAATACATTAACCACTTGTTCCGATACCTAAATCGACATTGGGTGAAGCGGGAGATGGACGAAGGAAAGAAGAATATCTACGATGTCTACACACTCCATCTCGTTCAATGGCGGTTGACGTTATTCAGCGAAGTTCACGACAAGGTAATGGAGGCCGTATTGAAGATGGTTGAGAAGCAACGTCATGGCGAGACGATCGAGTATGGCCAAATCAAGAGCATCGTCGATTCCTTCGTTTCATTGGGTCTCGATGAGGCCGATCCTACCAAGTCAACTCTCGACGTCTATAGATTCAATTTCGAGAGACCGTTCTTAGAAGCCACCAAGACCTTCTACCAAGCTGAGTCGAAGCAGTTTGTTGCTGAAAACAGCATTGTGGAGTACATGAAGAAGGCCGAGACACGTCTGGATGAGGAGGAAGAGCGTGTTAACATGTATCTCCACCCAGATATCATTGTACCGCTGAAGAAGTGCTGTAATGCTGCATTGATCGCCGATCATTCGACACTTCTTCGAGATGAGTTTCAGATCCTCTTGGACAATGACCGTTACGACGATATGCAACGCATGTACAATCTTCTTTCCCGTATTCCCGATGGTCTCGAGCCGCTACGTACCAAGTTTGAGGCCCACGTTCGCAAGGCTGGTCTTGCTGCTGTCGCTAAGGTTGCCGACGATGCTGACAAGCTCGAGCCCAAGGTTTATGTTGACGCCCTTCTTGAAATTCATACCCAATACCAAGGCCTTGTCAAGCAAGCTTTCAAAGACGAGCCTGAATTCACCCGATCTCTTGACAATGCTTGCAGAGAGTTTGTCAACCGCAACCAAGTTTGCAAATCTGGATCAAACAAGTCACCTGAACTCCTCGCTAAGTACGCTGATATCTTGCTTAAGAAGAGTGCTACCGGCGCGGAAGAGAGCGATCTTGAGAACAGTCTAACTCAGATCATGACTGTTTTCAAATACATTGAGGATAAGGATGTATTTCAAAAGTTTTACTCGCGGATGTTGGCTCGTAGATTGGTTCACACCAGCTCTTCTTCAGATGACGCTGAGACCAGCATGATCAGCAAATTGAAAGAGGCGTGCGGGTATGAGTATACCAACAAGCTTCAACGCATGTTCCAGGACATTCAAATCTCAAAGGATCTAAATACTGGGTTCAAGGAGTTTGAGGCCGGATTGACTGAACCAGGGGCACAGAAGCCGGTCGATGCAACCTACTCAATCTTGGGAACAGGTTTCTGGCCCTTAAACCCACCCAACACCGACTTCACACCACCAGCTGAGGTTACAAAGGCTTATGAGCGCTTCCAAGCCTTCTACGGCCAGAAGCACAGTGGTAGAAAGCTTACTTGGCTCTGGCAGCTTTGCAAGGGAGAGATCAAGGCCAACTATTGCAAAGGCCAGAAAGTCCCTTATACTTTCCAAGTCTCTACCTACCAAATGGCGATCTTGATGCTTTTCAATGAGAGCGACAAGAACAGCTATGATGATATTGCAAAGGCCACTCAGTTGCAAGCCGATATCCTCGACCCTGCTCTAGCCATTGTTGTCAAGGCAAAGGTTCTCACTCAATCTCCCGCAGAACCAGATAAGGTTGGCCCGGGAAAGATGTACCAGTTGAACTACGACTTCAAGAGCAAAAAGCTTCGTATAAACTTGAACATTGCGGTCAAGTCGGAGCAGAAGCAAGAAGTTGATGAGACCCACAAGACAATTGAGGAGGATCGTAAGCTACTCATGCAGGTGAGTAAACCGCTTATTGATACTAACTTTGCTAACATTCCTTTTCCCTAGTCTGCGATTGTCCGTATTATGAAAGCCCGGAAGAAGATGAAGCACACCCAGCTCGTCAGTGAGTGTATCAACCAAATTCGTTCCCGTTTTGTACCCAAGATCCCCGACATCAAGAAGTGCATCGATATTCTCTTGGAGAAGGAGTACCTGGAACGTCTCGACGATGACGAGTTAGGCTATCTTGCGTGAACAAAATTTCCCTTACGATTATTCAGTCAATGTTTGTTCACTAGAACAATGCCGGAGTTTTCGACGCCAATTTATGACTTGGGGGACACGACTATGGAAATGAATCCTGGTAGGTGAAGGAATTTCTCTGCATATTGAGCGGCTGCTACGATTAGCGCGAGTTTTACAGCTCTCTCTTCCTTTCGTCAAATGAATGCCGCTGGTAGAGATGATACATGGGAGGGCCTTATTTTCTTTCTAAATGATGATAAACGGAGGCACGAATAAGCATTGCTCTGGGGCCCGGGGAGTTGTTGATACCTTTGCCAATTCGCTGTCAGTCGGGGAAGAAGACTGTACAACTAACTCAAAATCAAAATTTCCTCACGGCTTGACACTCCATGTGAATCTCGTAATCTGTCATTCCAATTTCTTTCATAAACAAACGGGAATTAGAAACTCAAAGCACGGAAGTCCGGATCCTAAATTTACTCTCCTAAAGCATGTTGAATTTGAATATCCGGTACGCTAAATGCACCCTTACCGCATGGAAATCCGTGCTTAGATGAGTGTGCTGTTGTTGAATTTATTCTTAGGTCTCTGTTTCTGCGATATAGTGGTACGTTATCCAAGCGCTGAGACAAAGTTGTTTTCCCTCGTGTCCGTGATGATTCCCTGGGCCGTGGCGTTTACACCTTCCCTTCTCCGCCTGGCCGAGTGACATTGTGTCGTTGCTCCCACCACGGTGCGTGTGCCTGAAGCAAGCGCCGACGGTCTCGGTTGATGAAACATGGAGAGAAACACTACTAACCACTGCATGGGAGATCTGGATATTGGATTCTGTGGCAGGTGGGTTGTGGCAGTGCTCGGGGGAGGAGGAGGAGGAGAAGGAGGAGGAGGAGGAGGGAAGACGTGTTGAGTTGAGCGAGGGTGGGACGTGTTTGATGATTTGTGTTTATCATGTTTGAGATGCGGCGGCGGAGGTATATGGGTCTTTGGTAGGTAGGTAGGTCGGTGTTGTTCTTGTTTGAACAGCGGAGGAGGGTGATGGGATAGGGAGGTACATACTCGTAAGTATGCGAGAGGGTTACCCGTGGTCGTTGCGCACCGCCAAAACGACCTCGATCATCCTATGCCGGTGTTGAGATCTCAAACAATAATTCTACATGGACAAGTTTGAGGAATGTAGTGCGGATATTGGCTGTCTGTTTTGTTTTGAATATGGACAAATCACGTGGTCTGCCAGCCATAGGGGGATCTCCATTACGGGCATGTCCCACACACTCAATTTCTAATCAGACCGAATGTATAGCGCATAGCGCATTCAATCAACCTCTGGATTCGGGGTTCGGTGCCGAGAGAGGAGATACACGCGCGTGGGAACTGGGTTGTAAGATCGACGCGTGAAGGAGATCAATGCCGAGTTACTTCTTTCGGGATGAGTCTGTGTTTCTGATGGTGGTATATTCCAAACATGTCGACAGATCATCGAGGCAGTGCAATGTCATGGAAGTAGTGGAGAGGTTCTAGAAGGAGAGGCAGAGTTGAGGATTTGTTACATCGGTGGGTGGTGGGTGGTTTTCGAAACCCGGAACTCTGATCAAGGGGATTGGGAAGTGTGAAGAGAGAGGTGAAGCAGCATTAGGTAAGATGAGATGGGAGTGAACCATGGAGATTATATGGCCAACCAGGCAGGGGAGGGCGTCGTTGCGGTGCAGAAATGAGGGTGGGAAATGGCTAAGGCTGAGTCTGGAAGCATCGCTCCCACGTGTTGCTGATGGCGAGCTGAGATCGGATGACGCTGAGAAGGCGAGAGGCGGCGGATTTGCTTTTCCGGGATGAGCGATCATGTTGCCCGTGGGCGGAGGAGGGAGGGTTTCCTGGTGCTCCGGGGTGCCGAGTGGGTGGTGGTGGTGGTGGTGGTGATGGTGGTGGTGATGGTGGTGGTGATGGTGGTGGTGATGGTGGTGGTGATGGTGGTGGTGATGGTGGTGGTGTGTTTCTCTCCTGTCCTGTGCTGGACTGGACAAGATGAAGAAGACAACAACAACAACAACAACCACAACCACAACGACCGTGGTGTCGTGCAGAAAGGGGATCGCTCTGGAATCCCAGCTCTGCGGATGCGGGCGATGGGCCAATGAACGGGGCACTAGGGGAGGTGGACAGGCCCGTTTCACTCTCAATCCGGCGCTCTCTTGCCTCATCTTTGCCCTGTCCTGTCCCTGGGGGGGGCCCTGAAGAGCCCTGAGCTGCCTTCCACTTTGGCTCCGCACAGACTGAGCCGTCCAGCAAGAGCCTGAGCCCGTCCCCTGTCCTGTCCTGTCCAGCGCTGCACATTTCCAAAACTCTCCATCGTGGCCGTACAGTCCCGATCATAGTCCTACTGTACTTGTAGACGTCCCTTTGTAGCTGGACCCAGAAGCCGCGCTGACTGAATCGTCGCTTGTGCGCCCTTACATGTGCTGCTGCAGCATTGTTCTTCGTCCTTAATCTCCGGCTGAAGACTTGAGATGGTGCTGACCACTCTCCAGCAGAGCGAGCCAGAGAGTATCCAGGACGCTGTGCGGTGTGCGGTGTGTGGTTTATAGGCAACACAGGGTGACCGCCGGGCTGAGCCTCCCATTCCAGGCGACCCGAACTGACTGACTAAAAGGCGACCGACCAACCGACCGACTACTACCACTAACTAACCACCACCCACCACCCACCCATCACCCACCACACCAGCGAACGAACACCCCCCCCCCCAAGACTGGCTGCCTTAGCTTCAACCTCTCCACAATCCACACTCAGCACCACCACCAAAATCTTCTTCACGACACTTCTCTTCCCTCCTCCTCCGTCACCCTCCTGAACCCGCCCGACCGCCGCCGTCGATTGCATCCATCCTGCTCTCTTTCTAGGCCCTCACCTCTCCCTCTGCCTACACGGCTGCCAATAGCGCCATCCCTACCCTCGACCAATCGACGCTCCCTCGGATAATCAGTCGCCGCTGTCGACATCATCCGCTCCCCGAAGCCGTCCAAACCTCACCGACCAGAAACAGACAGAAACACGACTTTCCAGTCCATGACTTGGGAGCCCACAGGTGCACGCCAAGCCAGAGACCTGTTCTTGCCTCCACAGAGTCATAGCCCGAGGCTCGCCCCATTTCTTCGTCGCACGCCAACCCGAATGTCCACCCCATTTTGAGATTTCAACCGAGTCTCGACGATTACGACGCTCGGGAACCAGGACCATTGTTCGTCTCAAATCCGAGTCCAGAGACCACAACAACCTTTCGAGCTCGGATGCCCGCGTGTCCTGCGCTGATCCGGGTCCTTATAAGACGAACACAAAAGGCGAGGCTGCGCTAGCAGCCAGAAACCCGGCGAGATGGGTGCTTGTATGAGCTCGAGTGCCGATGAGTCGGACCAGAAGAAGCGCAGCCAGATGATTGACAAGAAGCTCGAAGAGGACTCGAGGCGGCTCCGTCGGGAATGTAAAATTCTGCTACTCGGTAGGTTGAGAGCGGAGAAGGATTTGAGCCGTGGCTGATAACCAATAGGATCCGGAGAGAGCGGAAAGTCGACGATTGTCAAGCAGATGAAGATTATCCATCAGAATGGTTACACCGTAGATGAATTGGCTCTCTATCGGATGACCGTCTACAAGAATTTGATCGACTGTGCGAAGGCTTTGATAGGGGCCATGCGGCAGTTTGCAATCCAGCCAAAGAATCCCGCCAATTTTGAGTATAGCGATTATTTAATGGAATACCAGGTCGACCCGGATCCACACACTTCCCTCAGCACGAAAGTTGGAATCGCCGTCACGTCGTTATGGCAAGATCCGAGTATAGAGGTCTTGATGGAGAGGCAGAGCGAATTTTATTTGATGGACTCGGCACCATAGTACGTATCCCGGGGGAATCTGGCTGTAAACTCGTTGACACGTTCCAGCTTTTTCGAAGAAGCGAATCGAATATCAGCACCCGAATATATTCCGGTAGAGGCCGATGTGTTACGAGCAAGAACGAAGACGACGGGCATATATGAGACGCGGTTTGCGATGGGTTCACTTAGTATACAGTGAGTTGGGATGCCCATCTCTCGTGACGCAACTAACAGATGTATAGCATGTTCGATGTCGGTGGCCAGAGAAGTGAAAGAAAAAAGTGGATTCATTGCTTTGAGAATGTAACATCAATCATCTTCTGTGTGGCATTGAGCGAGTACGATCAAGTGCTTTTAGAGGAGAGTAATCAGGTCAGTCATCTACTCGGGCATCCGACCTTCAAATCTGACTGGCCTAGAACCGAATGATGGAGAGTTTGGTCTTGTTTGACTCGGTAGTCAACTCTCGATGGTTTATGAGAACAAGCATCATTCTCTTTCTGAACAAGGTGGATCTCTTCAGATCCAAACTAGGTCGATCACCTCTCAGCAACTATTTCCCCGACTATTCAGGTGGCAATGATATTAATAGAGCGTCAAAATATCTGCTCTGGAGGTTTAACCAAGTGAATCGAGCACACCTCAATCTCTATCCCCAGTATGTCAATATCTTGTTCTCCTTGATTCCGAGATCCTCTCTAACCTGAAATAGTCTGACACAAGCCACCGACACGTCGAATATCCGATTGGTCTTCGCAGCAGTGAAAGAGACCATTTTACAGAACGCACTCAAGGATTCTGGTATCCTATGAGTTATAATTCATGATGCATCACGCCCTCTCTTCTTGATTCTTATTTGGAAGCGCTCGCCCTGTTTTGGCGCTGGCGTTGGCTTCGGGGGGTTTTTTTATGGCGTTCTTGGGGTGGATGTCTCAAGAAGATTTCCAGGCGGTGCATCTTTTGGGCATTCTACGGTATTTTGCTACATTACACAGTCGCACAGCGCTCCCTCTGTGCAGGTTATTGTTCTTCGGGCCGAAGTTGGATAGGTTGCGGTTGCAGCAGGAGTGCGAGCTTTTAGGAAAGGGGAACAGCTCGGAATCAAGGGCTTGATGAAGATTACTGTCACGAGGACATTTACTTGGAGCTTTCTGCTTTTCAAGATGGCCGGCATCATCTCAGGGGATTAACATGCAGTAGAATCCATAGCAAATCAGAATGGTTGATGTTAGACTACTGACATCATCGGGTGGAAGCGAGTGCATTCATAACGTGATATCTGGCCGGCCTTGGGGGGGCAGAAGCTGGCGACGGGTGTGCATCCGGTGCTGGTGTTGTGATTTCTGAACAGTTCACCGTGCAGTTCACCGGGCTGGACTGGGATGTCCGGTTTGGGGGTGGATGGCAACGGTTGAGCGAAGCAGGCCGGACTGGGAGCGTGCTGGATTGGAGGAGAGAGTCAGCGGTGGAGTGAAGGTGGGGGGGGTTGGAAGGGTTAACAGCTTCGAGAGGTGGTGAAGGATGAGTCGGAGATTCATGTATGCTGGGTAGATGAATAACCATCAGAATTGATGGAGATGGATGGAGGCGCCCTGTCTTTTTCACATGCAGGAGAAGTCGGTTGAAGAAATGGTGGCTGCTGTTTGGTGGCTGGCCATGTGTGAAGCACCCCACCACAGCAAGCACGCATGCATCATCATCAGCACGGTAACCTGACTGGAATGAGGAAAGAGCTTGGAGGCTTCAGTCCCGCCAACATTGCCTTCTCATCGAGCTGACCTCCTCCTCTTCTTCCCCATAGCACCCCAGTATCATTGTCCTGAAATCCCCAACATTATTACCGTCACATCTCCCTTCAATTGATCTTCGCAATCCGCCCTGCGAGCTCTTCCAACAGGCCGGAACCCCGCACTCCACCAGTCACTCAGTTGCAGCTGTATCTCTCACGCTTCGTCGAACCACCATTTATTGCCAAAGCTGCTTCTTCTTCTTCTTCTTCTTCTTCTCCTCCTCGCTGAAATCTTTTTCCCCTTCAGTTCAATTGAACTTCCATCTCTCCTCCGACACCACTCGCCTTTTCAATCATCATGTCCAACGCAGCAGCTCCTGCCAGGGAGCGTCGCCCTTCTACCGGAGCTCCTCTCTCTGATCTACAGGGTCCCGTGGGTCCCGGATTCTCCAGGCCAAAGCACAAGCGTACCTTCACTGGTTTCGGAGCTGGGGAAATCACGAGCGTTGAAGGTCCGTCAATGCTTCCCTCACTCATGAACCCAGCCGAGTTGATGAGCGCTTGCTAATCTTGTCAATTCCAGCCTCCATTCCCGAGGGTCAGCGCGCGGCATGGAAGAAGTTTGCTGCGCGTCCTTTTGCTACCCAGGAGGAGTTCGAGAAAGAGGTTGTCCGTCATGTCGAGACCACACTTGCCCGGAGTATGTTTAACTGTGATGAGACTGCCGCATATGCGGCGTCGAGTCTTGCTTTCCGAGACCGCTTGATCACCGAGTGGAATCGAACCCAGCAAAGACAGACTTTCGCCGACGGCAAGAGAGTCTATTACTTGAGTCTGGAGTTTTTGATGGGCAGAGCGCTGGACAATGCTATGCTGAACGTTGGGCTGAAGGATGTCGCCAAGAGTAAATATTTTCCGAGTACTTCGGATAGGCGAGCATTTCGCTAACTACTAACAGAGGGTCTTGACGACCTCGGATTCCGCATTGAAGACATTATCGGCCAAGAGCATGATGCTGCTCTCGGAAATGGAGGCCTCGGTCGTCTTGCTGCCTGCTTCTTAGACTCTCTCGCCTCCTTAAACTACGGAGCTTGGGGATACGGCCTAAGATATAGATATGGTATTTTCAAGCAAGAAATCGTCGATGGGTACCAAGTTGAAGTTCCTGACTACTGGCTGGACTTCAACCCATGGGAGTTTCCAAGACATGATATTGTGGTAGATGTGAGTAGTCATTTCTACCAAGCCCAAGACAAAAAAGCTAAAATTTCTAGATTCAATTCTATGGCAACGTCAGAAAATATCAGGATCACCAAGGCAAGCAGGTCGCTGTCTGGGAAGGGGGTGAGATTGTCAAGGCGGTTGCCTACGACGTGCCAATCCCAGGATTCGACACTAAATCCACCAATAACTTGCGTCTCTGGTCTAGCAAAGCTGCAAGTGGAGAGTTTGATTTCCAAAAATTCAACAGTGGTGATTACGAGAGCTCGGTTGCAGACCAACAACGTGCAGAGACCATCTCCGCTGTTCTGTATCCCAATGACAACCTTGACCGTGGTAAGGAGCTCCGGTTGAAGCAGCAGTATTTCTGGGTTGCTGCCTCGCTGTACGATATTGTTCGCCGATTTAAGAAGTCCAGGCGTGCCTGGAGCGAGTTCCCTGAACAAGTCGCTATCCAATTGAACGATACCCATCCAACGCTTGCCGTGGTTGAGCTTCAACGTATCCTCCTTGACTTGGAGGGTCTAGAATGGGACGAGGCTTGGGCAATTGTCTCGAAGACGGTAATTGCATAGACAAGTACGTCGATAATCTTAGCTAACAGTTCACAGTTTGGTTACACCAATCACACCGTACTTCCCGAAGCTCTTGAAAAATGGTCTGTTCCGTTATTCCAAAACTTGCTTCCAAGACACCTCCAAATTATTTATGAGATAAACCTATACTTCCTGCAAACCGTTGAGAGAAAGTTTCCTAAGGATCGAGACTTGCTTGCCAGGGTCTCCATCATCGAAGAATCTCAGCCGAAGATGGTTCGCATGGCCTACTTGGCAATTGTTGGATCTCACAAAGTCAATGGCGTTGCCGAACTCCATTCGGATCTTATCAAGACGACTATTTTCAAGGATTTTGTTGACATATTTGGCCCCGACAAATTTACGAATGTCACCAATGGAATCACTCCGAGACGATGGTTACACCAAGCCAACCCCAGATTGTCTGAGTTGATTGCAAGCAAAACTGGTGGTCTTGGATTCTTGAAAGATCTCAACATTCTTACTGAGCTTGAGAAGTACGCTGATGATAAAGCATTCAAAAAGGAATGGGCAGAGATTAAATATGCTAACAAGGTCCGATTAGCGAAGCATATCCAGACTACCACTGGTGTCACCGTCAATCCGTCTGCACTCTTTGACATTCAGGTTAAGAGAATACATGAGTACAAGCGCCAACAGATGAATATCTTTGGTGTCATCCATAGATACTTGACCATCAAATCCATGACTGCCGAAGAGAAAAAGAAGCTCGCTCCTCGGGTTTCCATCTTTGGTGGCAAAGCTGCACCTGGTTACTGGATGGCCAAGACGATCATCCATCTCATCAATAGTGTTGGTTCCGTGGTGAACAAAGACAAAGATATCGGTGATCTCTTGAAGGTTATCTTCTTGGAGGACTATAACGTCTCTAAGGCTGAAATTATCGTCCCTGCCAGCGATATCAGCGAGCACATCTCCACCGCTGGTACTGAAGCATCGGGTACTTCGAACATGAAGTTTGTGCTTAATGGCGGTCTCATCATCGGTACTTGTGATGGAGCTAATGTGAGTAGTACCTTTCCAACCTCAAAGATATTTAGCTTACCACTTACAGATTGAAATCACTCGCGAAATTGGCGAGAATAATATCTTCCTCTTCGGCAACCTTGCTGAAGACGTTGAGGATCTCCGCCATGCCCATAACTATGGTTCCCATGCTATGGACCCAGATCTAGTCAAGGTCTTTGAGGAAATCAAGAAGGGTACGTTCGGAGACGTAGGAGCTTTCAGTGCACTTATTGGAGCCATTGAGGACCACGGTGATTATTACTTGGTGTCAGACGACTTCCACAGCTATAATCAGACCCAGGCATTGGTGGACGAGGCCTACAAGAACCAAGACGAGTGGGTCAGCAAGTGCATTACCAGCGTTGCGAGAATGGGTTTCTTCAGCAGCGATCGCTGTATCAATGAGTATGCGGAGAGTATTTGGAATATAGAACCCTTAGTTCCAGAGAGCGACGAGACTAATGGGCTAGGCAAGGGCGAGTTATGAGAGCGTTGATGAGTTTGGTATAGTGTTCTTAAGCTATGAAGGCTGGTTGAGGGGCCGGGCTTAGGAGTAGTTGCGTAACGACGAATGAATCATAGGTTGACAATGCCTTCACTTCATGTGGTGTTGAGTTGACTGTGACCAAAGCTTCAAGTGCATTGTCACTTATCAGACTGCCGGTGATCTATAAAGTCTGGCAATGTCTTCTCCGTGTAGTCCTTATCAAGCTTAAGAATAGTCTCTAGGTTTGGAAAGAGATTTCTGCGGTCCACGATTTGTGACTCTGCAATTTATGCAGCACATATATCAAATCAAGTATGGGATTGTTTGTACGCAGGTCGCTAAAATATGTATTATGCCCAGCCACGGTAATAGTTGAGTGTGCAGCTGTCTTTCTGACGATCCACAGAATCAGAGGGTTAATGATGATTAAAAAGGTGATATGATATGATGATGGGGTGGTTATGAAGTGTCTCGGAATGGATAAGTGAGATCTGAGAGGCGTGATTGATGTTACCGATCTGAAGCAACTCTGAGAAAGATGACGCGCATCGAAATCGCGCTTCGGCTATTGAATGGCATCTTTCTCAGCATGGGAATTCGATCCCTGATGCTGCTGGAGAAGGGCCAGTTTGGCAGATCCCTTTTTTCTTTCCTTCGGGGTCAAGATGATCTTTAGGAGGAGAAGAAAAGTTGCCTTTTAACACACAATCTGGTTTTGGATCAGCGATTGAGGCTCTTGGACTCTGGTGCTGTCCCTGCTGTCCGTTGGGGTCAACGTGTGATGATGTCGGTGGCGCTGACAGCACCTTTACCAGCGAACCGCCGACAGGATGCGTCTCCCCCTCTGAACAAGTCTTTATCCAGAAGGACCAGGCAGACCTGGGGCAGGAGAAAATGTCTGGTGATGGGAAGTGCTCGGATTGGGAATGGGCTGTTCTCGATGGTTGGAAGTGGGAAGGACAGTCTGGGATGGATGCATGGACTGCATGGCTGCATGAAGGCAGAGATGAGGGAGGGAGGGGGGGGGGAGGATGGGAGAAAAGGCGCTTTTGGCGATGACGTAGAGAGAGGAGGTGCAGAGACGAGTAGGACTTTCTGGACGTTTCGCTGCCCATGTAGGTACATTGTATGACGCGCCGCTTTTGCCAGTGGGAGGGGTTTGAGGTATGAGAGAGAGAGAGAGAGATATGTAGTAGTAGTCGTAGAAGAATAGTAGTAGTAGTAGTAGTAGTAGTAGAAGTAGTAGCAGTAGTAGTAGTAGTAGTAGTAGTAGTAGTAGTAGCAGTAGTAGTAGTAGCAGCAGTAGTAGTAGTAGTCGTCGCTGGTGATGATGATGGGAAGAAGAGAGAGCGATAGAGACAGAGCGAGAGGAAAAGGGTGGACACTCGTGATGTACCGTCCTCCTCGATTCAGGGACCGGTCCCTAAATGCGGCCACTATCATGATGGCTGGCAAGAGAAAGGCGGCGGGGCATCCTGGAGTCTGGACCTGGCTTCCATCTGATCAAGATACAGGAAAACAAGGGAAGGGTTCGCAACAAGCAGGACAGCAGCACATACATAAACAACCGCACGCCCATCCACCCACCCGTCCGCGTCTTAACAGTTTGTCGTCTTGAGTTAAGATCTGCGCACTGCCAATCTCACCGCCTGCGTTTTTTTTTCATCTCCTCCGCCCCTCTTGTTGACTTTCCGTCTGCGCTTCCTCCCAAGACGCTTGCACCACCACAGCACCGACACGCTTCCTTTGGGCTACTAACCATCCATCGCAGCACCAGTTACCTGCTCCATCTGGGAGGTCGACCCATCAATTTCTGTCTGCGCTTCTCCAACACACTGTGGTGCTGTCTCCAGAGCAAGAAAGAAGAGCGTCGCCCCCCCAGGTCGATGAAATAACCTTAGCCTACCTAACCTTTGTTCCTGCAAGCTCCTAGCTTATTCAGATCACGAACCCATTCTTTCTGCAGCCAGTTGTTCATTCAAATCGACCCCGACGCTGCTCCAGCCGTTGGTCAATCCATCCACCCAAGCAGGAAACTCGCCCTTTTTCCAGCGCACCACTCTACACGCTATTCAGGCCTGCTAGACTTCTAGGCGATTCCAACCCCCCGTCTCACACGAGAATCCATCAACACCACACCCTGAATCACGAAATCGCACCTCTTCTCTTCTCCGACCCCTCACAAATCCTCACCTGAGCCAAGTCCCTTCGAGCGGCTTCGCTAGAATAGATTGTCATCATGGCAGAATTCGTACGAGCTCAGATCTTCGGGACCACCTTTGAGATCACGTCCAGGTACGCGGGGCAGACAATCCACTTTGCTCGTCGCGATGGAAATTGACTTTGTCCGACAGATATTCTGATCTCCAGCCAGTAGGAATGGGTGCGTTTGGTTTAGTTTGGTAAATCCACCTCAAAATGCAGCGAAAGCTGGACATCTGGCTGATAGAGCGCGCCCAGCTCTGCCAAAGATCAACTCACAGGCCAAAATGTTGCGGTTAAGAAGATCATGAAACCCTTCAGCACCCCGGTTTTGTCCAAGAGAACCTATCGAGAGTTGAAGTTATTGAAACATTTGAAGCACGAGAATGTATGCTAATTGACGGATGAAAATACTTTTTCTTAGCGATGCTAATGCCTCCAGGTTATTTCACTGAGTGATATCTTCATTTCGCCCCTCGAAGACATGCACGTCTGCCCCTCACCCCGCCTAACATGTTTCTAACAACTTTCTAGTTACTTCGTCACCGAACTCCTCGGCACCGATTTGCATCGACTTTTAACCTCAAGACCACTCGAGAAACAATTCATCCAGTATTTCCTCTATCAAATATTAGTAAATACCCCTTTAACAATCCGAAAGCTTCCGCAGAGCTGACTGTGTGGCAGCGGGGCCTCAAATATGTTCACTCCGCAGGTGTCGTTCACCGTGATCTCAAGCCTAGTAATATCCTAGTCAACGAAAACTGTGACTTGAAGATCTGCGATTTCGGTCTTGCACGTATTCAGGATCCTCAGATGACCGGCTATGTCTCGACCAGATACTACAGAGCGCCCGAGATCATGCTCACATGGCAGAAGTATGACGTCGAGGTTGATATCTGGAGCGCTGGTTGTATATTTGCAGAGATGCTGGAGGGCAAGCCCTTGTTCCCAGGAAAGGACCATGTCAATCAATTTTCGATCATCACGGAGCTTCTAGGAACACCTCCAGATGATGTTATCCACACCATTGCGAGCGAGAACGTAAGATGATGCGGCAGGGGTTAGAATTTGGTCGTGCTGACATGTCTCCAGACTCTGCGTTTTGTTCAATCTCTTCCCAAGCGTGAAAGACAGCCATTGAAGGACAAATTCAGAAATGCAGATCCACTAGGTATGTTTTTGGTCTTTCCACAGACAATTTCGTCTCTGACCGCACTCGTAGCAATCGATCTCCTAGAAGATATGCTGGTATTCGATCCTAGGAAGCGAGTCAAGGCTTCCGAGGCGCTTGCACACGAATACCTCTCCCCATATCACGATCCAACGGATGAGCCCGTCGCAGATGAGAAGTTTGACTGGTCATTCAATGACGCTGACCTACCGGTGGACACTTGGAAAATCATGATGTACGAGCAACTTTACGAAAATAGCCAAGAGTAAATACATAGCGGGGCAAGTGCTTCCCACCGCACGATTTCCCGTTATGTTACTTGCGGAGTTGCGGGGGGGGAATGATTGAATTGAGTAACTAACTGGTCTGTTCTTTGCAGGTATTCGGAAATTCTTGACTACCACAACATCGACTCTGAGAATCAGGCGATGGAAGATGTGACGAATGGTCATTGAATTTGATCAGCCACGACTTATGCCAAATCCATATAGAAAAGTTTGTTGGGCGGCGGTGGGATTTTGAGCGGCGACTGGATACGAGGACACGACTTGACATCCGGATTGGCGGTAGCTAGCTGATGTTCACGCTTGCTCTGCATTTTCTCCGGTAAACGTTTTTCTTTGGGGCTTCACACAACGGGCTTCTCCTCTCCTTTCGGCGTAATCATCTGCAAATGCATGGCATAAACGGCACGAGAGGTTGGATGGGTCATGATGCCAGAGAGCAGCTGAGAGGGAGGCGGTCTGGAGAACGTGTACGGATATAGATAGGTAGTGGAATGCATGAGTGATGGAAACCATTCTATAAGCTTTGGAGATGCATTGCCTTCTTCCAGTGCCATTGACGCCGTGAATCTCAAGGAAGCTGCGGGTGTGACTTGCATCCGGTAGGGTCGTGGCGAAGATCTTCAGCGGTATCGATTTGTCCTCGGCGCTCCTTTCTCGTGCCAATCACTTGTTCTCACCAAGCGTAAGGTTACCTAGTGCCGATGAGCAGAGGACACCGGTCTAATAATAACGCTGCCATCCATCTTCGTCAATGGCAGCAGAGACAACTCACTCGCCGCCTCTAAGCCTATCATTATATTGTTTCTGATATTACCTGCATGGCGAGGTGTGATTCCATCACGTGCCTCTGCGCAATGGTGTTCCACGAGGTGGGATCCCCGATAGATAGCCCGCAGGGATCGCTCACGATAGGCGGGGGGCCAAGTGGAGGGTCCTGCACGAACAGCGAATCTCGTTTTTTTTTTCTCCCGTTGGCGTTGGCATTGGCGTTGGCGGTGAAAAGACTGAATAAGTGCTTGCTTGATGAATGGACTTGGGAAGTGATTTGCGGTGCCGCATGAGAGCTGAGCCATTGACCAAGGAAATCCTGGAGTAGGTAGCTGAAAAGGGAGGCAAAAGGCGCGGAGCAGGGTAAACGAAGGGTGAAGGTTAAGCTTACTTATTCCTCTCTACCTATTCTCAATTATCATCTTGGATCCTGGATCTTGGAATCTGCGCCCCAACTCAGTTCATCTGAACTGAATCCAACCAAACCAAACGACACTTGGCTCAAGAGGATCGGCCCTGGGATCTCAAGTCGATCTGGGAACGATGCATTGAAACGGCGGGACGAGAGGGCATATTCACATACGGTTCGAGGACTTCGTCGGCTTGGATTTGAGAGAGGCTAGCAAATTGGGACAAGGAATCCACACACCATCATGGAGGAAGTCGATTTGAATGCGCCATCCGTGGTCGTTCCGCCCCTCACGGTGCCTGAGAACTCGTCGGCAGAGGCGGGCAATAGTGATGCCTTCGTGCCGCTGGTTACGGTAGTAGGATTTCATCACGCCAAGTGAGTGTATCATGTTCTGCTACCTACCTGCCCAGCTGACAAGAATAGAGGTCCTGAGGTGGAGAGCTGGTTCGGTGCGGAAGAGGGGACAGATCCCGCTGTGGATAATGAATGGCCTCTTCTACCCTTCATGGCACTCAGCGACGGTGCCCATTCCACACAACAAGATTTCTCATACTTTACTCTCCTACGCAAAGCCACGCCGACGAAACCCTCTACCTCCCTCTTCGGCATCGCATGCTCTCGTCAACTCGCTACATCAATGCTCCTGAACCCCTCTCCCGAAATCACGCGCTCGACGGTGCAGAAAGCGGTGGTGGTGATAGCAGATAGTCCTCAATTCTTTGGCATGTTGAGGGAGAGGCTAGGAGTGGTTACTACGGCTTGGTTCGCACAGAGACAATTTGAGGATGTCGAAATCTTGAAGAGGTTCCAGGACTCGCTGGCTGAGGAGCGGGTCCGTGAGGAGGACGAGAAGAGGGAGAGGGAGAAAAAAGGCCAGGGCGAGGTGGGCGGTGAGGAGTATCTAGGCATGAGTTTAAGAGAGTTGGTGAGGGAGTTTAGATGGCAGAGTTTGGTCATGTTTAAGTGCTGTTTATTACAGCCAAAGGTATGTTCCGCTTTGGTTCTAGGCTCTGAGTTCAGAAAGCAGTTGCTGATAAAATAGATGCTCTTTTTTGGATCGAGATGCGAAAGGTTATGTATGATGCAATTCTCGCTCATTAGCTTGATACCAGGTCTCATACGGAATCTACAAGATTGCGCAGACCCAGAATTGGATAGTTATGAGAAAGGTTTGAAGAAACCAACGACCCTGAAAAGTAGTGATCGAAATTCGCTCTTGAGTTATATGGGATTGCCATTACAAATTTTCGGAAAGGTATACTTGTCCCAAAAGCTGAATATTACTAGTTGCTAATTCGATCTCAGGGGAGTTTATTCGGGCCATATACACCTTTACAGCAACTTGATATCCTTGCAGACTACGGGACAAAATCTTACATTGTTGGCTCTACCAATTCTTTGTTACTACAGCAGAAAGATCGCTACAGCGATATCCTAATAAATCTCGACGAAGGCAGCATAAACATTACCTCGCCGTCTTTACGCTCGGCTCTTGCATTATCGGCAGCAGACAGGAGATGGATAGACTTCATCACACAGTCCGTAAACGACACCTGGGATGAATCGAATCCAGGAAGACCAAAAACAATGGGCTACGTCGGCTCCGAAGAATTTATTCGCCTCCAGTTTGAGGAGTATCTACTTTCCATGCTCTCTTCAGTGAAATGCCACAATTATATGGTTCATCACGCAAATAATCCCAACGTCAGGTTGCCTCAAACAGATGGGGACCCAAGTCATGATTTTGGCGAGAACTGGACTGAGGCCTGGTCACGGTCAGAAAATTACAGAATCTGGGATAGGTACACAGATTCGCATCTTTTCGATATCGTAGACCCGAAGCATCCTTGTGCAGGTGGACTCACAATCGACGATGTAAAAGCACGCATGATGGAACAGGTCAAGGAATTCCATCTGGATGAGAGATTTGCTGTTGGGAAAGAAGTCCTAGGCAGGAATCTCCAAGCTGGCAAGGAGAGAGCAAATACTATGTTTAACAAATTATACGCAGACATGGAAGCATTGCGAGAGAGCCAGAGGAAAAAACACGAAGAAGCAAGACGAGAAGCCGAGAAGAATGGTCTGGCAAGCCCGGGTTATCAACCTGATCTCAACGGCGCCAGACAGACAGTCGCAAGCGTCAGCAAGACTGCTGGTGCTTATATCGGCAGCTGGGGAACCTGGATGGGAGAGAAGCGGAAAACTAGCTACTGGGGAAGGAGTAACTCCACCTCCCTGAATACGGCTCCATTGAGGAAAGAGAAAGAAAATAATTCTCATATTACTTTACCAACTCGAACAGAGAAACCAACGGTGGTAGAGCAGAGACCAAGGACTCAAGAGAGCTTCGAGGAGAATCTCTTCGACGCTGATGTGCGTCCTGGATCGCCGGGAAAGAACACAAAGAGAACCAGCGCCGCACTAACTCATAATTATCCGGTCCCCTCTCGGTTTTCAGAAGCTGTTGATGAGCTGGCTCCGAAGGTGGAAGCTGCCCATGAGTAGGTGAAGATGGTACGGAGGGAAGGTAGTGGTCGTGGTGCTATTTCTGAGCGGCACAGGCGCTTTGATTTAAAGTCGTGATGAGACATGAAGATAAATTTTTTACAGGGAAAGCCAATGTCAAATTAAGGATGTATATCTATCTGATCGCTTCAACCTATCTACGTGTTAAGATAATTGAGTATCAGGCACTCCGAAAAGGGGCATTGAAGATGAACTATGGAAAGATGCAACATCACTAGGAAATTCGTACGGATCACCCTTGTATCATTGTCAATCTAGATTCCGTACTTTCGTAATCGTAATTATTTTGGCTGTCTGAGAAATTTAACAACAATTATGAAATGAGAGCTTAAATTGCTTCAGAAGAGTGAGATAGTGATATGTGCTCGAAAGTTTAGTGGCCTCGATTTTGTATGGGATATGAGATATTAGTCAATGATATGAATTTGGAAGCGGGAGTATGAGTTGCATATTGCCCTTGTTTTACTATTTTCATTTATTGTCTAGAAGCTAGGTATTGTAGGGATGGTAGCCTCAATCTCCGGGCTCACCATCAACTTTCACGACTCAATCATTTTCTTCTCTACCACCCACCCGCTCTACTAGCCTGAAGATACTGACGGAAAATGTTAAACTCCAGGCAAGTAGTGCTAGCATCAAGATACCGCACAGCGCTTTCACCCGGTCGCAGACAACTCTGTGATAGCATGTATTTGAGCCAGTTATCGATTTATCCGAAGCGCAGGTACTTGGACCAAGGGTGCAGCTTCCGTCTGGGTCTGTTAGTTCTGCGAAGGCAAGAGCTAGATTTGCCGATTCGAAGATGATGAAGAACAGGTCAAGCAAAATCAGACGAATCTTTGCTTTGGGGGACCGTAATCCTATTTTCTTGGTTAGCAAACATTACTTGTAAATTTTAGATATAGGATCGAATTGCTAAGGCATTATGGGGCATTCGTGAAGCTGGATTTCCAAGAACTAAACGGTGCATCGACGAGGGCCGAATATCGAAGAAGTTGTGAGATTTCGTGACAGTTGAGAGTCTCAACAACTCTACGACACTTACAAAGGCTAAATATCCCAGGAGCTATTAGAAATTCATATAAGACGTACCTAGTGGCTTTCCCGTGTATTCGTCCCAAGTTATGTAAAGGATGTAAGGAATCGCAACCACATCAACTACAATCGCCATATTGGTCGAAGACTTTTGATCTGAGGTCCGGTAATTGTCAGAAAGATGATGAACAGATGCTGCGAGCCCAAGCGCAATAACGGACGTGATAAGCACTGTGACTCGAAATACCAGAGGAACGAGAGGGTGCATGAGTAAAGTGTGCTGGAACTGGTTGATCATAGTTCTTTGCCGCTTTTTGTTGTGTAGTAATCCGATAAACTTTTCCGAATCGTTGGCCCCTTCCAAGTCGCCAGTCCAAGGCCTTTGATATCCTGGAGTTTGCTCTGCTAAAAAGTTCTCATCGACTCTTATTCCATCTTCGTCGGGTGCTCGTCCATACATTGAAGATTTGATATATGCCTTCCATGGTGAGGTATTCTGTAGCAGTTGGGATTGCATTATGACAGGGTCGGCTTCTCTTGCATGGTCCCACTTTCGCCCTCTTTCCGGCTGCTTGTGACCACCGAAGAAACTCGTTTCATGCTTTTCCTGGAGTGCTCCAGTGGAAATATCATCGAAATCCTCCACATATCCATCTTGCGACCTCCTCCTTGCTGGACTTGACGGGACATAATTGTGCTGCGCGGCATGTGCTCGACCGGGTGAGGAGAGTTGTCTGTCCGTAGGTTTAGAATTAAGTATGGTCTCGCCTTCCTCGTAAGAGTCTATCCATGCTTTTTTTGAATGTCAGCAATGTTTTGGAGAATGAGGCCGGACTTACGAGGCAATGTCCTAACTCCTCTCTGGATAACTGCAGTCATATTAGATATTAATATCAAAACGATTGTAACGAAAAGAACGAACGATGAGGTCGGCAGGTTGGTGGGAAAGCGTGAAGTTGTGCGGTTCGACCTTGGTTTTGGTAAGACGAGGCTAAGCCTCATGATGCGGTCGGCCAATCAAGATGGGCCAGGATTTGTGAAGCCCCGAAAGACAATGATTACTTTTTCAATATCCAGAGCAAATATAGACTTTATGCTTGAGGCCATTTGAACTTGCATATTATTCCGCTCTCTCCCTCGAAGAAGGTCATTGTGGCTGATCAGCAAAAGCTCAAAAGCCGCAGGCAATCACATAAAAAATATTTACACAATGGGGTGGCGAAGGCACAGTTCCCAGCAATTTTGTAGGACGAAGATGGAGAATCAAAATTAATATCATTAACATCCATTTCTTAAAGCTAAACTTTATGGACTGTTTTTAAGAACGTTGTTGAGAAAGGATAATTTAAGGTAGTTTTTGACAACAAAACACAAATAAGAGCATCCTATCCCTTGCGAGGCAGAGGGCGCTGTGCATCAGCAGTTGCAACTACAAATTGATAACAAACCAGCTGCGGACAGTAAATGAATTCTGGCAAGGCCGATTGCTCTGAAATATGTTATTTATAAACTTATTAGGACCATTTGCCTGCAAAAGCTACCATCTAAATTCGGTGGTTCCAATAACCATTTAATGTTGGCGCTCGTGCCAATTTCTGCGGCTCATGAAATAGGTGCATGCGTCATTGCTGGTCGAAATTCATCCGTCTAATAATCTTCAGGAGCGATACATCTAAAGAGACCTGTCTCTTCTTAACCCACTCAACCACCTATTCTGAATACTAGGAATGACTTGAATATCTTCCTGCATCGAGACACCGCGACTCGGTAGTCGCGCGCAACCATGCGCCTCCTGTTGCTCCCTATTTCCACACGACGGACACTCATATACTGCCAGAGGCTCAATGTTGTCACCAACGAACAGCAGACATGGTTGGACAAGGCAACTTTAAGAGCCGCGAAGCTCTGGGCAAATTGGGAGAAGAAGGAGTCGGGCTGGCAGAAAAGGGTAGTAGATTATGGCAACAAAGCGTTGAAGAGAATCCCTTATGAAGAATGGGGCCTGAAGTCAATCCCACCTCTTTCTGCTCGTCGAAAAGAAGATGAGTCAGCTGGAAAACTACAGGTTGAGGTCGAATTTCCACCAAGTCTGATACCGGAGACATCAGTTCAGGAGGTTCTGCGAAAGTTAGGCACCGAAAGGCAGGAATTACACAGAAAGAGAATGATATATTGTTTTGTTGGCATGCCTTTCACTGCTCCTGTTGCAATTCTTCCTGTGTAAGTCATTTGGATCTGATGCTGGGCGTTTTGCTAACCAAGATGATAAGCATTCCAAATCTTCCATTCTTTTACCTGGTTTTTCGAGCATGGTCTCACTGGAGAGCGTTGTCTGGATCTAGACATGTGGAATTTCTTCTGAATAATAAGCTAGTGACGCCCAAACCCTCTCGAATCCTGGACGAGATATATTCTTCGGGGAAGCGACCATTTGATAGCTCTTCATTGTCAGCGTCCGAAAAATCAGTGCCGGCTTCAATGGAAGAGCCAGAGACGATGGTCATCAGCATATCAGACAAAAAGCGGATTGCCGAAGCTCTGAATCTTCCGGAACTGGAAATCGAGCTAGATCGAGCAATATGGCAGGTTGAAAAAGCAATACAGATCAAAAAAGACTTGAAGGATGAGAAAAGAAAACTGGATGAGGCAAACACGGTGATAAAGGGGAAGAAGTAGGAGCAATTGTATAATATCTGTTCATGTATAAAAGAAAAAGGACTGTTGGCATTAGACCATAGAGACTCAACTCATGCTGGAAAGGTTGCGTATATATAGAGGAATGAAAGTACCCTTCTGCTTTTCGTTCAATAAGTGGAGAGGAGAGGAAACGGATTTTAGAGGCCTAAAATCCATCGTCATGTGGATTTATACCAAAGCTTCAAGCTCAGACAACAAGGGCTTGCTATTGGAGGAGACTTCTCGTCATGATGGGAATTGACCTCCTTTTTTAACCGAGTACCATGAACGTCCATGGCATCTGGTTCCAGAGCGACATGTAAATTATCTAATAAACTATACTAAAGAGCACTGTGTCTCGTTCATTATCCTCCGTCATAGATGATAGGAGATAAAACACGTGTTTCTAGAATTCTGCCTGAGATACGTAACTTCGATAAGCCTTAAAACCCATTATCAACTACTATCGTCCTGGGTATTTATTGCGGACATGTCACAGGCAATAGAAGCTCCAGAACCTCACGCGCTATCATTCCTTTATTACAACAATGCCACCAACCTCCGAAGAAGACGGAAGAGAATTTCACGACGACACAATTGTAGTTAAAAGCGAAAACTTTTGGTCGCGACAGTCGTCGCCAGCCAGGATGAGTCCTGAAATCGATATTAACTCTCTTCTTCGAATCAACAATGCGCCTCAACGCCTCGAATCGCCAGAACCCGCAGAACAGGCCCATATGACATCCAATCCTGTTTCTGAAAGCGCCTTTCCACCATCGGATACTCGCACACCAAAATATTCGACACAGAGACCTCGGACGAGTATGAATGCAACACAGGAAGAGAAGTTGATCATGATGCCAGAAAAAAGGCCTCTTCCATGGAGGGATGGAGTCGATCCTGGCGCGGAAAATGAAACTGGAGGAGAATCACGTCGAAAACAGATTCGTTTTGGTTGTTTACTCGCAACGCGCGGTGAAGTCCAAGCCCAACCTTGTGCTAGCTGTGCAAACGGGCGAGGTAAATTTCGAGTTTGTGTTGCGTTGGAAGGCTTCTTTAAAGGTGCATGTGCGAGCTGTCAGTTGAGTGGCCGGCCCAATCGTTGCAGCATAAAAAAAAATGATGGTTAGTTCATTGATTGATTGATTGAGGAACATTATTAATATGCTATAGAAGATGTTGCATCAAGCCCTAATACTGTACACACTGGCGGTGAAGCTACGAGAATGCAACATCGACCAGCAACCGATGATGGACCACAAACAAAGCGGAGGAAGAAAGATACTGTACCTGAATGGGAGAGTGCGCGGCCTCAATGGGAACAAGAGCTTGGGGATTCACAAGCAAGACAAGTGATAAACGAAAGGGGCAACCAGCATTGGGCTTCTGTCAATCCGCAGGTTCGACCGCCAAATGCTACTGCGATGGATGGGATAAATGGGTCCAGAGCTATTCATGCTGTGGGTGAGCCTCGCCACTCAATGAGTACTTGGGCACCAGTAAACCAAAACGCTGTTGCATCTACTCCTCAAACATATGCTGGGCCGGACAGTGGTGGCGGGTACCGCAACGAGAGAACTAGAAGAGAGTCAACTATGGCTATGGACGATGGATCAGTGGCATTAATAGACACACTTCCAAAAAACAAGCAGAGACAGGTTTATGGTCTTATGAGTGGGATACAGGGAGGGATTGACCACCTCCAAAGAGAGCTGGACTCGCTGAAGAAGGCATTGGGAATCGACGATGGAGATTAATCATGGAAGATGGTTGATAATGAGGTTGTAATGTTAATGTTGAAAAATAATTAAACTATAACTAATGCTTCAGAATATTATAATCCATTTAATTCAAGACGATTGCGACATAAGCGTAAAGTTGCGCTGCATGGATTGCCTGAAGCTCTTGATAAATTCTTAGATGGGGCATACCAATAGACAGGCAGTATGTCTGCTTGGGCTCTTTCTTGCACCAAGTGAGAAGTAATATTGTGATCCAAAGCAAAGCGATAAGCAAAAATTCGATAAGAACTTCGCGACAAAATCGCGCTCCTCCTCCAACATGCATGAATATGCCTCCTCCGGTCAACATTTATAGCAATGACAAATTCTACCATGTCGATGATCAAGAAACTTCCAGACCACAGAATCAAATACTACAATCGAAAGTAAATCTGGAAAATCTATCTTCTACTCGAACAGATGGACGTAATGTAACGACACTCTTAAAACGCCTTGAAGGCCTACCTGAACTGCGAGCAATACCATGGAGACCTGGCCAAGAGCTACCTCAAGATGAAGCACTCAATAGCACACGTATGCAGAAACGCGCATCGACCCTATTAGTAACTCGAGGAAAGATAGCACGCAAGCCGTGTGCTCTGTGTGCTGCTGGCCGCGGACGCTTCTCTGTCTGTGTTAGCATAGACGATTGGTTTGTGGGTGCCTGCGCATCTTGTTCATTCATGTCTAAAGCTAAGGATTGCTCATTTCGAGAGAATAACTTGAGTATTGGTCTATTCCATATACTTCAATGTTCACATTGCTAACAGAAATCCAGAACCGGAGGACTCAGCTAAGAGAGCTATGAAGAGGAAAAGACTTCCCGCACTAGAGATGCAGAAACCTACTAGTGCCTCATATTCGGTCTCAAATGCCAAATCTGAAAAATCCGTACCTGCATCTCCAGATCTTGAGAGTATGCTTCAAGCCGAGATAGCTCATGGAGAGCACGAAGACGATGGCGTCCAAGCAGAGACACCCTGGGAAGCTAGGAAGCCCAGTCACAAAGTCGGCTCAACAATGGCCAAAGGAAAGAATGAACCGCAAAGAAAACCTGTCAACACATCAACGCCTCAGAGGGTTTGGACTGCCGGTCGGGTACTGCCAGAACAGTTTTCCAAGTCCAAAAGGACAACCGTACAACAGAGGCGCTCTTCTACTGACCAAGTATCTCTCATTGATACCTTTCGAAGGTCAAAGCAAAGTCAAATATATGGTACTATTAGTGGTTTGCAGGGGGGCATCGATCAGCTTCAGCAGCAGTTAGACTTGTTGAAGACACTGCTCGGCATCGGCACCGATAATGATAATGATTGAAGGCATAACAATAAGTGGTAGTTTGGGACGCAGGCGCAGAAAAAAGGGTCTGGATATAACAGAGCATGGGACTCGAACTGAGGAGTAACTGGGCTAGACATCCGTTACAGATGAATTGTAAAGAGTATTGAAGAGCTTCTATTTGGCTCCAGAAAACTCGATTTCTCTGAATACCTGAGAGGGAAATGAAATCTTAGTCTCAGTCATGATCCAGCCAGTTGTCGTTTTAAAGTAGAGTTAATTGTAAGTAGTATGCCGTTACAGGTACGATCCTCTGGTCAACCAACACGTGGCGGCGCAGCTGAGCGCACCAAGATTATACACAATTGGGACTGCGAGATGGCCTCTGATGGTTACGGATTCTATTGAGGACTGAGGTTTAAGTATCAGTTCTTTGCTCTTTAGATATATTATTCTTCATATCACGGGTCTATCTCCGAATCAATGACGGTTCAAGACAGGGCTGAAAGCTTGAACGCCATTGAGCCGACGATGGCTCCAGCTCTGCGCCAAGATGCAATTCAACATTACAACTAGTCGCTGTGGCATGACGGCTGCCTGTGCGCCCTGGAGCTAGGTCAGATTCAATCACCGACATGCAGCTCGACTAACTTGTGTCTTTCGAATTTAGCAGGAATAATATCTGGATTGCTGTCGAAATCTCGAGGCATTTTGGACATTGACGTCACGGCAGGGTGCTCTGCACAGAAATGGACTATCTCCGGATACCAGATGGTAGCCTATTGGGTTCTAGCATTGAGATATAGCCATGGTTCTGCAAGATAGACGTTCGCGGACATGGGCCATATCCAGCCAGCTCGAGCCAAGCCAGATCGCGCTTCTTTCCGGCCAGCGTTTGCTCTGATGATACCCATGACGGTAGCTGTTCGAGGCATCTAGTCCAGGAAAGCGGAATCATATCGTGAAATACTCGGCTGTTGGAGTGGTACCTGTCCACGCCCGTTCTCGTGCTGTGCGACCTGGATCTTGTATCTGCAGTTCACCGTTTCCACCCACCGATGCAAGATTCACAATCTTCCGTCATTTTTCAAGGAACCCCCATGGCCGAAAAAGGTCGTGTTGCCATGTTTAGCCCCCATTGGAATGGCAAATTGGTGGCTGTGATTCGTCTGGGCTACTCTTCGCTAGGGAAAACGGTCGCCCTGGTGGCATGCTCTGGAATGCTATTGATCAATATTGTCATGGGCTAGGGGACAGCTAGTCCTATGGTGGGCTGCCGCAACCAAAAGGCTAACGCTCACTTATCACCACCAAGATTGACCGTCGCAGACGCCTTTCTTTCTTTTCTGTTCGGAACTCTCGTTTCTCCCACTCCATTCGAACATCATCATTACGGTCGTTTCCCCGGTCTCCAAACATTACACACTACGCAACGCTCGCTGGACATTTAGTGACTTACTCAGCATTCCCGCCTAAGACGAAATACGAGTTGGCCGAAAATACCGCGCTATCTAATCACCATTTATTGAGACTTAGTCTTCCTGGGAAGCGTCGCTAGTTTGCCAGACTTCTCAAGGACCTTTTTATTTCGCTCCGCTAGCATACAAGTCGTATCTCACCAACGAAGACGCCATATTTTTTGATCCACGATCGTTGCTTTACTCTTCAGCCTCGACCCAAATCACCTGCGCGATTGACTGTATGCTCTTGAGAGATGGAAGACCCATCAACGCTCGCTTCATAGGACCTGATCTGGGACTTGAGGATTGACAAGAAGTAGATCATTATCTAAAGAAAAGTCCTCCAGTATCGAGGACAGGAGACGGGGATGGAGCAAACACCAGATATACAACAAGCTGGACGGTCAGAATCAACGTTGAGAGCTGAAGTAAGCGGGGCGCATCTACGATCACCCTCTTCATCTTCAGGTGTTCGGACGGAGAAGTCGGATCCGTCAATTCAAACAAACAATTTAAATGTGCCGTCCATTGGAGATTTGCCAACGGGACTTCCTTTAAACCGACGGTCGTCGTATGCCCCCGCCGTTCCATCGCCTTTAAATCCTTCATCAGCGCGTTCTTCGATAAGTAACAGTTCCGAAAATGCTGCCGGTATCTCAGATATTTCGCCAGCTGAGACTGCCTCATCTGGTTCGGAAGATGTATCTTCAAGCAAAAGTTCAGAAAATGTACAGGTGGCAGCGCGACAACCACGAAAACAAGGGCCCAATACACTAAGCGCACCCCAGATGCTTCTGAGGCAAAAATCGGCATCAACTTTGGGATTGGGAAGCGTCCGGCCTGAAACTCCTAGAGCTTTGAAAGATTTAGGAAGTGATTACTCTCGGTATCCCAGGTCAGACTCATTGTCAACAATTCGAGCAACTACAAGGTCAAGATCGACGCTAGGCCTACTTGATAGCTCTCCGTTGCTGAAAACCACGACTAAGAATCCTTTCAGTGATTCCCAAGCAGATCTCGAGAAGTGGGGTTATCCAGATGATAGTATAGGAGCATTTGATCCATATTTTGGGGGAGAGAAAGGGTTCATTCTCTATTCGAATGAAATAGAGCAGGACGACAAACTTCACACGCCGCAAGATGACGACGATATTACTTACAAACCCAGGATATCAGACTATTTTGACCGGCGGTCCGTTGTTTCTACAATTGGAGGCATATTTTTGGTTCTAGGACTCTTGAGTGTTTTCATCGTCCTTCCCGTTTTGACCTTTTCCACACACATTCTGTTGCCAATCAAGGGTGGTGGAGGAAATGGTGTGGATTCTGGTCCCGCATGGGCCCATGTTAATAACCGCACTTACCCATTGTTGAACAACGTTCGGAGAGGTTTGATTGATCCTGACACACCAGACAGTGCAAAAACGAGGATAAGCGCTTTGGATGGCTCGACGCTGAAGTTGGTGTTTAGCGATGAGTTTAACGACAACAATCGAACTTTCTATCCAGGCGATGATCCTTTTTGGACTGGAGCAGATTTGTGGTATGGTGCCACCCAAGACATGGAGTGGTACGATCCTGATGCAATAAGTACCAATGGTGGAACTTTACAATTGAAGCTGGATAGTTTCGAGAATCATAATCTCCAATACAGATCAGGAATGTTGAACAGCTGGAATCAATTGTGTTTCAAAGGTGGAGTATTTGAAGTGTCTGTCTCGCTCGCTGGGCCTTCAGGTATTCCTGGTTTATGGCCAGGGGTATGGTCAATGGGGAATCTCGGACGCCCTGGCTACAAGGCGACGACAGAAGGAGTATGGCCCTACACTTACAATAGCTGTGATTATGGTATTACACCGAATCAATCAGATCCTAGTGGTCTTTCCTACCTCCCAGGACAAAAGCTCTCATCCTGCTCTTGTAAGGGCGCTGACCATCCCAGTCCTGGGACTGGACGTGGGGCGCCTGAGATTGATATTCTCGAAGCATCCGTTGATCCCAACAACAGAATAGGCGTGGTCACGCAAAGTTTTCAAGTCGCACCGTTCGATATCTTCTGGCGTCCTAATTCCGACTTCATGGCAATGCCAAATTATAACACCACTCAGATGAATGGCTACACTGGAGGTCCATTTCAGCAAGCTGTCAGTGCCACTACTCTTCTCAACAATGACTGGTATGATGGAAATGAATATCAAAAGTACGCTTTTGAATACACACCAGGAACAAATCACGGGAAAATTGCGTGGTTCGTTGGCGAAGACCCGAGTTTCATTATGGATGGTAGGGCAATTGGACGGAATGGAAACATCAACGCGAGAGAGGTTTCCCAGGAACCAATGTCGATAGTTATGAATCTTGGAATAAGTGGTGCATGGAGTGAGATTCTGTTTGCAGATCTGAAGTTCCCTACGATCATGCACATCGATTACGTTCGTCTCTACCAACCGTCAGGTAACGAGAGCGTAACTTGCGACCCGCCTGGCTATCCAACGACAGAATATATCAAGGATCATCCAATTGCATATCAAAACCCCAATCTTACAGTGAGTCCAGTCTTCTTGTCTTGCGGCCTTTTCTAATATTCAATCTAGGCATGGGATGACACGGGCTATGGTTGGCCTAAGAACACCCTCACGGGATGTTAGATTTCCACACTGCTTTATATACATATAGTATGATCTTGCTGCATAGGGATGATGATGCTTGGGCGACCAACGATCAATTTGTACGGTGTAGAAGATATTGAAATAGCATAGTAGGTTCATGTCTGGACAGACAAGGCGTTAGGTTGGCATAGAATTGAGTCCAGGTAGAGACTCGTAGGCACGATACCACTACCGGAGTTTGGGGATTGTACGGTTGAGAAACTGGCGTATATGTACCTTGTTCACACACACGCAAAGCCTTGCGTCGGCATGGCAGTCTAGCGGACGTAACAATTGAGAGCTCAATCAAAACTGGTTAGCTAAGCATTTGGGCGAACAGCCAAAACAAGGGCAACGGCTGAGCGTGTGAAATCTTCCCTCCCATCGCCAAATCCTTGCGTGTTCTTGTCTGAGACCCTGAGCTCGCAGCTGCGCCTATCTGTGATGCACCACATGGAGTCGGCCAATCTCCGCCCTTTGCTACAGTCATGAGAAAGCAATGTCGGGAAGATGCTATCTGTCCTGTCGCTCTTCCGAGACACGGGCAGCTCATGTCTCTCGCGCATCTCTTCTTCTCCTTTTCAACCCATTGTCCCGTCGCCAACCAGAGTTCGTCTCAGATTTCTTTGTCTCTGCCAAAACCACAAGGCTTATCTGGATCAAGCCTTCTCGTTCCCGCGTGGGATCATCATGCACCCAAAGCTCTGGGTGTCGTTGGCTGACAAGCTCGTCGATGACCCAGCTGGTGGGGTGGTGGGTGGTGGGTGGTGGGTGGCCAGTGCTTCTCACTTCTCCCTCCTCCCTCCTCCCTTCTGCCCAGCGTCCACCGAGATCTGGCGCTAGAATTGCCTTTTCTCTTATCTCCCCACACTTCTCAGCCTGGGCGTTCGTTCTGCTCGGTGCGGTGTCTTCACGACTCTCGACCGTCTCTTCGCTGCGGCTTCGAGATTCAAGACGGAGATCAACTACAAGCCGGGGTATCCGTTCAGGGCAGAGATTACCTCCCCATCGCCACAACGAAATCCTTGGATTGCGGCGTATCATTGCCCAACTACTTCACCGACGAGACCAAGGTCTTGTAATGATGTATGCTTCGTCTATTAAGCATCAATAACAACCATGGCGGACGGCTCGAATACCAATGACAATGGGAAGTCGTTGACCTTCGGGTCGGGCTCGCCGAGTGCAAACGACGCTCTTGAGAGAATAGATACGGTCTATACCTTGGGAAGACTGAAGCTTCGAGGCAAGACGGATGATCTGCCACAGTATGTTTGCTTTCAGCGGAGGCATGAATTGGCACCATTTCGCTGACTCAGTATCTCAGAGACTGGTGGTTCGCATCCACCGCAATCCCACTCATCGCAGCGACAATTGGGCCCATGGCAAATGTTTTGAGTATCGCGGCACTGGTGAGCACATGGCGAGTTACCCTGCCGAATAATGGACAATTGCCTGAAGGGCTCGACTCCGCTGGCATCGCTATTAAGGATCCACATTGGTAGGGCTCAGATTCTGAAATATCCGGAAAAGTGCTGACAGATTTTGGTGAAGGGTGATCGTACTAAATGCAGTTTCTCTGGCATGTGGATTCTTCGGCAACCTTTGCTTACTCCTGAACTTTACTCGGAGAGTGAGATATATTGTTGCATTGCCGGCTACAATTATTTCTTGGTATTTTGCTACGGGAATTGTAAGTCTTGCAATCTCGAAGGTTGTGATGGCTGGATTTGGACTGATGTTCTTCTCAGCTCATTGGCATTACGGCTGCCATGGAGATATATGTCCCTCCTCTACGACCTGGAGAGACATATTCTCAAGGATTTTGGCATGCCATAATTGCAGCAGCATTGTATATGATCGGATCTATGATTTTGATGATAAATATGCTAGGCTACTTCTTAGGTCACTATCCACAGCATTTCGATCTGGACGATGATCAGAGGACCCTCATCCTGCAAACCATGATGTTCTTCCTCTGGCTTGCAGGCGGGGCCGCTGTCTTTTCTAGAGTTTGCGGTTTCTCTTACGCGGATGCGCTCTACTTTTGTGATGTCACTGTCTTGACCGTTGGATTTGGAGATATTGTTGCGAATAATGATCTTGGGCGAGGATTAGTCTTTCCCTTTTCGGTTTTTGGCATCATATTCCTGGGTTTGATGATTAATAGTATCAGGAAATTTGCAGCTAGCATGTCGAAAGATAAAGTCATTAGAAGGCATCAACTTGATGAGCGAGAAAAAACTTTTGGTCGCACTGTCACAAGCGAAAAGGAGCTCCGAGATCGACTCGGCCTACCACCAAAGAAGGAAGAGGATTCTCGTAGATTATCTGATGCTCGAAGACAATCGACCGGTACTATTGGTGCTCGCAAGTCATTGGAACAATATGGACATTTCGATATTCATGGCCAAACCATCACTTTTCATGAACACCGAAAAACTACCGGCGGTGGTCGCGGGGGGGCTGGCCGAACGCATAAACCCAAAGTAGCGCTGAGCCGTGATGCGAAGATGCAAATGAGGAAAGAAGGAAAGAACACACACGTAAAGCGTCATGATCGGCGGCAAAAGCTCATCCTGCTTAAAGAAGAGAAGGATCGGTTCGATGCCATGCGACAGATCCAGAGTAACACCAGCAAATTCAAGCAATACTATGCTTTGAGTATGTCCTTTATCGCGTTTGGACTTCTCTGGTGTGTTGGAGCAGCCGTATTCTATTTTGCTGAGCACCGAATTCAAGCCCTTTCCTACTTCGAAGCTTTATACTTCTGTTACGTCTCCCTTCTTACAATCGGTTACGGAGATTTAGCCCCTAAGTCCAATGCCGGCAAGCCTTTCTTCATCGTCTGGTCTCTTTTGGCCGTCCCGACCATGACAATTCTAGTGTCGGACATGGGAGACACGGTCATCTCAGCTATCAATCGGGGGACTTTTACACTTGCGGATTGGACTGTTATGCCAAAAGCTGGAGTGTGGGCAGATTTTCTCAACGATCATCCAAAGCTCAAAGATTGGTTGGAGAAAAAGACGAAAGAACGCGAGGAGAAGAAGCGGGTTCGAGATGGATTTCCTTTGCAGAATCCAGACGAAGATGGAGATGCCAATGAAACTGCTGAAGGGGACGATATAGGCGATGGTTCTTCGCCCACGTTGGAGGATTTGGCGGAAGAACCGGCTGAAGCTACTGAACATGACCTTGCAAGAAAGTTGGCCGTGGCAATCAAGCGGGTTGCCAACGATTTGCGCCAAGACCGCCCGAAGAAGTATAGCTACGAAGAATGGGCTGGATTTACCAGGCTTATTCGATTCAGTCGACTTGATCCCGAGGAAGTGGAGCAAGAAGAAGAAGACGAGGGCTTGATTGAATGGGATTGGATCGGCGAAGATAGCCCTATGTTGGCTGAAGTGAGTGAGAGTGAGTGGATATTGGATCGGCTGTGTGAGAGTTTAAATCGTTATACTCGCAGGCAGGCTCTAGAGGTATTGTCTCCCCACCTCCTTTGGCTGGCATTCAACATACTAATCATAATAGACTCGTAAACGCAAAGCAGAACGCGCAGTTGAAGCAGCGCATCACCATGGAATAGAGAAGTTTCACAGTGATGTAGGCATCTACCCAGCTCATCCTGGTCCTCGTTCCCCAGTCCACTCTCCACTTCACACTCCCGCCGTGCTCTCTCGTAACACTTATGGAGAAGAAACCGAGGCAAAGGTTAACGACGATGAGCCGAAAGGTCCCTCAGCTGACGAATCTGCCTCGAGTAAATTTGAAGGGCTGGATTTGAGGTATGTAGGTGGTGGGTAATTATATCAGAGATTCCGTGTGGATCTGGGTTAGTATCGATTGAATGCGCCTTCTTTCGATGATACACCAGGTCTCGATGGTACGTCTTTGGCCGAATCTGGGCCAGAATACAGACTTGAGATTGAATGTATCAATATCACTAGATTGAGAGATATATGCTCTTATTTGAATACAAATCAGATACTCAAATGCAAGCCAAATCTAAGATATTTTCACATCTTCACACCCTCAATTGAGACATGTGCCAAGCACACACACTCAAGTGCCGATAGATCTGTTAGTAGCTCTCTCTCATTGGGTCAATCACTTGTGGGACAGGAAGGATCCGATATGAGTCTGCACGATAAGGTTAAACCTCGACGCCGGGGGTGGGGATGAAGGGGGGTTTGAGATAAGCAAATTTTTCATTGCTCCCACATATGCAAGGTAAATATGAACGTGAACTTCAAGTCGGTCTCGAAGAAAACACTGGTTTATCATAAAGAATCATGGACTTTTTATTTTTATGAGTGCTTGCCTGATCTGAATACGATACAGTTTGTGATACCCCGAACCAGGGTAACAACATTGCAAGCACAATGCATAGAAAAGCATTTTCATTCCCTCCCAGTAGTAGACGCTCGCTATTCCATGCACTCCATCCATTCCCATATCTACTCCGTACCGTAGCATAGCGTAGCATCCATCCAACCCACGATAATCCCCATTGAACCCTCACATCAAATTCAATTTGACTCGACCTGAGATCAGATTGAAAATGGTGAGAGGGAAGAACAAGGATATTGGCGGAGTGGTCGTGTAATTTTTATTAGTCTGACATTAATCGAAAAGCAGTCCTCCAGGATAACAGACGCCCGCCATCCATTTTTTGAGAGAAAGGGGAAAAAAGCGTAATGCTCCTGATAATACAGAGTGAATCCGTCGTGAGAATATCTGTTGGTGGAAGTAGAATCCAACGTTGAAAACGATGCCTCAAAGATAGACGGACGGGTTGCTCATGATCAAGGAAAAATTTCGTTATAGTGGTATCATCGACAAGAATTAAAGCGAATATAGGAAATGAATGCAAGAGTCGGGGGCCAAGCACTTATGAGACGGATTGAGGAGTAGAAGCTTCGCTGTCTCCAACCATATCAGAGACCCTCATCTTCTTGGCTCGTGGGGCGCCGTCACGGAGTTCCTCCATCTGCTTCTCTAAGTCGTCCAACCGGTGCTTCAGCTGATTCTCCCGACGCCTTGACTCGTCCAGTTGGCGCTGCAAGTCATCATTAGTTTCTCTGCGCATCTCCTCGCCGCGTCTAGCATTGGCCTCGTCTTGCTCCAGTTGTCCCACACGACCTCGAAAGAGTTCATTGATGACTTCAAGCTCGCTGACGCGTGTCTTGAGAGACGAGTTTTGTGCAACCAGCTGCTCATACGTTTGCGGGACTTCAAGACCATGTGCGCCATTCAATGGTGATGTTGATCGACCAGGAGAGGGTTGGCGCAAGTGCATGGGTGGAAGCGAGGGCGAATGGTGGTTATAAGAGTCCTCGAGAGGATGGCCATTGAAGGTTGGCATATGATGACCGTACATCGAAGGTGTACCTGTGCGAGAGATTGGAGAATTGGAACCTTCTGAATGACCGTTGGCAGACTTTTGAGATGTTCTTCGATGGCCCATGGCCCCTGGGGGCGGGGTCCCAGTCTGCGACTGGGGATGGGGATGGGGATGCTGGTGGTCGAGGCCGTTGGTATCAAAGATAGTCTGTACGATCGCGTTAATTGACAAGAGGTCCGCGTTTCAAGGGTGCAGGGCAATGGATTACCTTCTTCTTTGCACCCTGTCCAATGCCTGAGCTCTTGACGCGGTTTCGACTCTTGATCACATCTGTCTTCAACGAGATGGGCCGAGGCCGACCGTGCAGCTTGAGGAACAAGCCGCAGGCATTGCAGAGAACTGAACCGATCTCGTCGCGTCGCCAAAGAGGGGTCGTCGATGTCGAGCAATTCTGGCAAGTGGGCTGTGTCGTCGCCTCTCCGTTAGCTAACGTTGCCATCTTGTTAAGTTTGCGAGTGCGATAAAGGAACCGCGATAAGGGAGATGGAAGATTTTTATCGAGATGCAAAGAACGATAACGTTGGCAAAACAACGCTAAGGCCGGATTGGGCAAGCGGTGTTAAGGGGCAGGAACGATAAGGAAAGGAATTCAGGGAATTCCAGATCTGGACGGGAGAGGATGGAAATCCAGCAGAACGGAAGGGTCGTCGAGAAAGACTCGGTTTTGCAGTTTCGAAAACATGCAAGTTCGGTGTCGCCAGCATACAGTGTCGTTGCGGCTCTCTCGTACTACTACTACTACTACGGCGTAACAAGTCTGAAACGGCAGAGAGAACTTTCAACGAAAATGGGCAAACAAAAAGAGACGACGTACCGGCGAGTTGCTCTGACCGCCTACGCTGGTTGCGGATGGTGATGATGTTGAGAAGCCCATATTAGGGTTGTGTCCTAAACTGAAAGCTCTGTTTTAACAATTAGCCTTCAACTTTTCTTTTAATTCTCTGCTCTGGTGGTCCAATAAAACAGAACTACAGCTGTTGGATTGGCGCTGCCAATTCCTGGATTGATTCTTCTTGAAAACTTCCACCATATTCCCAGAGCCGTTTGACTTCTGGAGTGCCTCGAGCTGCCCCTCTATCAACACGAGCTCGAAGCATCGCGAACTTCCGCAATAACGCCCCATGATCACCTCGGAAAGGTGCTCTCTTTAAGAACGTACCTCAATTGTGGAGAGTTTGACGCTGACGCGAGAGAAGCCAGTGTCGAAAGGCCGGGAAGCTGGGGCAGCGACGTATTGTGATGCAAGATTGAGCTCTGTGTTGAGGTGGAGGAAGGCCGAGAAATCGGTTCTATGGTCGGCAGAGTTTGCCTCCCATCATCTTGAAGATGTGCCGTCTTGAAGGATAGCAGGTCTCGGGCCTGCTCTCTCGAGGAAGTATGAAGGTGTTCGATGGGCGTTGCCCGGTAGGGAGCTAGAGTAGAAGCCGTGGTTGCGGTTTGAAGTGATGACTGATTAAATCGCGTCCGAGAAGAACGCGAAGCTGTCGAGATTCTTGGGAATCTCGATTATATATTATAGAAATAAGCTTATGCTGAGAGGTAATAAAGTTTTCGTCTGCTTATTATGATTTCGTAAAGGGATGAGATGAAAGCCCGGATGGAAGGAATATTTTTTCGATTTTTGCAAAAGCAAGCGAATGACTGTTTGGACGCTCAAACGAATGACTAGAAGGACGTGTAGGATGATTGAGGTGGTATACAAAGAAGCAGCGAGTGTGGTGAGAATTACAAGTTCAAGAGAGAGAAAGCAAGTGGGAGAAGTGTGGAGGCGTTTTGGTTGCTGGTTCCTCTGGCACGCCCCCTTATCCTGCTCGCGCTAACGACACGATAGAGTATGATTGCATCTATAAAAAGATAGGCTACCTGACGCAAGGTACAGATGCAGAATTGGTCCAATGGAATGAATTCTCTCGCAATTATCAGTCAAGAATGCAGAGGAAATTGAGGGTAATAAAAGGCACGGTTAAATATGCATTTACGTATCGTGGTTGAATGTTTTGTTTCTGATCTCATTTACGCCAAACACAGACACAACTCCAGATAGAACATCCTCGGCTGCCACAGCCATGGGAATCTAAAGCATAGTTTCCTGCCCTTTCTTGTGATCTGGAGAGAGAAACAAACCAACCAACCCAAGATCAGAGAAGGATCCGGGCCATCCACTCTGCTGATCCGAAAACCTTCTGACCTCTAGCGCTGGGAAAGGGGGAGTCAAAGCAGTGCAGGATTCTCATTTCGCGATGCATCTTCATAAATCAGCTTCCATTTGATAGCGTTGGTGGAGCGGGTAGCAGGATCCGCACTAGGAACCAGCACCGGATCCAAGGCTTGGGCGTGGTGGATCCACGAATGATTCAATCGGCCGTCCCTGATTGCGCTGATAAACAATCGGTCCAGTCACGGAATCTTCTATTGGCAAGGGGAGGCACAAGGCTGACAAGGACGGGACAAGTTACGCAAGAAACATGGCGGCCAGTGAAGCCACGTCGCGCTCACGGAGGCTCCAGTGGCTGGATATTTGCCCCTGAAACGGTCCACGGGAGCCAAGTAAGATTGTGAGATACGAGATACACCGGGAATGCCTTGGGCCTAGCTCAGAGAGAGAAGTTGGAAAGGGAAACCTGGCCATAGAGAACAACGGCGAGGAGCACCGGTCAGACGAAAAGACGCTATGCAGGAGACCGAAGCCATGAGTTTGAGTTTAAATCTCTTAGCTAGTTCGAGTGCCAAAACGACAGGCGTTTCCTGTTCAGCGCGTGCGAGCAGCTGGAGGTTTACACGTGACATCAGGTAAACAAAGAGGAAACCGGGAAGCATCTTTCTGGTATGACAAGACATTGTTGTTGCACTACTGTAATGATGCATTCCGAGTTCTGCTTCTGGCTAAGCGAGAAATAGGGGCGCGCAGGCTGTGGAAAAGAAGGGCACCGTAACTTTGTACGGTGAGCTCCAAAACTGCGCATCTAGAAAATCCATCCTCGAAACTTTCCTTGACAGCAGCTTGTACAACCCCACCACAACACCAAAAATGCCTTCCACACACAAAAAAGACAAGCCTTGGGATACGGATGATATTGATAAATGGAAGGCACGTCTCCCAACATTCTACATCTCGTATATACTCCCATTAACTCAACTAGATAGAAGAATTCAAACCCGAACACAACTCTGGCGGCACATTTGCAGAAGAATCCTCATTCGCAACCCTTTTCCCCAAATATCGCGAGGTTTACCTCCGTGAAGCATGGCCTCTCATCACCCGCTCCCTGGAAAAATACGGCATAGCATGCACTCTTGATTTAGTTGAAGGTTCCATGACTGTCAAAACGACCCGAAAAACCTTCGACCCGGCCTCCATCCTCAATGGACGCGACCTCATAAAATTGCTCGCAAGAAGCGTACCTGCTCCACAAGCAGTCAAGATTCTCGAAGATGGTGTAGCATGCGATATTGTCAAGATCCGCAACCTCGTCCGAAATAAAGAGCGTTTCGTCAAGAGACGGCAGCGGATTCTTGGCCCCAATGGAAGCACTCTTAAGGCGTTGGAATTACTCACGGAGTGCTATTTACTAGTGCAAGGCAACACTGTGGCGGCGATGGGACCATACAAGGGTCTTAAGGAAGTTCGACGTATCATTGAGGACTGCATGGCGAACATTCACCCTATCTACCATATCAAAGAGCTCATGATCAAGCGGGAGCTACAGAAAGATCCGGAACTGGCTGGCGAGAGTTGGGATCGATTCTTGCCGCATTTCAAGCAGCGCAATCTGAGTAAGAGACGTGTGCCGCTAAAGGTAACAGATAAGAGCAAGAAAGTGTACACGCCGTTCCCTCCACCACAGGAGAAGAGTAAGGTTGATCTCCAGATCGAGAGTGGAGAATACTTCTTGGGGAAGCAGGCAAAGGAGAGGGCAGCCAGAGAGGAGAGACTCGAGAAGCAGAAGGAAAAGATGGTGGAGAAAATAAAATCAAGAGAAGAAGAGTTTGTGCCACTCAGTGAGGATCATGGGAAGAAAGAAAAGAAGAAACGGAAACGGGATGAGGGCGGTGGTGAGGAGGAGGAGGAGGTGAAGAAAGAAAAGAAGAAGAAAAAACGGAGAGAAGTTGAAGCCCACGATGAATAGGTACTCCCTTGGTAGGGTGACACTCTTGGCGATCGCGTTTCGGGTGTCCCGGCGATGCGTGCATAACTCATGGTTTTTGGATGGGAATTAGCAGCAACTATGCCAAATCTCATCAGACATCGAAGGCCCTTCACAGGAACACACTGAGATGCCTATTCTCTAAAGACGAATTTTTAAAGTTTCCGCTTCTCAATTATCGTCTAGTTGGGTATCTTTGAAAGTGAATTGCCTCGAGCCCACCGTCACAGTTTCACAAACGCCTTCGCCTCGTTCAGATATTTAGCCAAACAATAGTTTGCGACGTCTTTCTCGATTCAAGAACTTGCGGAGTCCCTTGATGTTATAGTAACATCGATGAACGGAGAGTCAGTATGAAGAGGCAAACAAAGTCGCAGAAACGAACAGTCTAGGCCGAATCACAAATTCCAGGGTTATAATACAGCCTCGAAATGAAATAAACCTATTTGCTGACGAAAACCAGAGAAAATCGAAGAATGCTTACTTCAAGCCGTATAGACCTGCGAGGGTGTCCGCTCGTAATACTCCTCAAATTCTGTGAATTGCTCAAATGTCCAGGCTGGTGTAATAATGTCATGCACCAATTCTCCTATTTTCGTATTTCCCATTTTATGTACGATGGCTCTAGCAACCTCTACATCTAGAAGCCCCAGGTATTCCAACATATAGTGAATCCATTCAATCACCAGCTTTTTGCCAATAGGGCTTTCCAGAGTAGTAGGATTAATCATAGGCATGTGGCATTTATTGCAAGTTCTCTCGGCTTGTGGCGCACCATTTGCACTTCGACATAACCAAGTACCGCCATTGGTGGGATATGTAGTTTCTCGCCACTATTTCAAACAAAGTATCAGCATGCGTTTTACATCTGGAAGTATACTCGAGCTCAGTTTTTTTATACCTTTGGGTGCTCTGGGTGATATTCCATGTGCACAAAGAAGTTTTTGCTGCCGGTGGAAGTGTCCAAACCAGAGTGCTCCTCCACGCAATAGAGCAAGTCTAAATAGAGTCCTGTGAAACTAGCCCATGGATGCTCTGGCTTGGCTGGGTGATGCCAATCTGGAATATAGCTACCGCAAGTATCACGATCTGGGAGTGTATCCGGTGCTCCTGGTACAATATGAAACTTCTTGCATTTACGGCAGAAGTCATTGGAAGATATTCCAGGGGACCCATTCTTCGCATCTAAAGTCTTGACATCTAGGAGATTGGAGTTGTATGTAAAGGAATTGAGTATTTTGATACTCTTTCTAAATATGTCGACAGGTTTTGAAGCGTACAGTGGTTCAAAGTCAGCCGCCATAGACAGTTGGCTACCGGATTCTCGTTTTCTGAGTACATTATTTTGAGTCAATCTATAGGGCTCTAGGAGACTGTACAGATCAGCAGCTTGAAAGTAAGAACCTTTGCCATTCGGATCTTCAGGAAGATGTCCCTCCGTAGTCAAGTGATAGTGGTTATTCGATGGGGGTGGGAAGCCTGGGCTGAACGGAGTTGGTATTTGGCATGGCTTCAGATTCCCTCGATCTGCAAGTCTCCCAAACTCACCAATGTGAATCAGCGTGTCCTTATGTCTATGATCGTTGTCAAGGTAGAGAATAGGTTTTGCTGAGGTCCCAAACTTTGTATCATTAGGCTCGTCTTCTGGTGTCCGTGGCCGTGAGGGCGGAGGAGGTCGCTTGATTGGGGAGAACTCGAGGGGAAGGTCTGGAATTTCTTCAACAGTAGAGCTATCCTCAGGAGTAGAAAGTAAAGCTTGCATAGTGACATGGACTTCAGCCTCCATTTTGGAAGAAACATCGACTAGAGCATTCGACATTGGGATTGGTTTGAAGATGGCGAGTACAAACATTCGTCTCTATGTAAAGGAACGGAAGCGACGGCCGTGCATGTTCTTTTATATTCATCAAGCCTTCTCTCGTCATTGTAGCTGAGTGAGAAGGTGCAAACGAGAAAGTTATCATCCAACTTTGAGGTTGTTTTGCGTTAGGATAGCTGTGAAGTTGAATGAGTGACATCGTGATGCAGTTTTTCACGTAGCGTGCATGTTTAAAATCAACTCCTTAATTTCTGAAGAATCATAAAAAGTTTTTTTGGCAGTTGGACGTTCGAAAATTAGAGGAAGTAACTAATCGTTTGTTTACAAGCGACGAACCTCCTATTCTTTGCCGCTAACCTCTCTATTTTAAAGAGACACAGAATTTAAAGATATTCGAGTCGCTGTGCCAAAACAGTCGTGTTGGTTCGCCTTACCTTACTACCAAGAGCCCTTAAATGTAGTGTTACGTAGGTTCTAGTATTAGTAGTAAAGTAGATAATATATTAATAAGAAAGAAGAAGTAGATGCAGCAAAACCTGTATAAGGTTCGAGCTGCCTAGCTAGTTGGGCACTTACGTGTGATATCGTGTCAACGCTGTACTAACAGGTAGGATCAAGTTATTTTATTAACCTATTTATTTTAAAGCTTAAAGAGCTTCAACAGTGTAAACCACAAAATGGGAGTGAGTTTATATTCGAATTGGGTATTTTGAGTATTTCTAACACATAAAATATATGGTACATTAGATATCTACCGGGGCTTCTAGTCTAGAAGAGGCCCAACACTAACGTTTTCCCTTGCTTTTAATGCAGACTCTTGCTCCAGCTTTAGACGAACTTTGGAAGCCCTCCTTCTGCTTGCTTGAATCCCAGCAAACCTTCCACGGGCACCATGCTTTACCTTCGTAATCATATCAGTAGCCTTTCCTTTAGTGATACTCTCAGGGGCGAGCTGGTCATGCTTAGACCTGAGTTTATTTAAAAAAGCAAGCTGTCCATCGGTTGCGGGGCCATTTCTCCAGGGCATGTTTCTTGCGATAGTGTGAAAAGGATACTTTTTCTTTGCATAGGTGTCTGCTGCATGGACCGCATCGGAAAAAGTGACAGCTCGAGCGATAAGACGTGGCCTTTTGAATGGGCTTCCGTTCAAAGCTACTTGAACTAGAGTAGAATATTCTTTAACAACAAATCCATCATCATCCTCGGATTTCTGAATCTTCAAAAATGATCCGTTTGTATGTGCTAAAACATAGCGGTTTTCTGCAACGCAAACCCAATTATTAGGAGACAGGGCCCAAATGTGTCGCTCGCCCGAAGTATCTTCGATCAAATCGGACACAGATTCGTAGTCTGTAAAAGTGACGGTTCTGCTAATTGGAGCAGTATTTATTTTAGCTTGTTCATATGTACTTGAGGCCTCTTGTTGGCGTACATCTTCAGCCGATTTACGATCGGCAATCGATTTCATATCACCGATATTCGCAGCGTTGATAAGCTCATGAGGATCAAGACCAAAGAGAGTGGGAGTGGTAACGATGCCCGTTTCAAGGCTAGCCACCATATCAATAACATGGCAGTCCTCCTTTCCTGGATGTAGCCTCATACCACGTCCAATCATCTGAACAAGCAGATTTCTGGATTTGGTAGGTCGAGCTAGAAGCACACAATCAATATTGGGGATATTAGTACCTTCCGTAAAGACTCCACAGTTGACTAGGACTGGATAATTACCAGCCCTGAAGCTGTCAAGGCGTGCACTGCGGTCGGCCTTGGGCGTATCGCCTGTGATGAAGTGGGCATCGATACCATGCCTTCGGAAAGTGTTTGTTAATCCACGTACATGTTCGAGATCTACACAAAAGACTAATGTTGATTTTCTGCCTGCAGCCTTTGCTAACCAACTTCGAACTGTGATGTCATTTATTTCTTCAGTATTCACTATGCGAGAGAGCTGAGCTGGTTGAAAATCGCCGCTGGCACCCTTTTTAACTTTAGATATATCGGCTTTTGTTTGGACGGTAGTAAATATAACATTCGAAAGCCACTTCTCCCCAATCATGTCAATGTAATCTTTATGGTAAACAATGTGATCGATAGCAGCTCCTAGACGAAGACCATCAAACCTGGACAGTGTCGCAGACACACCGACGAGAGCTGGGGAAGTTGGCTGGGCTGTTTCAAGTCCGAAATGAGTCAAGGTTTTCATATATCCTGGTGAAACAATATGATGCGCTTCATCGACGAGCAGAAGTTTGAATCGACTTGGTTCAAACTTTTCAATGCGGTTCCCGGATACAATGCTCTGGATGCTGGCTACTGTGATATCTGCGAACCCACTTGCATGCATAGACCCCATCTCAATTTCAATTCTCTTCGAAGGATATGCATCGATACAATGACGGGCAGCCTGTTCAACAAGTTCCTGTCTATGTGCCAGGATCAGTGTCTGGGCTGCTTCTTTCTGTCGAATGGGGACTCGGTCGATGAGTTGTGTGAAGATTACCTGCTAGGGTTAGCCAGATGGGAGCGCGTTTGGATATGATACTTCATACTGTCTTTCCACTTCCTGTAGCCAAGGATACGCCGAGACGTTTGTGGCCTGCTTCCAGGTGAAATAAGACTGCTTGGATGCATTCTTCTTGATATTGTCGAAGTCGAATTTTCAAAGGAGGTGGAGGAATGACCAAGCTGTTTTCTTTTCCTGAGGCGAACCGTTTTATTATGACGGCATTTGCGGTTGAGCTCCATAATTGAAGTCTTCTTGCCCACCCTCTCGATGCTGGTGGCATGCTGTGTGTTTGATACTTGATCAATCTACTTTGAGGATGGATTACCTCTTTTGCCGCGCTTCTCGTGAAGCGCAGACGCGAATCCCTGCCATTCAGAAATTCCAAACTCACACCATTTCTAGATTTAATGTTAAGATTTCGAACTTGCACATTGCTGTTCTTTGAGTGGATCTACTTAAACTTGGATTCTTCGCATTATGCAAATTCTGAAACAGGATTGTGATTTCCATCGAACACGAGTAAAATTCAAATAAGTTGAACAGTACGGATATGGAAGATCCAGATCTACAAGAGATCCTTCCCTTAGAAGATGAAGATTCGGGCTCAGTGTATGAATCATCAGCTTCAGATGATCATTCATCCGTCTATGACCATTCTCGTCATGATTCATGGGCCGCAAAGACAAGTGGTATAGGCCGAAGTTCGAGCAGAAGAAACTCAGCCTCCTCTGAGAGTTCACATCTATCTAAACCCCGCAAATCGAGTGTAGATTACACGCTGGCTGAAGATGCACAAAGATGGGCCGCTACGTTCGAACCCCCAGAGTCAGCTGGTGATATTCAAGCGCCCCGAAGACGTCGTGCAAAGTTGAAGAGGCGGGCAAAGCCTGGGCCAATCATCAGAGCAAAGAGACTGAGGTCATTCTACAATTTTGATTACCGACATCTGCTGAATGTTGATATTCAAGAAGCAGCTTCAAAGATGTACCAGGAAGATTATCATTCACTTCAACAAAGCCAGATTGGCACTTCAATCTGGACGGCCGAAGAAAAGCATATTTTTTTCACGGCATTAGCTATTGTTGGAAGAAACAACATCCACGAAGTTGCAAACCGAGTTGAGACTAAATCTGAGCCTGAGGTTCATCAGTATCTCCAGCTGCTTGACCAATCCAAAACTGACAGGGCAAACAAAAAATTGCATGAAACGACGGTATTAGACACAGCTCAAATGCCAACCGCACTCGAAATTAGCGAGGAGTGCTCAGAATTGCTTGAGAGAGCAGGTGATAGCATTGCTGCACGTCAAGAATGTGCTGAAGCTAAAACTGAAGAGGAGAAATGGGGAGAAATATGGCTGATAACCCCGACTGTGAATCGCCTTTTAGATCGACGGAGAATGGAAGATAATGGTTTGGAAGAATTGGACGAGGTTTTTCCCGCTGCGAACCTTTTCATTCTCAAGAATTGGATCGAGCTCTCCGAAAGAGTTTTTATGAATTCTGCAGAACCTCGTCAAGAGGACAATTGGAACATGCTGGCTGAGCCTGGAGAAGTGCCTGCTGTTAGGGCGACGGCATTTGAAGATTTCCATTCTCTTGCTGTTAGTATTATCAAGAGGCTTGTCTCAACAACTCTTTACTGTACTATGTCGAGACTACGAGCACGAAACTCTCAAAAGGGCAAACATGCCGAGGTGAACTCGAATGATGTTGAAGCAGCTGTTAAGATCTTAGGTCTAAAAGCGGATATGCAAGAATTCTGGATAGGTTGTGCTCGGAGATGTAATCTGCAGGTGATGAACGAATGCGCTAGCGCGGATGATAAAGTCGAAGGTAACACTGAGGAAGCGGCGCTGGTTATGACCTACAGTGAAGTAGAAACGGCCTTAGCGTCTCCTCCACGTCAGCGCTCACGCTCTAGAAGCATGTCACGGCCTTCTACTACGCCATTAGCAGCACCTCAGTTGTATCCAACAGCTACAACAAGTCCAGAATCTAGCAATTCAAATTCTCAGGAAGAGTCAGATAGTGTCAGTGGCTCCGACTCAGATCTAAGTGATAGGTCCGAAACAGATTTTATCCCTAGAACTAGAGACGAAAGACTTCAAAGAGAGAGAATTGATGCTGGACGAGTAGCTGAACATACACAAGATATGCACATGGAAGATGTGGACAGGCAGGCAAGCCAGATTGAGGAGACAAAACTATGGAAATTGCTTAACCAACCAATGCCTACTGAACTGGATATGAAGGTTGAGGAGAAAATAGAAGCACCGAAGATCATTAGAGATTCTACGGACGGCGAGAATTGGAGGAATTTTACCGAGTACTGGAGCGAATGGGAGACTTTGGAGACCCCAGTGCCGGAACATGCTTTTGAGATGAATAGGAAAAGATGGTCTAAAATTGGAACAAGGAGGAGGGCTCTTGCGACTGCTGGGAGGTTGCTTGGACCTGATCCAACTGTAAATAGTGGAAGCGAAGCTTTGGAAAGTGCTTCTGAGAGTGATGCTGCTGCGCACGAAACAGGCACAAGCAATGGGATGGATGTTGATTCGGAACGCGAAGTTGTTTCTGAGGACGACGTTGATCAGGAAAATGTCGATGAGCTTGAAGAGAGAGGTAGTTTCGGGTACTCGTCGCCGGCTAATCATTCTGTGCTCTCTGAGAATGTTAGGCAAACTCACTCGGACTATGGATTATCAGATGACCAGCATTAAGTTGAAATGAAATAGAATGGCTAGTTATAAGACGCAAAGACCGTGAAATACAAATTCGCTATTCTAAGAATCCTGCGTTTTACGAATACAGCCAAATTAAGGCAAGGCCCTAATACAGCGAGAAGCTACCAAGTACATGTGTGACAAGCGGCATATTTTCGTGTGACCACCACAGAGCCCAAATTCAATTCCGAGACGCCAAGTGATTACAACCTTCCTATTCTTTAGATCTCGTAAGATTTAACGGCTCCTCCCATGCTCGGTGGTTGAACAATTCCTGGTGCAGGAGCAGCGTTTTGGAAAGACAATTTCTGCACGCCAGTCATAACGTCCTGTGCCATCTTAATACCTTGTTCACCACCAGCAGCAGATGCCATTTTCAAACCCTCTTGAACGTCCTTGACGCGCTTCTTGAACGCGAGTCTGTCCAAAAACAATTGCTGACGAGCACGTTCCAGCTCTCGACGCTCGGATTGTATAATCTGCTCCATCTCATTGAATTGTTTCAGCTTGAGATCCAATTTTTGAAGGGTTGTGTTAACGGCAGCAGATACGAGCCGTGTCATTTCTCGCTCCTCGTGGGATGCAAGACCTCCAGCTCGAGCAGCTACAGTGGCCAATGGAACAGTGGCTAATGCACTAATCGATTGTGTAGTTGTTGTAGTCGTAGTTATAGTCTGACGCAGCTCGATCTCCATCGCATCTCCATCATTCTCCTTGCCCGCATCCGATGACGGTTGTTCAAGCTGATCTCGTAAACTCTGCTTCATTGCTTCAACAGTCTTACCAGCCGCAGCTGCTGTCACGCTAGGCTCTGTGAGGCCAGCAAGAAATCCAATCACGGACATTACTGGATTGTCGGCTTGACTAAAGGGAAGATAGCCGTTTTGTGCACCAAGCATGCTGATGCCGGTGGACTTGGTCGAAGGCTCGGCGTCAAGGTATTTATCCTCGATCTCGAATTGTAGGAATTTAACAACACATTCCTCTTTCGTTCGAGTGCCAACGTACTCGGCGATTTCATCCCAATTCTCGTCGTACCTTTCCATAGCCTCGAGAAGTCGAAGAGTCTCGCCGTCACTCCACGGCGCATCTCGGTCAGGAACAGATGTATAAGTAGGGTTCTCAAGTTTTGTATAGAATGCTTGTTGATGATTCACGGGCATCCGTCCTTCAGCATAGCAATTAGGGCAGAGGTCATATTTGATTTTGCCAGTTGCTCCATTTACAGACTCCGAATGAGAATTATGGTAATGCACACGGGTACAATCAATGCCACAGGAAAAACAATTGACTTTAGCTATCGGATTTTTAGCGACGTCTTCGACAGATTTATCTGAAGTGCCATTTGTCGTAGGTCCGTCGCCGTTGGCTTGCTTTTCAGAAGTCTTGGAGCTGAGCTTGTTCTCCTTTGCAGATGCCTCGTAGATATTCCGTCCGATTTCAAGATTAAGATCTGCCTTTGGTACAGGTCCTGCAGTAGCTTTTGCATCGGTATCTGCGTTCTTCTTTCCCTCAATCACTACAGGATCCGATGCGGGCTGCCAAGGCTGTAGACCTCGAGGAGTATCACAAATAATCTTGAAATGACCAGTAAATGGTGGGCCAACCGTCGATGGCCGGGCATCTGAGTCAACCTAATACTGATTAGCAGGTCGATTCAAGTATCATAGATTCAGCAACGTACTTGATAGTTGATGAGCCCCCACTGCTCGAGGAAGGCATGGACACGCATGATCGCGCACACATCACCTGCAAGATTCCGCCTGCAAGCTGTGACGGTCAGATATTCAATTGGATTGAGACGATATGTATTAATCATGAAATCTCTGTAGTCTTTGTAAATTGCTGGGGTCTTGCTCCGATTTCGATTGTTGAAGAATTCGGGCAACGCCTTTCGTTCGATATTATTAATCTTGTTCATGTCAAACCATGTGCTGTAGCTTGGAAGAATGATGGAATGAGTTTGTGATATAAGGTGTTCGCGCGCTGAAGCTTCGATGGACGCTTTTGTTCTTTCAAGTTGTGCTTCCCCTGAACCACTTTCTGCGCCTTCGCCTTCTTGAACAGCTTTGACATGATCAGGAGCGTCGCCCATTTCTTCATCCCTAACGTCGTCTCCTTCTCGACGAGGCGCATCTGGCGCATCTAGAGGGTTGTCTGAAGTGAGCGCCGATGTGGAGTTGGAGGTATCGTTTTTCTTGGATGAATCCGTGACGTTATCGCCAGTATCAGCCATAGAGATATCCGCCACTATTTTATATCAGTAAATTGTTCGCAGTCATTTAAAATGTAGAATGGACCGTACAATCAAGATTATGGCCCTCCCCCTGGCCCTCTTGACCCGATGGAGAACCATTTTCTCCTTGAAGCGGTGGTTGTCCTAGAATGCTGCCCGGGGTGCCACCAGCAGCGTCAGAGCCAAAGGTGACCGAGTCGTCCTCCATATCGTAATAGTAGGTCGACGCACGCAATTATCTTTGTCGCAAATGTTGTTGGTATAGCTCGCTATTCTGCGCGAAAATGCTGATGATCTCAAACGTTGAAACTAGCTGATGGCGATTTAACAAAGGGATTCCAGACGTTTATTGAAACATGTCTGTCCAGAATGTGTACATGTGTTGATGGTTCAGGTCCCAAAGCGCGTCCTCCTGATTCTCGTTGACGGAATTCACGTTGTCGCGACGAATTTAGCTGCGAGGCTTGGCCTGCTGGAAAGCCGATCACGTGGAGCGGGCGATGACTAAGCCATCCAGCTCTGGTCCTCGTCGTCTAGCTTGAACCCCTCGCATTGCCTCGGGATAAAATCGAGAGTTTGCAACTACAACACGAAAAATGATTTCGAGATCAGGTACGAGTCTGTTACGTCAAACCAGAATACAATCCACGTTAGGAACCTTTTCCTTATCTCCGCCTGCTTTTGCACGATTATTATCTTCATTAGCTATTCTGGAACAGAAGGGTGGTAAACTAAATCATGGATCACTCGGAGCGATCACAGCAGCGAAGAAACTGGGAGGGTCAATAACGGCTTTTGTTGCAGGTGGAAATATAAAAAGTGTGGCAGATGAAGTGGCTAAGGTCAATGGCGTTGAGAAAGTCATCTCCGTGGATAATTCTGCGTATGACAAGGCTCGTTATCCTTCTTGTGTTGTGATCTTGTCCTAATAAGCCACAGGGTTTGCCAGAGAACTATGCCCCGTTACTAGTAGAAAACATAAAGAAAGGTGGCTATACACATATCATCACTGGACATACAGCGTTTGGGAAAAGCTTAATGCCTCGAGTCTCTGCCCTTCTTGATGTTGCGCAAATATCCGACATTACTGCCATTGAAAACGAAAATACATTTATACGACCAATCTACGCTGGGAATGCAATTGCAACGGTCGAATCAACTGATAAGACCAAAGTAATCACAATCCGAGGAACTGCGTTTGCAGCAGCCGAGGCAGAAGGAGGTTCGGCATTAGTGGAGGGTGGGGTCGATCCAAAAGCCGAGTCATCTGTAGAATGGGTTTCAGAAAATCTTGCGAAGTCTGACAGACCTGATCTGGCAACAGCTGGCAGGGTGGTATCTGGTGGCCGAGGATTGAAGTCAAAGGAAGAGTTTGATCGTATCATGCTTCCACTAGCGGATGCTTTAGGAGCAGCAGTGGGTGCTTCAAGAGCAGCAGTGGATAGTGGATATGCAGACAACAGCTTACAGGTTGGACAGACTGGCAAAATAGTTGCACCTCAACTTTATCTTTGTGCAGGTATCTCAGGAGCGATTCAACACTTAGCAGGGATGAAGGATAGCAAAGTCATTGCGGCGATCAACAAAGATGCGGATGCTCCAATCTTTCAAATAGCCGATGTTGGACTGGTGGGAGATTTGTTTGATAAAGTACCTGAGCTCACTGAGAAGCTGAAGCAGTAATGTACAATATATGTGTTACAACTGGCGGCGATCTAGGACTGCTAGCATATCTTCTACTTTGGTGAATTTCTCTCGCTCTTTGCCACTTTTTTGACCTTTCTTCCTCTCTGCAGCATCAATCCTTTTCCAATCTTGCCAGCTTACTCTTCTGCAACCTTGCTTCTCGGCTATTTCTTTCACTGTATCCCACCCAGAAGATATCGTGCTTCTTGAGTTGAGAAATAAGGCATGTCTATACCAGTCCTCGGCAATTGAATCTGCTGTAGAAAAGGCATCTTGCATCGTGCTTGCAATCACCCCTGTTGGTCCACGCTTCACCCAACCTGAACAGTAGATCCCTGGCATATTATGGCCTTCGTTCAGGTTCAAAACTCGACCAAGTTGGTCATTTGGGATCAAACCTAAGCGGTCATCGAATGGTATTCCTAGCTCAGCAAACTCCTCTAAGGATTCTGACTTATACCCTATAGATCGAAAAGCAAGCGCTGAAGAGATTTCAAGCTCCTGGCCGGTTCCAACTGCTCTTGCGCTGAGATCAAATGGATCTGGACTTAGGGAAGTTTTTTCAAATACAACGCTTCCTAAGTGATCCGGCATTAACTTACGAGGTTGCAGAGATTTTGGCGACAGGCAAAAGTCTAAGGACCATGATTTGGGCGTAGTTGATATCGACGCCTCTGACCCCTTTGAAAGGACTTCCATAATTCGCCTTGAGGGTCTTGGGAGTTTCTTGAGGTCGTCGGGTATTAAAGATGTGTCCACTGGATGAAATCCTACAGATGATAATTTCATGAGTTCTCTAACCTCCTTGATTGTAAAGGCAGCCTGCAAGCAGTGAGTAATTGGTCAAATGGATAATTGAAACCTAACAAACCTGCATAGCTCCTCTACGACCCACTACTCTTACCCGCTTGACTTTACTTTTTCGTAGAGTCTTTATAGCGTTTTCGGTAATATCTGTGGTGCGCAGAATATCTGGATCTTGGAGCAGAATCCTGGCAACATCAAGAGCAACATTTCCTTGACCAATAACAGTAGCTTCTTCCCCAAGAGTAAGATCTGGTACTAGATCAGAGTATTCCGGGAGACCATTGTACCATCCTACAAAAGCTCTAGCAGAATATATTCCTTTGAGATTTTCTTCGCCTGGAATGCCTAGCACTCGATCTCGAGAAGCGCCGTACGCGAAAACTATCGCGTCGTAATGAGGTAAGAGGGATCGTAGCGGAAGCGAACCTCTTCCTCCTCCAATGGAAATATTTCCAATAAAGTTGAAACTTGGCGATTCAGCAACCTCTTGGAACTTGTCCTGGCAGTTCTGAACTCCCATCAGCTTTATAATTAAATCTGAACGGGAGAGAAGCTGAAGCTACCTTGACTTCTGGATGGTCTGGAGCGACTCCAAATCGTACTAGCCCAAATGGCACTGGAAGTTGCTCGTACATATCGACTACCGAGTTCTCAATCTTGGACATGACTTTGTACGCAGTGTAGAAACCTGCGGGTCCGGACCCGATGACTGCCATTCGAAATGGCCTTTCATAATGGGCTCGAGCTTTTGCAGTATAGCCTCGACGCTGGCGGGTGTCATACAGGATCGTGCAACTTATTCGAAGACGTCGAGTGGCAGATCTTGTACATCGTGTGCAGACCCAGGGTTGAATGATCGCATTCATTGTCTCAAATTCTTTGCAGGAAGCGTGCGTCATTTTGAAGCTTTTCGGAATATTTCGTCGCAGTGCCTCGATAACGATAATTGCCATAGCAACACGAGTTATGTTGATCCCGATTGTCCCTCGCTCGCATTCCCTGTCTATCTATGAGCTCTCCCCTGTTCATATTTGTCAAATCTACATTCCTGAGCTTTTGTCAATTATCTCATGATGGGAAACCAACCCCCATTCCTGTACGATCCTGTCAGAAATGAAGCGCAATTTGATCCTCGAAAATTCTCGCGCGCAAGTGTGACTCCTAAACCACCGCGTCCAAAGCATGAAGGACCTTTGGTTTCATTCAATCAGCATCCTGAGTATGTTCCCCGCGTGCAAAATCAGTCATTGCTAACCTTTGTCACAGTTCTTACCTGATCTTACCAACTGGCCAGACAGATGTCAAGCCGATGAGCCCCTCGGTCAAGAAATGGGTCAAATGGACAAGAATAATTCAACTGGTTCTACGAAGCATGGAATTGTTATGCGCTTTAGGCTTGTTGGTCATGATGATTTTGATTAGGAACGTAAATGCCTCGACTGGCTGGATCATGAGAATAGTGCCTGGTGTGGCTGTTCTTCATACAGTTTATGGAACATACCATCTAGGAAGAGCTCCTGCGGGAAGGACGCCAGCTTCTTCTGCATCCTACATGCTGTTCGCATCTTTCTTCGATGTGTCCATCATACCATTTTATGCATTTAGCGCAATGGTAGCGAGGACTCAAACTGGTTGGACCACAATCCTGCCAAACGGAGCAGATGTAATTATTTTCGCGGAAGTAGTCTTCTTTCTGGCGACCATTGGTGGGGGTTTTCATCTTGTTTCTTTAGGCCTGTCGTTGTATCTCGCGGTCACATTTCGGAAAATCACCAAGATGCCCCCAGACATGAATCCACTGGAAGATAACTTGACTTCACGACATAAGCGTAACAAGTCGTCCATTTCCACGGCTGCGAGTTCCAACGTGTCGGAGAAACGTCTCTCGATGCCACTGGAGAACAAGCGTAGCTCTGGAGCAACTTATGAAGAGCTCTCTCGCCCACCGACTATCCCATTCTTCCACACCCGCACTCAATCCACCGACTCGTTTTCCACCTACCGCTCCACACCTCCGCCGTCTCGAGATGCACGCCTAGATCTCCCTAGCAGGCAATACCAGATTCAAACAAGCTCTGCTCGCTCCTCCATAGTTGACCTTAAGCGCAACTCGGGTTACGCACCTTCAACACCACCCAAACGCGCCTCTTACACCCCAGTTCCCTTCAACGATGAAACTTCATCGAGTCATCGCTCTTCTGGCGCTTCTAAAACGAGTAACGATATGCCTGCAATCTGGTCCACCTCTGATTCTCTATCCTCAAAATCTCGCTCTCGCAACTCTCCACAGAAAGCCAAATACCAGCCTCTTCACTATCGACAAAATTCCTTCGATGACCACCCAAATCCTTTAGAAGCAAACCCGCCTTCTCCCCGCTTTGCTAAGAATTATCGTGGGGGCCGAGTCTCGGACTCTTCTCCATTGTCTGAGATCAGCAACAATAGAAACGTCAGTGGGGATATTGGCGACATTCCATTGCAAAGCGCTGCGAGAGAGGTGGTCCCAAGACAGCTGAGAGAGGTGCCTAGTTTCAAGGCAAAGTTTTATGGGGAGTTGAAGCCAGGAACACCACCGATTAGTAAGGGCCCCCTAGCTCTATCAACATTTCGTTATTATTACTCCTGAGATAGTGTCTTTCTAGTGATGCACTCTTAAGAGAACCGCATTTTGCCGCTCTCAATCTCCCCCACATCTTAAACATGCTCTGCAAAGAAGATGCTAACCTCCCGGTGATTTAGTGGTGGGAGCAAACGGTCAGAGACAGGTGTCTAGTGGTAATGATTTTAACGGAAATAAATCATTTACGAATTTTAGTAGGCGAGAGGTGAGTGGTAAGGTTGCGGAAGAAGGACGTGGAGGAGAAGGTGCCGAGTGGGGAGCAAGATTTAGAAAAGTCAGCGGTGTGTGAATAGGTAATGACAGCTGTCATGGATTGTATTGCGGTTTTTGTTATGATACTTGTGGGTGTGTGTTTACTGGCGTATATTGGAAGAAGCAAATGGTTTATGCTAGCGGTTGGGTATTTGGGGTGTTTGAATACAGTACATAAGGGGGGAAAGAAATAGAAGTGATGCTGAATGCCTATTCATCATCCTCTATGCCGTCCGGAATTTCCTGCGTTTATTGATTTCGCCTAACATAGGCTGCCCAATTTGTAGTGCTCTGGCTGTCATTGCTATAACCTTCTTTCCAGCCAGAGTCATCCCAAACGCCCAATCCACATAAATGTCTCATAGTTGGTCGACCATGTGGGCAGTTCCAAGGCTTATCCAGCTCGCCGAGGTGTGTAACCACTTTGCCCATCTGTGTGTGGGTAAGAGTTTTGCCAATCATGATGCTACTCCTACAAGCTCTCATTGCAAACATTTTTCTTACTTTGGAAGGGCGAGGGTGCGATCCAGGTGGGTGGTCAGTTAAGAGTGATATTAGCTCCTGAAGATCCACTAAGTTGAACGCAGTTTCGCGGCTCAATGGAAGACTGATCAGTTGGCAACGTTGGCCAACAGGACTCTCGCCGGATTTATCAACCTTAACAACGAATCCATTCTGTTCAAGTGATGACAGATTCTCCATGACGATTTCTTCTTCCATGGCGGTCAGATCAAGGGTTTTGGGTTGCACTAGCCTCTGCGACTGTACTATAGTGGTTGCTTGAAGTCTTTCAAAATTATATTTCTCGTCAGACGCGTGCTGATCGATGATGAAGAGATCGTCGGCGATAATCCCACTATCGCCAGCCTTTGAATCCGAACTTCGTGTAGCAAGTATGAACCCCAGATTGAATTGACCGACGACTCTCATCTTGGCGAAATCAGCCTTGGAAATAGTAAGGGAAAGCTTCTCCTCGGCTTGTGGAGCATCGATACCTTCAACGTCAGGACTTGGAACAAGAGGATGCTTGTAAATCGATAACGAGTTTTCAAGGCTTCGAAAGCGCTGCCGAATATCAATACTTTTGGTCTCAACAACTCGCGCGAGATGTACTGTAGCATCCTTATTCTTTGAACCGCCCTTGAGAAGACTTTTGGTCCGCTGTATATTTTCCTGTGATAGTACAGTTGCCGAGTTCTCAGCTTGCTGTATCATCTCTTCAACTTTCGCATCTTCAAATTCTTTTTTTTTACTCTCATCAAGGTAGTCGCTGTCTTCTTCATCATTTAGAACTGCGGCGGGAGAGCTTTTCTCCGCATCGTTTGATATAAGTTCACTTGACTGGATATTTGATACTTCATCTTCTGATCCAGTCGACCTAACAACCTGAGTTGCCTCTTCCGGTACTTCAGAAGCGGTTTCGAAGAGTTCTTGATCGGGAGCTACATCCTCAACATCCTCACTGCTGTCTGTTTCTTCACTGCGTGATGCTAACTGCGAGGCTGTTCCTGAAGCCGCGAACTTCTGGCTAAGACTATTCCCAAACGACGGCAGGGTCTTTGCTACAACTGGGAGACTGGTTTTATCTCGCCGTGTAGATGCAGGCCCGGTCCGGGCCCTTTTAGGGCCAAGAGTACCAATTGAGCTAGTTATGGTTTGGTCCCCAATAGTAATCGTTGCAATTTCAGCGTGTGGGCGCTGTGTCTTGGCCGTATTGGAGAACTTTTCTGCAATTGAGGTTGGAGGTTTTGGAGGAGATTGAAGAGCTGGAATCAACTCCTCAGGTTCCATTACATTACTTTTCCTTCCTTTCTCGGGCGTTTCTGAACCAGCTCGCTCCAACATATTTTCTTGAAAGTCTGTTACAGCAGGGATTGGCCGATAGTGGAACTCCTCATTATTAGTTGACTGCGTTGTTGCAAATGAGCTTTGTGGACCATCCAGCACCTCGCCCACCGCTCGAGGCTCTTCTCCTTCTCTTCGCAATTTCTCAACTAGCCTCCGTTTCTCATCTGAAAGACCCCCAGCTATTGCTCCAGCCGTTTTCAGTGCTGTATTTTTTAAATCGACTCGAGCATCTGCTTTTCGCCCTACCCAGTTCGAAACCAAGTTGATACCGTCATGAACTTTGCTGATAGACTTCTTAGATAACGCGCCTCGTGTAAATTTTGGATAATATCTCTCTATCAAGTCTTCCTCGCCATCTGTGCTGTGCGCTCTCCCCGCTGGTTTAATACTCTCTTCCGAGTCATCCCCAAGCGTTGACTCTTTAGGGGACTTTGGCGTCGGTGGCGCTGTGGATGATGAAGCGATCGTATTCTCATGACTGATAGTCAATTGCTTATAAGATGGCTGTTTTTGGGCAGGTAGTTGAGAAATCGGCACAGTATAGTCTTGTGACTCAAAAAGTGCTGTGAGAGCATCTTTAAGACTCTCTAACATGCGATTCTGGTCATGTAGTAGAATAGTGCGCTTGTCGGGACTTACATTAACATCGTATAAATGAGTATCTAGTTCGATGTTGGCAAAAATAAATGGGGACTGAGAACTATTGTAAGATTTGTAAACTTCGTTGAAGGCTTTGGCCACCTGGGGAAGTCCACAAGGTCTGGAATTGACGAAGAACATCTGCCTATCTGGAGTTTGGCGACCTTCTCCAAAGGCTGGGCGCGAGATATGACCTACGATATGGATTTCCTTTTTCCCACCATCATCTTGGGTGCTCCATCTTTGGCTTGGGCCGCTTGTGGCTTCAAGATCTAGATTTAAATCCAGCGGAACCAGTACTGTCAAAGTTTTAGCCCCAAACACGTTGACTATGTTCTCCCTAGTCGATTGATTGCCCTTGGTAGAAAAAATAGTAGTTTTCTTTCCTTTTCCAGTCTGTTGAGAGACCGTGAATTTTATGCCAGTCTGTATACAAGCATATTGTCCCAAAACGCTGGTGACTTTGTTCCAGTCTCTTTTAATATTTCGTTCAAGCTCCCTCCGTCTCACGGGGAGGTTGTAGAATAAGTCTTCAACTAAGACCGTAGTACCTTTTTGTGCAGCAACTACACCAGTTCCCTTGAGTTTACCAGAGACTTCAAACTCAAGCCGTGTGCCTTTCGGTGCATCTTCTGGCATGCATGTTACAACAGAAAACTTGGACAGAGCACATAGTGATGATAAGGCTTCACCACGAAATCCAAAAGTCTGTAGTGTTGTGAGATCGGAGTAGGTGGAGAGTTTAGAAGTATGGTGTTTGAGAGCTAAGGTCTCGTAGTTGTTCGGCGACACCCCTCCACCATTGTCTTGGACTTCGATTGACTCAAGGCCTTGGTTCTTGAAGCGCACCTCTGTCACCAAATTAGTATTGAGACAATAATCTACAATAATTAGATTAACGTACCAATACTGGTCGCTCCTGCATCAAGGCTGTTCTCCACAAGCTCCTTCACAACAGAGCACAAATCAACAATGACTTGGCCAGATTGAATTTGATGGACCTGGGTTTGAAGTTAACTTGTGCTATGAACACCTGAGCTGATAAGATCTTACTGTGCGGCCCTCAATAGCTTTTATGGTGGCCATTACATGGTTGCTTGTTCAACGCGTGGTCGGGAGACGCGAAGTCGCTGGAGCACTTTACGCGCGGTGCCTAGCGCCGCCGGAGTTGCGAGAAAGAGCAGAGCTACCTAGGTATAGCGCACCAAATTGTGTCTCTCTGCAGGCAATCGTCAACAACATGTTTCCGTCTTTGATTTGAAATATTGATTAAATAGATTAACCTAGGTATCATAAAATATCACACTACTATCATTCTCACTTTCAATGGTAACCGATAAGGTGTAAAGATCTCCATTCTCTCTATTCAAGCTCCAACTCCTTAGGTGTCAGCGATTCTTGCTGCAAACCAACCGCGTCGCTCCTTCAAGCAATGCAATAGATCATCAGCCATGGTTTCTTTCCCGGCCAACAACTGGAACCAGCCCTTAGAATCAGCTGTAAAACTGTCCTCGGCTTCTCCCTCTTTCCCTCTTAATTACCACTTAAAGGGTTATAAACATTAAATAAGTCCTTTCAGCCAACTCCTTCTTCAAGCTGGTATAAGAACAAGAATACGCTTTGCGCAAGCTAGTGCGAAACAGAAAATATGGCTACGGCCAGCGCTAAGGCACCCATAATAGTATGCTTATAGAATCTGGGAAACAGCCCTCCTGAAACCCTATGTACAGCGCGCAATAGATGCATGCCTGACCGGCTCCATGAATACCTGAAATTCGGAAAGAGAAGCAAAGACCGCTCATGAATGCAATGTGAACGCCGTCTAATGTAAGCTTATGAATAAAGCCATAAACTGAAGTCTAACGTGATATTAGAAGAATTGACCTTGGAAGAAAATGCTGCATCGAGTCATTGAAATCGTATACTGGCACGAATGTCACCAGATATGGAGCTTCAGGGAGTCTTCCCTCGTTTTCTTGCAGTTTCGTTGCTTTCGGATTCGAACATCATACTAACTCCGTCAAGAGTCCAGGAGGAAGTTGAAGAATGAATGGCGACCAGCCACGCAGCCACGAAATTGACAAGATAATGAAGCATGTACGCGTATGTCACTCCATATATGGCTGCATAAACAGCTATGCAGAAGAAGAAAATGCTCGTAAGGTGCCGTAGTCGAGATGTAACACGTGGGACCATCTTCCCACTTGTCAGCGTCTCAACGAGAAGAATAAACGGCATGATCGAGAGAACATTGTGATGTGATGAGAATGGCGTCAGCCAATGCACGGCGAGGTTGTGCACCCAGACCACAAGAATAGGAAGATTTATGGGAAGGATCCATAACATTAGGACGAGGATAGAGTGAACGTAGTTGTAAAAGTTGTAGTTCATGTTTGATCGAGCCTCCCGAGCAAATCGGAGGGCCCTGGTGCATGTCGCGATTTGCACTAAGCATGCCACAAGGTAGGCAAATTGGTAGGGGATGACCGTCGAGACGAGGAACAAGAGGATCACCGTTGTTAAAACTCGTCGCCGGGGAGTGGAAGGTGCAAAAGCAGGAGAAACAGCTCTCCTCTTGTCCTCGTTGCGTAACCAAGCAGGCTTAACGCTTAGCCATCCGTAGATGATGCTAAATATATAAGTGAGAGCCAAGGCTGCATAATTGAGCATGACACAAACACCCACACATACCAGCCCAATTAAAGGAACCATAAACCAGAAGAATGGGTCTTGTGAACCAACGAGGAGATCGTTCTTGGTAAAATCGATCTGCCCTTCGGTTGCATTGCCTCCCCAGCCCCAAAGACCAGTTGAAGGTGGTTGAGGTGGTGCTGAGCTCGTTTGAGCAAGTGATACTGATAGAAACGTGAGTGCCAAGAGAACCAATGGCAGGGACTGTCGAAGGCACAGATCAAGACTTTCTGAGAAAGATATAAAGATTCCAGACTCATCATAAAGTCGAAATTGCTTTCTAAGGACCAAAGCCACAACCAAAAGTGGGAAGGCGGCAAAAACCGTCCTGTAGCGCATGTAAAGTTTTCCCAGGCTACCAGAGATATCTACTTTCAGTGAAATCTTGACACTGGAATTACAAGTCGGATCTGTCCAGAATTGAAGACTCAACCCATCTTGAGAACTCTTATATTTGAGCGGTGGCGGCATGAATGGCGAAACACCATGTAGATTGATATTCGCCTGCTTAACATTGACAAAATACTTTGACTCATACGGGTCTGAGATGTATTGTCTGAGCAGTGGAGTAAAAAGTTCCGCCTCTTCACCACAAAGCTGGCCGCCCATCTCAAGGTTGTATGCTAATAGACTCGAATGGAGGGCGGGAATCTTGACTTCAGCTACCATTGGCCGATTTGGGGGAAGCACGATTTTGAGACCAAATGCTAGCAGCCTTCGAAGCCCAAGAGAGCGAACACGATGTGATTGCACGTTATCACTAAATTCTGCCACCACCCATCCTGGTGTAGGATTGGCAGCTTTGTCGACTATAGCCACAAACTGATGATCAAGAATCTCTTCTAGGTCGTATTGCAAATACGAGAATGGGGAGATCTCGGGTTCTTCATCCAGGTAGAATGGCTTCTTGCTAGTTCTCGTTGACGCAGGCAATACAATCACATCAGAAGCAGCATTCTTGCAGGCCAGTCTGGTGGATCCGGAGCTGTCTCCAGAGAGGTCCATGTTCATTGAAAATAGGGTTCCAGATTGACCTGGATGAAGAGGGAAAACGCTGCAGAATAAAACTTCCAACTTCCCTGATTCTCCTGGCTTGTCGAGTTTTTGGTCTGTCAGGAGAGTGAATCTTTTCCCCCCTGGAGTTCCTTGTGGTGGAATCGGTAGTAAATGGGCCTTTGGCTTGTGACTCTGACCAAATTTTCTCAGCGTCAATGTTTCCCCCTGTGCTAGAATCGAGTTGGAGTTATCCTCTAATGTGAGCAATGTAGTTGGCTCCTTTTGCGAGAGAGTTTTCTCAGCAACACTCTCCATACCTGTCAAGTACCACTTTTTAAAACTTCTCATGCGATCTGCTCGCGGCCTTGTTTGTGCTGGTCTGTTGACGTCAATCACATCGTATAATGACCGAACAACAACTTTCCGGAACTGATCGCACCAGAGAATGGCTTGGTGATCCATTCCTGTCCATACATTTGGGACAGAGGAAGTAAAAACTGTGAACCCGTGAGTATCTGGGACGAGAGATTCCAAGCTGGCATAGTCCGAAGGTACAACCGTATCTAGCCCTCCTCCGGCGATTGATATCAATGTGACGTGCCACAGCGGATTGTTGTTGGCCCACTTCTGTGAATACGCTTGTCGCCAGTAGTCATTGATCTTCTTGTATGTGTTTACAATTTCCGCATCGAAAGAAACTGGTGGACGGGCGTGAGGAGCTGACATGGTGATAATTGTGTTGATTGAGTTCGACTGATAATTTGGCATAACCAACATGGTCCGCGCGACAATCCCTCCCATCGAATGCCCTAAGATTATGACAGATGTAGGATCCGGTAAATCCGTGTCTCGTTCAGACCTCCGAGGATCATGATATAACGATAGTATGTATGCAATTGCTTCATTAAGATATTCTGCCTGGTCTAGCAATGTTTGCCCATGGAAAGCAGTGATGTCTTCATTGAAATCAACTGTGAAAAAGTCGAGGTTTCGAACTCCAGCACTGATTGCAGCAGTATCATGCCGTAAAACATCGTGGAAGTAGGTTGCCGCCTCTGCTGCGATGGGTCGAACTTGCTTATAGCTTCCAGCGTTCCCCGGTATAAACAGAACAGGGACACCTTTGACCTACCAAATTCCTGATTAGCATCACAAATATCACTATGTCGTTTCCGTACCTTAGTATCTTCGTCAACCATCCCTTCCCTATACAAGTAAACTGAGTATTTGCTAGCAAAACGTGTATGCTCTGTATCGAAGTCGGATAGCTTCGCAAAAGATGGTCTCATATATGACATGCGACATCCCTTGTTATCCAACTGACGACTAGCAAAGGAGTGTATAATGGAGGCAAGCGACAAGATAGCCAGGCCTGTCGTAACAAGAGTGAGGAGAGAACAGGACCAAGGACTTCGAGGTCTAGGTCGGGCGCGTACATTTTCACGCGAGTCGGACATCTTGTTGGTGCCAATGGCTTCCTTAGATGGCACACTGATTAAAACAGAATCCACGGCTCGATTCTTGTCTAAATGGCCATTTCGTGAATACGCTGCCTTCCAATTGCTACTGCTGGGAAGTCGACTGCGTGCTGAAGATGGCCTCTGATCTGTACTTTTCCGCCTATCAAGTTCGTGGAGAGAATGTCGAGCACCCGAATAACCTCCAGACGCCGTCTGAAGAGATCTGGAATTCACTTTCGAATCATCGGCTTTCGAGCGAACCCCTGCTCCCTCCAAGCTCAACTTCTCCTCTGCATTTGCTGAATCGTCGCCTTCTTCCTCTGGGCCCGATCCAGAAGATCGTCTGCGCATCTAAATGGCTTGCACAGCTCTCCAGCACCCTCACGACAGGACAATCGCACTGTTGGCTCCGGCGTTGAGCACTGGGTTTGCCGTCGGCGATGAGAGAGACGGGTGAAGGGTTGCGCGCAGAAAGAAGTAGTTTGAGCGCAGGGCACCGATAGGCTAGCGAGTCAACTCCCACCCCCTTGGCTTCTTGCACCTGCAGCTAAACTTCCTCCGAGCTCCGTTTTTTGCAGGTATTATTATCACCCGCAGATGCAGAAAACGGCCGTATTATTACTCCCGGGAGACGGTGACGCCCTTCGCTTCAACGAGTGTTTCTGTCAGTGGAAATGCTCCTCGCAAGAAGACAATTAGGGCCGGGACGGAGAGCGGAAAACGAAGATAAAACTAACATGAGATATTAATTTCTTGCAGCACCAGTGCGTAGGTGTTTGGAAGCCAACCAAAATACAAGCAAAATGCCGAAGCGATTGGTGTCATGCCATGATTACTCTGAACCTTATCGAGGATGTTGAGAGATATTGCCTGGCAATATCACTTCGTACACAGATACGAGCCAGAATTGGGGGAAAGGCCGACAATATATCGAGGCTGGGTTGGAGCAGACGTTGTTTCCTTGGAGGCAAAGTCTGGGAGCCAGTGAGTGACTAGGGTTTTGGAGGCTTCGAAAACAGCTTAAGAGGCATCTACAGGGGAGGTGCAGCAACGCGCTGAATGGAACTCCATGAAATCAGCATCGAGGATTGACAAGAGCTGCATGTGCGAGGAGCAGCCGCTTCATTCGATCGAATCAGCGTCTTGGTGTTTGTTGACACACCAAGAACCGCTCAGACGCGCATATACTTCGGTTCCGTCTGCTAAAAGAGAGTGAGACCCCAGAGCATCTTCTCCCATCCTCTGATGGCTCTCATTCGGTGCTTTCCCCAATCTTTTGATGGTCGTTAGAAACTCTCGTGATGAGGTTGGGAGAAATCAGGGTCCCACCCGCTGGTGCATGGGCTTGGATCTGAAATTGCTTCATCTAACTTGACCAGACACCGAGAAAAGATAAGGATTCTTTGGGCTTCTGGTTCCAACAACTTCGTACATAAGCCTAACGGAAGGCACCTACATTCAACAATGATATCTTGGTTTTACTACTTCAACTCGAAGAGAGCTAAAGGTACATATATATGTTGGCGTCCAGAGCTACTGAGGGCCTGCCGCGAAACTTTCTGCCGGGCAAGATTGGTTACAGTTCAGACGAGCCTCAACTAGTAATATACCGGACGAAGTTTTACGAGTGGAAACAAGAGAGATTCCTTTCAATCCCTGCCACCACTCCTCTGCAATACTTACGAGCAATTTATCCATCTGCCAGGGCAACGCCAAGGCGAGGGACCTCGCCATCGGATCTTTGACGTGATACCACCATCATGCAAGTGGCGCAAGGCGAGCTGGCGTTGCTTCCACCATTGGCGTTCTCGTGGTGTGTTTCACGATTCCAGCATCTGCTGTCCTGTACCTCGTTACGAGTTGCAAGTTGTAGTCACGTTCACGAGTTCTCTGCCTCGTATGGCTCTCGCCATCACGGCAAGTAGACATCAACGGCTGAAGCGTTAGGTTTGGCATAGAGTCTCAAAGGCTGTGGCAGGGGTGAGATAACGATATAACAGGATCTGGGATAAGACGGCTCAATCAGTATCATTGTCTCAGATGCTCAAATTCTAGCAGCAAAAACATAAACAAGAAATAGCACGCAAGAGTCCAGGCGCCGCGTCACACCTGATGCTGATTGACCACGCTTGTGGCGTAAGTCTCATCGCGTTCCCGCAACTCAAAACACTTGGCAGTGCTAAGATGCAGACTCTCGAGCCTGCAAGGAAACCAAGATTCCCATATGTGAAGGTTCCAGGAAGGGTCATCGATTTTCAAGTGTTCCTGTCTCTGACATCTATGTAGTTAGCTAGTGTGAATCAAGTGTTTCTCGAACACTCGAACTGTAGGAGGAGGGAATCTTCTCTTGTCCTTCAATTCTCTTCCACGTCTTCCAAGACGCCATGGACGGTGACCCCGCCTGATCACGTGGCTGCCCCTCTCACCGATCAACACATGCTTTGCAGTTCACGCTATACAAAGTTTGAAGCATGATGAGTACTGCCTGATTTCGTTACTCAGATTATTCTCTCTCTCCCTTTTGCTCTGTTAAAGTCTCTTCGCAAGTGCAAGACTAGCGTTCTTCACCCGGAAACCCTACCTAGGCTCCTGTCCTTTTCCCCTTCCTTGCATCGTCACGCTCAGCACTCCAAACACTGGAACTTTACAGCTTGAAGCTGAGAATGAGTACCCATATCAAATCCAAAATGCTCGGCACACGCTTAAATGGAAAAGTAGCCATTGTTACTGGTGGAGGAAGTGGTTTTGGTGAAGCAATTTGCAAGAGATTCGCCGAGGAAGGATGCAAAGTCATTGTTGCCGATATTGAGTACGTTGCCCTTTCGACAATTGGAGCCATCTCTTTCAGTACAACATAGCTAATTATCTTTAAGCTCCATAGGTGGCGAAAGGGTCGCAGCAGCCACTCACCCAAAGGAGATGTTTTTCATAAAGACGGATGTCACTTCAGAATCGGACTGGGAGACGTTAATTGAAAATTCTTTGGGTAAATTCGGCCGTTTAGATATTCTGGTAAACAATGCCGGTACCTCTTACAAGAACAAGGTATCCATTCTCCTTCTTAACACAATCTTTAGGCTCTCTAACCAAGGTCCAGCCTACGCAAGAAGTAACCGAGGACGAGTTCGACAAAGTCATGGCCGTCAACCTAAAGAGCATATTTCATTCCACTCGCCATTTCATCCCGAATCTTATCAATCAAAGTGAGGGCGGAAGCATCATTAACATTGCTTCGATCGGTGCGACAAGACCAAGACCAGGACTCGTTTGGTACAATGCTAGCAAAGCCGCTGTTGCGAATGTATATATTCTCCTAAAACTTAGTCCTCCCCGTCAAGAGCTAACATACCCTCTAGGCAACCAAGGGTTTGGCAGCCGAATACGGCGACAAACAAATCAGAATCAACGCCGTATGTCCTTTACTTTGTGCTACAGGCTTGTAAGGTCTCCTCTCGTTTCGTCGAACAAGCTGAGCTGAGTTAACAGTCCCCAGGTTCGAAACATTCGTCGGAGTACCACCAACCGAAGAGAACTTTAAGAAATTCCTCTTCAATGTCCCGCTTGGACGACTGACAGATCCGACCGACGTCGCGAACTATTGCTTGTTCCTTGCGAGTGATGAGGCGAAGTTTATCACGGGGACTTGTTTGGAGGTGGATGGAGGAAGGGGTATCTAGGTACGGGGAGTTCGGCAAATTCAATTGATATGAGCAAAAGCTTTATGTTGAAGAAGGATTCAGCCATTCAAATTCTTACAGTAATCCACAGCCCAAGAGAGAGTATCCCGTCAATAGGTCAACATAAAACCTCTCGCTTGTCTTTTAACAAATTGTATGTATTAAATCAATTTTCCCTATGATTGACGTTTCGTTGCAACTTCGATCGAATTTCAAATAATCAACTTTGACACCTTCCAAGGTCACTCACTATACACAATTGATTTTCGCTTCGCGAATACCAAAAACTTGATTATTGAACATAGTAAATTCTTGCAAGGAAGTTTCAACGCCATGCCCTGATACATGCTAGACTACAACGATCAATAATGTGTACAATTCTAAGTAGCTTACCTGATCCCTCATTCTTCATCAGAAGTCAAATCGATCAGGCAAGACAATAGGCGCAACCAGCGTCCAAGCATAAATTCCGTAACACACCCATGCACTGACAATCTTCACCCAACTAGCCACATACGTTCTTCCTACGGGTGCGAAATCCCGATCATCTTGCTTACTGTCTTCAATACTCATTGTGAGAAGGGTGGCTACCCAGGTTGTTGCAAGGAAGAAAATAAGGTGAAATAGAGCGTAGTTATACTGCGTTGAGGTGCGTTCATCATCTCTAGGTGTGTTGGTGATATCATCATCATCATCAGAGTCCAAGAGAGCGTCGGCGGGGAGGGAACCTTCTTCAACAGCTTGACGAAGCGCGGCCGCACGCATCTCACGGCGGCTGTCTGGCTGCTGAGTAACGAGATCATGCTCGTCTTCTTCTGGAAGGCGAATCTTGCCTTTTCCGCCTAGGGCTACACCTTGGGTTGCGGCTCGGGTGGTAGTGTAGGCAACAGTCAACATGGTGACAATGGCACCAATAACGATAGAAGTGGTTCGAGTGCCTTGAGCACGAATGAGCGGGTTGCAGTTGTTGTCATCTGGTTCCATAGACACTGCTGACATGGTGAGGTATGTGCAATATACAGCAACCATTGCGGATTGGGCAAGTCCGGCCCTTGGATTGTATTCCTGAATCGCAGGATGGACTGAGACTACAGAGACAAGTAGCAGGAAGATAAGATTGAGAGTGATAGCCGTTTGATTCATCGTGCATCCGCCTCGAGCAAAGAAGATGTACTGAATGATGGTCATAGCCAAAGAAGCAGCATACATCCCTAATGTCGAACCAATAAGAATACCCCTCCACACCTTCGAATCTTCTATTTCAATCTGGGAAAGACAATACTCGGCCCAGTTATGTGCGAGGTCGACTAAGAGAATTAAACCGAGCAGCAGGAAGAGCGTAGCTCCTGCAAAGGATATGTAATTTCCCCATATGAAGAAAAATGATTCCGGAATCAGGAAGGAAACCACAATCAAGGCCAGCCATGCGATAATCTTTGGACCCCAAAATCCATTTTGAATATTCGCGCGAGGGTTTTTTGAAGAGTTGACGCCGAGAAGGAGCACTCCCATGATGATGTGGAATACACCGAGAGCAAAGTTGATCCTGTGAACTGCCACCCACCCATAACAGGGGCCATCCGGACAGTTAATCTCCATATAATCCAAAGTCAAATGCTGCAGTTTCTTGATTGCCCAAGGTGTGAGCATAATCCATGATAAAATCGAGTTCACTAAAAGAATAAGGGCGTAGGCAATTCGAGTGGCCACACTGTAAACCGTCAGTCGCATACCTCAGTTTTATCGATCATAGAGTAACAACCTGTTGCCACATTTCCCACAAGCGCTGCATACTGCTGAGCAAGTAGCTGCACCACAACAACTCGCCATAAACGTGAGGGCCTGCCTAAGTTAGAAGTTGCCTGCTAAGGAGATCAAATGAGGGACGTACGGTTCCCATACTAGGCACTGCCAGAAGTGGCAGAGAGAGTAGAGCACCCATATTGCAATACGGCACGCAATAGAATATGTCGTTGATGAATATTCACGCCGCACGCCGATACTCAAATCAAGCTTGGCGATGGATGTACAGAATGAAGTCTGAAGATGCGCAATACGCAAGCGGCACGAGACTCGATAGTCGCCGGCCTGTGGCTTGATTCGTGTGGCTTGTCTGAATGACTGGGTAGGCGAATGATCCCGATGATCTCCGACCGTATCAGCTGCATATTGCGATAACGCATCCTGAACAACATCACCCTCAAGTTTCGACCTCCCTTCAACACTATATCTTTGATTTGAATAATCAATTCCCACACTCGCAATGGAATAAATATGTGTCCATCGCATGGTGACATATAACTGAAACATTCCTCCAGTCAAAGTCTCCTTCAGCATATCATTTAATGCGATGTCGGAGAAGTCAAAGAACACAGCGCGAATTGTGTCGAGTATTGCTGCAACATGTATTTCGTTAGCATGCGGAACCAACGTAGGTCTCATGGCATATTATAGTACATGTCTCTAACAAATACAGTATGTCTACTCAGCCTGGGGACCACAATTCGCGGAGAAGCTAAAGCTCTCCTCAACAGAGCAAAACCTAATAGTAAGGCGTCTGTCTGTCTTTTCCGTCGAATACATACTTAGCATATCAGGGCACATCGGGAAATCTGGGAATGTACCTGCTTGGTATACCGATCGGGATGTTCGTTGATTCTAAAGGGCCTCGGGCTGCAGTAATTGTTGGAGCGTTCCTACTGGGTGCGGGATACTTCCCCTTATTTCAAGCATATCACGCCGGCTCAGCACCCCTTCCATTACTTTGCATGTTTTCTTTCTTCACTGGTCTAGGAGGTTGTGCTGCTTTCGCGGCTTCCGTTAAGACATCGGCGTTGAACTGGCCACATCATCGAGGTGCTGCGACGGGATTCCCACTGGCTGCTTTTGGCTTGAGTGCCTTCTTCTTCTCGGCTTTTGCACAATTTGTATTGCCAGGAGATACCGGAGATTTTTTGAAGCTACTTGCGTTTGGAACCTTTGGAATCGTTTTTGTTGGATTTTTCTTCCTGAGGGTACTGCCCCATACTCACTATTCCGCGGTATCAACGCATTCGTCACGCAGAGACTCCAACTCGAATAGATTGCATAGGACTAGGTCAGAGGAGGCGAAGCACAGGGCATCTCAGAGAAATGCAGAAGAAATAGGTAGGTTCTCCACTCCAGCAGCACTTCTCAAGGGAGACCCCCTAAATCATGCAGCGGTGGCAGAGGAAGGTTTTGCTGCGCCTGAATCTGACGAAACCTCCTCCCTCATGTCGAAATCCACATCATCAAGCCCTGGTGACGAACCTGAAGAGAATGTTATTAAGGATCATGCTCATCGTGTAGATATTCGAGGTTTAAAGATGCTTCCGTTGGCGGAATTCTGGCAACAATTTATCCTCATGGGAGTCCTGACAGGAATTGGATTAATGACTATCAAGTACGAAGAATCTTATTCGCTTGTAAACAGTACTGATTTAGTATAGCAACATCGGCAATGATGCAACTGCACTGTGGCGGCACTACGACGATTCAGCTTCCGAAGATTTTATTATGAAGCGACAAGCGATGCATGTTTCGATTCTTTCTGTTTGCAGTTTCCTAGGCCGTTTATTGAGCGGTACGTCCATAGACCTAGTTGCTTGCACTCACTAATATGATCAGGGGTCGGATCTGACTTCCTTGTCAAAGTCTTGCATGCATCTCGACTTTGGTGCGTTACTATTGCATCTTTAATATTCCTTGCTGGCCAGCTCTTTGCCCTTTCCATCGAGAATCCTCATCTACTTGGACTAGTCTCGGGATTGACTGGACTCGGATATGGCTTCCTTTTTGGATGCTTCCCCTCGATTGTCGCAGAAGCTTTCGGTGTTCATGGTTTGAGTCAAAATTGGGGATGCATGACTTTGAGCCCTATCATTAGTGGCAATATCTTCAACCTTTTTTACGGCATGGTGTACGATCACCATAGTACTGTCACTGATGGAGAACGAGAATGTACTCAGGGGCTAGCATGCTATAGGAGTGCCTACTTTATGACTGTTGTTGCCTGCATTCTCGGATTTTTTGTAAGCTTATGGAGCATCTACTACACTCATCAGTTGCGCGAGAAGGAAGAACAATTGCTAAGAGAAGAGGAGCAACGGGAGGACTAAGGTTTTTTTTGAGTTGTTCTTATATAGACATGAGATTGTGCAAAATGCCAGTCACAGAGTCGATGAAGATATGTATAGAATATTGGCGTTCAACAGACAGGATGCTCATGTTATAAACTTGAAACACATTGATTTGCCTAAGCAGTTTGCGATGAATATAACTACGTTGATTCTAGAGTTCAAGTCATTCTAGATCTTTTTATGCTAATATGAAATCGACTCAGGCTTCAATACAGATAGAAGTCATGAAATTTGCGAACTTTTACCAAGTGATTAAGGTAAGAATTATCAAAGAAATCAATACACATTTAGCTATTTGTAGAACAGTGGCAAGTTTTTGGCGTACAAAATATTTAGTTTGTATTTTAATCAAAGATTACCATTGTTTCTTTCCTCTTTATTATCTACATCGTGTCACGTACTGGCTTACTGGCTACCCCCCAAAGTCTCCTCAAGATGATAACTTCGCTTTTCAGTTTAATCTAGCGTAGGAAATTTAAACCAGTGTCGTAAGTAGACAAATTTTAGCCCAATGTATAACACTCAAGTTCCTTGGAAAAGAGGATAATACTTATCTCAGTAAGCTACTGTAGGAACGCGTATGCTTAGAAGCAGTGAGTAGGTTCTTGGTTCTTAGTTCTTGGTTCTCGTTAGTATTATATTACTATTTTCTTCCAGCCCATTTATTTACAATCAATTTAGCTCCTAATATCATTGCTAGAATGATGACTTCTCTTAACGGGCAGTAGTTAAGATTCATACAGTAAACGCTATAGATTCTATTCAAAATGAATCCTGATAGTTTCAGACAACACCATTGCGCTTCTGTCTTATACAGTTGTGCATCTTCTCCACTCCCATAAGCAGGATATTATTGAATCTGGTAACAATTCCTAGAACCTCTTCTATTTATATGCACAAGTGTCGGCTCCCATTGTCATTAGTCAACAAGAAATGTTACTGCTTTAAAAGCACCGACACAAGAGAAAAGCGTTAGCAGGTCTATTCTTTCTCCTTTCTCCCTTCTATATCAACAATGTCAAAAGACAGTACCACACGTCTGGGCTATTTTCGACATAATTATTCAAATTTATCCTAAACACTCCTTGCTACAAACCCTTCAGCAACTCATTAATCGTGATAGGTTTCTTAACAGCATTACTGAACCCCTCATGGAAACTAACCCATACTTTCGCACCCTCCTTCTCTATCAAGCCAGACTTCTCCTTTTTATTGGCCTTCGCAGCTCCATTTCCATCGACTTCCTGCAGTACTGCACCTTCATTCCGAATCATCCGGCCAAAGAAATCTTTCTTCTTTGACTCCAAGACGCCTTCCTTCGGGTCAAACCTGTTGTTTTCTTTATCATTTGAGGTTGAGAGATCTGGTTCATCATCTGGATTTCCTCCAGCCTTGAAACGGGCTTGACGAGCCGCATTTTCTCGGACGATGAGATTTTTCTGGTATTCTTGGTCGAGGACTTGGCGCACAGCATAGCGAACTGGTGGGGGAGCCGAGGCAGATATTGCTGCTGTTTCAAAGAGAACGAGATTATCCAATGGTCTGCGAAGATTAGTAACATTTCAAGTAAGTTATACAGAAGGGAAAACTTACGGCTCCATTCGGTATACCCATTGAGTTATGCGATTTCCAATATCACCTTCAAGTTTACCATGCTCAAAAATGACACCCACAGCTCCCATAACATTGACCGATCTCTTAACCATCGCCTTCTCAGCTTCTTTTCTTACACTTGCAATTCCTTTCTGGTCACCACTACTACCCACAATGATAGGCTTGATTTCTGGAGTCAAGATTCTAACTAATGATGGTAGTAGATCGGTTGCAATATCCTCTGGACTTCTGAAACTCCTCAGCAGTGTTGGATTGAGATTACTTTGAAGCGCAAGTATAACATCTCGATTCGATTTTAGGACTTCATGAGCCTCGTAATCGGCTCTTGGTCCTGAAAAAGGCATTGGCTCCTCCTCGCTTTCTTCCTCTCCCCATTTCTTCGACTCATTATTACTGAAATGATGTCGCGCAGGAGAAGCGAAAAGGTGGTGGCAAGCTAGAACTGGTTGACTTAGATAAGGTGCCAACTCAAAGTCCTGGTTTGTGAACACGCGTGAGGAACAAGAATCATGGAAGTGCAGCCATTCATAAGCGACATCCGGCTTGGACAATAGGGAGTCATCATTGAATGGCTGGCTTGGGTACTGTGAGAATATATCAGTCATGATTCGGTCAATATCACCGCTTGTGTCGACCATCTCTCGTAGCCTGTCCATTGCCGCTCTCTTTGCAAGTTCAGCAACACCAAGTTGAGTTTTGGGTTGCTCATTGGAGAATTCAGGGAGGACATTGGTCGGAGCCGGAGCTCTTGGAAATCCAGCACCTTCTAAGAATACTCGATTCACGACTTCCTTCGCTCCTCCTTTTCCTACATCTCGTGCTCCTCCGCCGCCGTGTGAGAGATCGCTCGTCATGTTTTGTTCAACCCATTTCCTCGTTAGTCTTGCTGTACCGTTCTTGGTCGAGCTCCTCAGTTTGGCAGCAGCCCATTCTCCAACGACCATGATTCCTCTCAGATCCCCTTCTCCAGTGCCTTCTTTACCTCTGCGAGATTCCGTCGCACTTACTCCCCAAGTAGCTTCGCACAAGCCTCTGACAGCGTCTGAATCGCAAGCTACACCTTCTTTCTCAAAGACAGACCTCATACGAGTAACAACGGCATCAAGAGGTGGCTTACGAACGTGGATAATCTCAGCAAAATTGGATTGACGAAGTGGTCGGAGAGACGGATGATAGACATCATTGCAGATGAGAATGAGAGGTCGCATTAGCTTAAAGTCGTCTCCTTTCTTCTTCTTCCGAGTTGCTGTGTTCGTCCCAACCACCGAGGAATTCTTTTGGTCTAGCAAAATGAGGTCGATTAAAGCTTTGATGAACCCCCCTTCTCCCGAGCCTCCTGATCCGCTGACGACTCCATCAACTTCATCAACTACAACACACAAAGGGTGGGCATTCTTTGATACGTGACCGGATTTCGAGGTTACTGTTGACCCGGTCTTAACGCTCTCGGTTCCAACACTAGTTCTTATTCTTCCTTTCACGATGTCCTTGCTTCTTTCATCGCTTGCATTAATTTCCATAACTTCATAACCAGCCTGTCTTGCACAGACGTGAGCTAAAGTTGTCTTACCAAGACCTGGTGGCCCAGTCAAAAGTAAGATTTTCTTATGAGCTTTTTCTTCTTTTTCGTCAAATCCAGGTTTCTTCACCAGAGCTGGTTTTGGCTTCCCAGATTTGGGGAAAACGACCGGGTCCCAAGTTTTAAGCCAACGTAAAACTTGACGGTTGGTTCGATCGTCGCCACAAAGTTCCATAAAATTCCTAGCCCGATACTTCTCCGTCCACATCAAAGACTTCCGAGATTTGGACCTCGCTGTCTCGACGGACGGTAAGACCTGCTTTTCAGTTGCTGCTATTCTCGCCTTATCCTTCTCTGCCTGCTTAGCTGCATCGGCGACCAATTGCTGAATGTCTATACCATAATAGCTTTTTCTAGCTCGTCCAACCTTGATCGTAGATCGTGCTGCGACAAGTTCTTCAAATGGTATCGGTGGTGCCTTTTGCCGCTGTCGAATTGAAGTTGATTTCCCTGAGCAAGTCACAACTTCTACAGTCTTAATCATCCGCTTTGTAAGGAAATCTGGTATTCCGATGTGACGGCTAACATCAATAGAATCCACAATCGTCTCATTGAGAGGACTTGGTGTTTGATTTCTCGGAGGAGAGTCCGGCATTCTTCCACGGTTATCAGCTAATAATTCCCCGCCAACGCGCTCCAGCACAGGACGTGTTATTTCCTTGTCCTGATGTTGCGCCGTATCATCATTGTCATCTAACGTTTCTACAACAGGACTCGGTAGACGATAGTCTTCAAGCATCCGCCTCTTGGGGGCAGGCTCTGCAACCGCAAAGTCATCTTCATCGGAATCCTCCTGGATTAGAAAACCACCAACAGTCTTTGATTTTGTAACCTCTATGAGGTCCACAGGACGGGAACGCTTGGCTCCTGGAGGAGATGAGCTCTCTGGGTACGCAATTGGAGACGAAGCGGAAGGCATATCGATACTGGACGGGGATAGTGGGAGAGGAAATAGTTGGTTCTGTTTTGATCGCAATGGGGTTTCTAGCCCACTTTAGCTCGGAACCTCGGTCTTCGAGCAACTACAAACCTTCAACACACTCTGCCTCGCTTCTGAAAGTCTCCCCAACTTTCAGGCTCGGTGCTGAATGGCTTATCCCGCTTTGTTCTTCCTCGGTCTTGATTCCTCTTGGACTTGGTGGAGCGCTTCGAGATCGTCAGAATTTGTGCTTGGAGCACAAATTGCCGTGCTTGTATGTGGTTTGCAAACGTGAGCAAATATCGAATGAGCGGTTGTCGGAAGTTGAGGTGGGGAATAAATGTCCATTGAAGGGTTGCATATACCAAAGTGATGCTGGACTTTCACGCGTCTACAGTACGCGTTTGGGGTCGGAGCGCGACGTGGAAGCGGAATGGGCCCGCACGGAAGCGGGATCCGTGCCGGGGCAATGACGACGTTGGGGGAAGGAAGCCAGCGGCCAGCCTCCCCGCATTTGAGTGCTTTGCTTCGGTAAGCCAGGAAATTCCAAGATTCTGATGATTGCCAATTCATATTCCCGCAATAATTGACCTTATTCCCATCAACCAAACTCAGACCATGTAACCATCGAGGATGGATCCCACAACTCCCACAACTCCCACAACTCCCATCTCTCCTATCCTTTTCACGGCCATCTCTCCAGCCGGGACCGAGAGCACCTGCGCCGACTCGCCAGTGAAAGCTGAACGTGCTTCATCTCAAGAATCTCCGAAGAAGAAACAAAAGCGGAATAAACCAACCCTATCATGTGAGGAATGTGTAGAGAGAAAGACAAAGGTTGGTCATAGGCTCGCTTGATGGCTTCTTCGAGGACAGCACTTGTTGTCGATGAAGGTCAGAAACTTACGAGGCATCTCAAACTAATAGAGCTTCATAGTGCGATAGAGGAAGACCCCATTGCCTTGCCTGTGAGTGGCCGTTTACCAAGCATACTCAACCAATTGTTCAACTCACCCCTCACTAGGTATAAAGAGACAAACAGAATGTAAATACGCACACGTTGCCAATATCCTAGAGTGAGTGTTCGAGCTGTCTTTCAAAAAGTCTCTAACCGGGAATCTAGAGAGACAAACCGGACTGTAGGCAATGTTAGGCGAATGACCAAGCCGCCAAAGAAGAGATCTTCCTTATCAAATGGCTTCGAAGGACCAAAACAAGCACCCAATCCTCATGAGAGGACTGCCTCTAGAGGTTCACTATCTTCTTCTACTGGTCTTCCAGGCCTTCTCTCCAATGTTCCATACAGCCACCCCTCGGCCTCGAATGTGTTCGGAATTGGGTCAGAACATCCATTTGCGAATTACTGGACATGTCAAGGAGGGCTTCCAGAAACCATCTCCGTTCTCCCCGACAAACTCCAAGCCGATATCCTCCTTGACCGTTATTTTGAATGCGTTGACCCAGTTTATCCAATGATACACCGACAAACCTTTTATGCCGATTACGAACACTTTTGGTCTCTGCCACAAGTCGAGAAAGATCGAGTGGATGGCGCCCTTGTGGCCTTGGTCTTTTCAATGCTTGCTATGGGTACACAGTTCGTCACCAGCACAGCTCCACGAGAACGGAAACAAACAGCTGAGTTTTACGTCTCAGCGGCACATCAATCTCTGAGAATGTCCTCATACCTGAACAAGGCATCTATTCGCTCAATTCAAGCAATGGTACTCGTCACCTATTTTCTCATCAACGATAATCATGCCTCAGATGGATGGGCCTTTGCGGGCATTCTCATCCGGCAGGCTTACGCAATTGGTCTCCATCGAGATCCCAATATTGTTTGTCCAAACGCCTCACTTTTTGAGAAACAAATGCGCCGTAAGCTCTGGCAGGCCGTATTACTTCAAGACACATTCCTCACTGTACTTTTATCACTCCCACCATCAGCAACCCACACAGACGTTAACGTTGATGATCTCATCGATGATTCGTCATCCATCGCACACAGCAACCCCACGGACACAGCATACATCCGCGGCTGCTGGACGCTAGCCAACCTCGTACAGGAAACCATCTGTTCACCCCGTTCTCTTGACTTCCCCATCTGCTCTACCCCGCGGCAAAAGTCGAAGCTGCTAGCGGACTTTCGCGCTGTATATCGTTCTTTTCCTGACATATTCCGTTCCTGGGATTCGGAATCCATAGCTGTGTTAAGCCAAACCACACCCCGTATCGTCAGGCAAACATTATTTCTAACCAGTAATTACTTCCACAATGTGATGCTTCTCCACTCATCAGTGAGTACAGAGGTTTCTATCAATATTCGTGGAGCATTAGAAGCAGCACATGATGCTATCAATGCTTTTTTCCTGCTGTATGCGTTATTTGAGGTTGATGCAAAGGTGTGGTGGGTGTTTAATCATAGGGCATTTTTAGAGGCGATGTGTATTGGAAATATTTTGCGAGACGTGGATCAAGAAGAGAATGGGGAGGAATTACTGGCAAAGGATCCTTTATTTGTTAGAGCGAAGGCTGATATTGGTGCGTTGGCTCTCCTATTTGTGAACTGTGGAAAATAATGTGCTAACATAACTAGTGAAAATGATTGAAATAATGCAAAAGATGAGTGAAGGTGAGCACGGTTCTCAAGTAGCTTTAACACGAGTCTCGGTTCTCAGCACATATCTGTAATGTTATGCACGTTTCGCTATCTATCTCAATAAACACCATCAATTGCGCCTGCCAGACAGACGTCCTAGTCTCTTAAACTCCTCCATAGGTATCGCTGAAATAGGTGACATCACCGGATCTCAACGCCATCCATGCTCAAATATGATCCATAATGATCGTGCAGGTCATTATCTTCCATCCCGTTCAAGATTGATGATAGAATATTTATTAGTCATTCCCTTCGCCCACCAGACTCTGATTTTCAGCTCTAATCATTCCGTCGGCTTGAGGAAAATCGGTCTCTTATCCAGCCAAGTGGTCCACCACCAGATCCATTGCCACTGTTCCCACTTTGTGAGCTCCGCCGTGATTCCCGAGAACGGTCGCTACCGCTTGTATTGCCTCTCCTCTCCTCCCTTTCGCTTGTTCGCGAATGAAAAGCTCCTGGCATAGGAGTAGGGTAATCTTCTTGTGGGGTCGAACTCGAGGGCTCGCTTTGACTATCTAATCCTGCTCCACTGCGGATTAAGTTCAACCTCGCCTCATTCCTCTCATTTCTTGTGCTTGTTTCTCTTCCCATTCTGGGACGCATAGCACTCAACCTGCTAGCTCTGTGCTCATTTCTGCTTGCTGGTGCACTGCCGCTTGCTCTCCTGCCAGTTGGAGAGGCTGAAGCACCGGCAGCCTCGCCTTCGATCCCTTTTCTGCAAATGGGACAAGTGTTGTGCTCACCTAGCCATGCTGCGGCGCAGACTTCATGGAACCAATGATTACATGGTAAGACCACGACTTCGTCACCAGTTTTAACATCATCCATGCAAACCGAGCATTCGCCTTTTCCCTCTGGCCCTAACATCTTTTCATCTAGCCTTTTTTTTGGAAGAGCAGCAATTGAATCCGGAGAGGCGGGACCAGGAGCATTGGAAGTTGGGTGTTGCTCCATCAAGGTCGAAATAATCTGATCAAGCGCCTCTTGGGAATACACTGCATCGCCGGAGCGGGCATTGGCTGGATTAAGCATTGCAGCGAGAAGACCTTGGAGGCCACCCATAGGGGGTGGCACGCCGCCTGCTCCGTTCGGAGGAGGGCTCATCATAGGGCCGCCAAGGAGATTGCCGATGAGTCTGGTGAGTTGGTCAGGAGATGTTCTTATGACAAGAATGTGGATTCTGCGACCACCAGGGGAAGATGGGGATGGGGGGGTTGCGTACGTAGCTATATCTTCAGGCATTGGAGGACCTCCTGGTTGTGCACCATTGGGATCTCGAGGGTGCAATCCTCCACGGGTTGTAGTGAAAGTAACACGCCCTCCGACGATATTTGGTCCGCCGTCACCGCCGATGCGAAAACTACCGCTTCGAAATCCACCGGCACCGTCCGTAGGTGAATTAAAATCATGAAATAAGGTATCAGGTCCTGATCTTCCAGGGGCGCCACGACGAATCCCCGGACCCATCAAATTACCAATCATATCTTGGAAGTCTCTCATGATGTGGTCTGGATGATCACCATCCATAGGGCTCCTATTGCCGGTAGTAGTTCTTGTAGTAGTGAAAGTTCGAGGTCCAGTGCGTGTAGTTCTGGTAAATATAGTAGAGCCGTCCGGCCCATGGTTGATGTGTTCTTCGATATCTGCCTCCTCAGGATCTGAAGCATCGGCATCTCCCCAAGGATTGTGGTCATGCAAAGGAGGAGGCGATGGCGGGTGGATATCTGGTCGTGGATCATCTTCACCAGGCGTTACCTGCAAATATGTTAGCCTCGACTCAAGATCGTTGATGCGGGGTATTTGTACAATTTCAGTAATATTTCCACTGCATCTAGGGCACACCAGCCCATGCTCATCTTGGTACCACTCGTTATTACACTGATGGCAGTATACCACTTCTCTTGAACCAGAAGCATCAAGATGTTCATTTCTACTGCCAAAAGGAGTTGAATGGTCTGCCATGGCGTCTCGTATGCCCTGATAGGCGGCTAGGGCAGTCAAACCGAGACTTAATGCCAGGCCTGTATTGCGAATCGCTCGAAACGCCAGAGTGAATGAATGGATGGCCGAAGTGGCACAATCAGAATCTTATCGTTGAACTGTTGAGCGTCTTATTCAAAGTCCAGAAGCTCGGCGGGATGACAAGGCAAATTCGTGGTGGCGCAAGCTGTATCCTACTGAACTTCCTCGTGATTGAGCTTTAGCTAGTAATCAAGAAGACTCCCTAAAACTTTCCACTTGATGAGGAAATCAGGTCTGGGGAATATTTGGAGGAGTAAGAAGCAGATTTCTAGGAAGGTAGATGGCAATAAGAGGTGGAAATTAAGCGTGAACTTGAGATCTCGTGTATCACATCACAACCCTCAGCGTGTTTTGGGCTCTGGTGACGCAAAACGACTGCTAATCCCTGTCTCTATCAAGAAGAGTGACATGCAACCTGCCGGCAACGTGCGAACAAATCAGGAGGCCAAAGATGGCTTCATGAATCTTGCACAGAAATTGTACTTTCAAGGATTTATGGTTGAGTGGCCTTCGTGGTTCGCGGAGCCTGAATGTTTGCCCTGCATTCGGCGTGATTCCGTGAGCTTCCGAATAGGCGCCACATAGTGGCGCTTAAGATATGGAAGCTTGGAGGTGGGGTTATGGATATTAAAGCACATAGAATAGGTAAATGTAACCTTTCACAGAAGCTTTAATGATATAGTATTATGCACCCGTTATTATTGGTATATTGCTCAAGTCATTCCAGATCTCTCATTACATGCCTAAACACCCGTACTATCTCGTCCTCCTTCCTACGCCCTTGAATATCATACCACCGACAACCCCGGCTGCAATAGCTACTCCGCTGAGAATGGCAACACCCATTAAACCTTCTCTAGCCACTTTGTCATCAATGAGGCCTCTTAAACTAGCGGCTTGTAGATTTGCTGGTTCTTTCTCGAGTAGTAGGTCGTTATATCTCCTCGCTTCAGCATAGTTTCCAAGCTTGTAGTTTCCAAGCGCGAGATAATAAAGACATTCCCGTCTTCGTTCTGGTGACGTACGAAAGATGTCGGAGAGGAGGCGAACACCCTCTTGTTGATCTTGGCGGGTGTTCGATTTGATTAAACCCTGTGCTGCTATCAGATCTCTTTCAATAAGACCAAATCAATGTTTACCCATGCGAAGTTGAATTTTGTTTGAACTCCCACATGCTCGCCTTCCTTCTCATATTGTGACCGTAGCACCTGCAATTCCGCAGGCTTCAGAGGGCTGCCCGAAGTTAGTTCCTCATTCAAATCGTTTCTTCTGGGGTCGGCGATTGTTATTTCGTGACTGAAGCCGTAGAGACTGACCTTTCTGCGTCAGCAGCATCTAAATGCACACGTTTCGTTAGCAAAGCTGTTTCTAGCCTTAGAGCGTAAAGAAATATCGCAAAGCGAGTGTGGAGCTCGGTATCCAAGTCGCTGTTATCCATTACTCACATGGAAGAGCGGAACCCATTTTCTTCTTACTCCTCAAGAAAAGCAGTTGGACTTGATTGTGAAAGAAGCTGCGATGAAGCTCTGGTGTGAAGTTCTTGGGAACTGTGGCGCTGTGGCTAGTAATTACGACGTCACAAGCCTTAGGTTGTCTGGCCGACTCAATATTGTTTAGCGAACTGAGTTGAACCACAATAACGATTACCAGAAAACGCATCATCAAATTTCTACTAGACGCTGCATTCAAACTTGGTCAGAAAAACTATCGTCAAACTTTCTCAAAAATAAGATCCAAATCTGTACCTCACTACATAAGCTCAGAATGCTTCTAGACGAAGATCCCGCAAAGCTCATCCACCACACCGTTGGGAACTTTAACATCCAGCCAGACAGGTTGGCAGTGGCACGCATAAATGAATCATTATCCACATTGCAGCAAGCACGAGATCTAAGGGTTAGGGAGGTAGAAAGCGCACTGAAAAGTAAAGTCGCCATTGGATTCAACTGGGCCAAAGACTAATGTAAGCAGAGCTCTCCCGCACTCTGCATACCCTCAATAGCCACCATGTCGAGACCGTTTCCTCTCATTCAGCAACAGCACATGCCTCAGAGATAGCTACCCTCGATACCCAAAAATTCCGTGTCGCAAAGACAGCAAACGATCTTGAGATCGAGTCTGAGCGATTATCCTCCCAGCTTTTCGACCTTCAAGCTCGACTTCAGGAACTCGAGCTTCAGGGTGTTGACGGAGGGGATGCAATCAAACGAACTGTCGTGGATGCTGAAATGAGCCTGAAGCTCAACATCTATAGACGGATGGGAATTGATGTCGAGGATGGGAAGGGGGAGAGTGGTGAATACAAGAAGGCAATTATCCGAAACGTGCGGAAGGGAGATGTGAACATTATCAATTTGGACAACAAATTCTCCAGATTCTTTTATGCAAACTACATCTGGCAGACGCTTTAGGAGTACTGAAGACTGTGGGGAGGGTTCGCGGGTTGGCATTTGGGTGGCGTACGGTTAGCAATGAATTGGCTGGATACCACGGTTGGTTTGGGTTTGACGCTTGTACAGAACAATTGATGATTTATGCATGGTATTTGTACAGCTTTGGTTGAAAAGAGCTAAACTCCATCTCAGAATTTTGGATTTGTGCCCATCGCTGACTGTTACATCTTTTGATTCACATCATCTTCCCTTCATTCCCAAAATAGAGCTTTTTGAGCTACCAGAACTACCCGTATTACTCGAGTTCCTCTTTAGTCCTGCTTTCGGCACGCTGGGAAAGTAGCCGTCCCCCAATCCAACCGAGGATGGAGGAGTTCTCGTCTTTGAAATATTGATAACCAAACCCTCCATGCTTCCAGAGGTCAATGATCTCCGATGTTGTCTCCTTCCATGATCTGCGGGTAGTTCCAACCTGGAATTAATGTTTATATCGTCCTCATCATCATCACCACCTAGTCTCCAGCCTCCCACGCCTTCAAAATCTCTCGTCACGCCGACAGACTTATTCAATCCAATGCCGGGCCCTGGTGTAATCGACCCGGTAACAGAAACGCTGCTTCCCCGCCTTCGTCTTCGACGAGTTGTAGAGGAAGTCGTGAATGATTTTGGCCGAGACATGGGTGGTGGTCTGAATGGCGAAGGGTTGGAGGTAAAAAGGAGGAAGAGATAGTGTGGAATCACGGCTACGGCGAGCGCAATGTAGATAAGAGCGACTCGAAAAAAGAGGAGGGAGAAGGCCAAGAAAGTGGTGACTGTTGCAACCACCAAGATGGGGAGCGTGAGGAGGATAAGCAATGGGAGAACGAGCATGTAGGCTGGACTTAATAACCCCATGTTGGCGGTTGTTATGGAAATCTCATGTTGCAGAATATAAATCCATAAATATGGCAGAGCTCAACAGGCATGTGTGGGGTATTGTTGAAAACGGTCTGGGGTGCATGCCGGCGTTTGCCGGCACTAGAAGATGACGTCGGGTTGAAATCAGCTCGAGTCGCACAACAGTTCAAAGAAGCCTTCGTCAAGACTTAGCGTTTTTTCCGATTCCTCACTTGATTTCCATTCTGACGCTGCCATGTCTCCAGCGGAATCTAAAGATGCTTTCCCTTGGCACCTAGGTGTATTCGATGCGCATTGTCATCCTACCGACACCATGAACACCGTCTCTTCAATTCCTAGGATGAAAGCAAGAGTGTTAACAATCATGGCAACGAGAGGGCAAGATCAAGAGCTTGTTTCTCAAGTTGCTGAGAAGTATAGCCTAAAGAGTGCGTCCGATATCAGTCCGGCGAAACAAGACCGATGTCTGATTCCTTGCTTTGGCTGGCATCCATGGTTCTCATACCAGATGTATGATGATACTCAAAATGCTACTTTAGACGAATCTGAAGAGCTCAAGATCAAGCACTACCAGTCCGTCCTAGTCCCAAAACCAGAAGATCTCGCCTTCATCAAAGGGTTGCCAAAGCCACTTTCGCTGAAGCATTTTCTTCAGCAAACCAAGAGCTATTTGGAAAAGTACCCCATCGCCTTGGTCGGAGAAGTCGGTCTAGACAAGGGCTTCCGTCTTCCTGGAGCATGGTCCGAGGAGCTGGAGGAAACGAGGGACGAATCTTTAACTCCTGGTGGCCGAGAAGGCAGACACCTTACACCCTATCGGGTCCAAATGAGCCACCAAAGAGTTATTCTGAAAGCGCAACTCAAGCTTGCAGGGGAGATGAAACGGCCAGTGTCTATTCATGGCGTTCAAGCCCACGGTGTTATCTTCGATACACTCCAAGAGACTTGGCAGGGTTTCGAGAAAGAGGTCCTGAGCAAGAAAGAGCGGAAGAGGATTGAGAAGATCCCACCATTAGAAGATGATAAACCTGAAAATGAGGAAAATGTTCTTTTTGCACAACCCTTTCCCCCAAAGATATGTCTACACTCCTATTCAGGTCCTCCCGAGTCTCTGAAGCAGTACTTTCATCCTTCAATCCCGGCTGAGATTTTTTTTTCCTTTTCTGCAGCTATCAATCTCTCAACGGCGGCAAGTGTGAAAGCTATAGAGGTCATCAAGGCCCTGCCGAAAGACCGTATACTTGTTGAAAGCGACCTACATATTGCTGGTGATCGAATGGACCAATACTTGGAGGAAATGTGTCGAAAGATATGTGAGATTAAGGGTTGGGGTCTAGAAGAAGGCGTAACCCAGTTGGGTAAGAATTGGACTCGATTTGTATTTCCATGACTTCGGGGCACGTTAACATGATTTTTATGCTCCGAAATATGGCCTGTGTCAGACAGATCTGTGTTCAAATATTTTTGAAGTACCTAGTCCACGCATTTCCGCTTCGCAACATGATATTTATTTATCCTGATTTTAAGCAAGGATCATTCAAGTCTGAAAAGTCCATAAAATATTTCTATTCCTCAGTTCACCTTTCTCGAAGTTTGTGATTACCCGTTTAGATGAAATTTTGACCAAATCAACGTTTAGATTAGTTACCATTTAGATTCAGCCCAGTTTTGCGCGTAATCTTTTTCTGTCGCTGTCAAGAACTTACAGATAGAAATAATTCTAAAGTCTACAAGTGGCAGCGGGAATTGACCTGTAGAACTTTAAGTTCATCGCGAATTTTCAATGTGTACCATCGTTTGAATTCCCGTATTTGCTTGCTTATCTGTCCTTGCCACCCCATAAGTCATGCAAAATACTCTCTCTATTACTTAATGAAATAGTATGCAACGTACTATCTCTATTCGGTGTGCAAAGGATTATTCTTGACTTGAAAGTTCGTCTTTGTGCAAAAGAGAACTATTCGAGTCAGAAATCTTAGTATTACTGGGGCAAACTGCTGAGCAAGTGGTGCCTAACATTCTGGGCTCTAGCTCTAGAAAGATAGATTTCAAAAATGCAGTATTTGTCACGAGGCCAAATCAAAGGTTTGGAAAGCAGGTTGATGGCTCTTATTCAGACTATGCTAAGCTAAAGAAAGAAGAGCAAGAAGCTCTGAGTTCTACAGAAGGTTTTGTTTAGCTCAGACGCGTCCGAACGCGCTAGTCTGCTTAAGTGCCTGAGTACTCGTATCCACCGGACAACCGCCCGCACTAGTCAAGCACCCAACCAAAATCGTAAAATGTAAACATGTCGTGAAATGACCACTTTTACCACCAAAAACCGACTCTTTTTCGACACCAAAACATCGCGAATTCGTCAATATGACTCGAAAGAATGCACCACTATGTGATAAGCAAGC